>CM046440.1:33794883-34108513 GCA_025506505.1 Flaveria sonorensis | reverse complement strand
TTATAGAGGCTGCTAGATCAATGCTAGGTGACTCTCTATTACCAATATCCTTTTAGGCAGAAGCAATCTACACAGCTTGCTACATTCAGAACAGAACATTAATAATCAAAGAACATTCCAAAACACCCATATGAATTAATGCTTAAAAGAAAACCTTTCATTGGTTCTAAAGCTTTTGGATGTTCTGTTTCAATATAAATACTAGCGATTATCTAAGTTTGATCCAAAGCAGATGATGGATTTTTGTTGGATACTTCGGAAGCCTCAAAGCTTATCGAGTATAAAATCAATACTAAACATACTGAAAGAAAGAAACAAAATGATGTGTTTTTAATGAACATTCTTTACAAAGAAAGTCATTGGATCAGACTGGTTGTTTGATATTGACTCACAAACAAAATCATTGATGATATATCTTACTTTGATGTTTTAGGTACCAAGGATACGATGAGTATCCAATGGTTCCACTAACAACCATAGATGTCCATAACTGTTGATCCTCCACCGAGAACAACCATCACTCCTTCCGGTACCATAGTTTCAACTCCTCCAGAACAAACAAACACTTCAAAAGGAACATCATCAGACACACCATCTTCATCAACCTGTGTACCACCCAACCATAACAAATAACCAAACAAACCACATCAACCAACCACAGTTGAAGAAGATGGGATTATCATTCATTACCATAAACATTCAATGAACCCTTACAGTTAGATAATCAAACAACAAAAAAACCCTTGCTTACCATCAACACCAACCAAACAATCACCAATCTTGATTCAACCATCCCTGTTGATCAGATTACCAACAACCAGAGTTCACAAGATCATCCTTTAGAAAACATCATTGGTGACCCTCAATACCAGATTGACACGAAGTCAATTTGACACAACAACATTTTCTTGTATTCCTGCTTCCTATCACTAACGGTACCTAAAAAATCACAGAAGCATTCAAAGACAACTGTGGATCGAAGCAATGCAAGAGGAAATACAGCAATTCAGAAAGCAAGAGGTATGGAAGTTGGGTTGATCTAAAGGTCAATACGCCATTGGCATAAGATGGCTCTTCAGAAACAAGTAGATGACAGAGGGATTTTCATCTGAAACAAAGCAAGGCTAACTGCCCAAGGATATACTCGAGGAAGGCATGATTATGATGATGTCTTTGCTCCAGTAGCTAGACTAGAAGCCATCGAGTGTTCCTTGCATATGCCTCATCCAAAAACTTTCACTGTCTTTCAAATGGAGTCAAGTGTGTAATCCTTTATCAAAGATAGATGAGAGGTATATGTTGCTCAACCACCAGGGTTTGAAGACCCAGATTCCCTCACAGAGTCTACAAGTTAGATAAAGCTCTGTACGGATCATCAAGCACCTAGGAAGTGGTATGAAAACTTTATCAAGTTCTACTATAGAATGGGTATACCCGAGGGGAAATAGATCAGACATTGTTCTTTAAAACGAAAACAACAAGACTTGTTAGTGGTTCAAGTATATGTGGATGACATAATTTTGGCTCCAGAAACATCCAACTTTGCAAAGAGTTTGAAACTCTTATGCAATCAAAATTCCAAATGAGTTCAATGGGAGAACTACATTCTTCCTTGGTCTTCAAGTTCAACAATTGTTGAAGGAATTTTTATCAACCAAAGCAAGTATGTGAAATCAGATATTAAAGAATAAAACATGTCTGATTACACATCCAGTAAAACACCATTTGCAATTGGATTGAAGTTTGGACCATATCCAGAAGGAACATTAGTTGATTAGAAACTCTACAGATCATTGATAGGTTCACTGATGTATCTAACAGCAAGTAGACCAGATATCGTGTATGCAGTTTGCATGTCTTCCAGATACCAAGCAGATCAAAAGAATCGCACATAAATGCTGTAAAGAGAATCCTTAGATACTTAAAAGGCAAACTTGTGCTTGGGCTATGGTATCCAAAAGATGGAGATTTCTCTTTATATGCATACATAGACAGTGATTATGGTGGATGCAACAGTAACAGAAAATTCACTACTTGAGCTTGTCAGTTTCTTGGATCAAGATAGATATCCTGGTAGTGCAAGAAACAAACAAATGTCTCTGTGTCAAAAGCTGAAGCAAATACATAGCTACTTCTCATGCTATTCTCAAGTGCTTTGGATTCAAAACCAAATGCTTGATTATGGCTTTAATTTTCTTATAACACCCATACACATGGACAATTTTAATGCCATGTTTATTACTGACATCCATTTTTAACATTCAAAAACCAAACACATAGATATCAGATATCACATTCTGAGAGATTTCTTAGAAAAGTGTCTGATAAAGTTGATCAAAGTCCAACAGACAATCAATTGGCGGACTGTTTACCAAACCATTTGATTCAAACAAGATTTGAATTTCTGTTCAGTCACTTGGTATGATCAACTATGAATCAAACAAGTAACGCTTTTCAAACATTAATTTCAAACAAGCCTGATTTTGTCAAAGTCCAAGTTCAACCTCAACAAACATCCTTCAAAATCAAGATATCAAACAAACATTCATGTTTTCTGTAACACCTAGAAATTTTCAGCAAGAAAAGAAAAGAAAAAGAAAGAAAGGTGAAATGCTCCAAGTCAAGGGTTAAGTTGTGTAAGTGGAAAACTTGTCTATTATGGGTTCAAAAGCACGTATGGCCGCCCACACCCTCATTTCTCACACCTGCTTTCGGCTGGAAACAGAGGTAGAAGCTTCAACCGGATTTTTAGAGTGAGAAAGCTGAAATTCTTCAAGAAGGTGGGGTTTTTCTTGTATTTTTGTTCCGTTTCAGTCATGTGTTCAAGCTGATGGACCGATTTTTTTATGGTTTCTTTGTGTCTGGTTGCTTGTTCTTGCGTGTTTAGGTACTAGAACTCCAGCGCTCTCGGGTTTGGTGGAGTTTTACTTGAAAGTTGTTAGAGGTGAGTTCTAGATCCTTGGTTTTACTTGTTTTAACTTGTTTGGGCTGAAATGCATATTACCTACTGCTTTACAATCAAAACATAAACTGATCTGTGTGCTTTGCACCTGTTGTGCGCCTGTGAGTGTGTGTTTCGAATGCTTGATCGCATTTATGTGGTTGTATGCTTGTTCTAAGAGTTAGCATGCTAGATCAGTGCTAAGAATGTATAGAATGAGGATTGGGAACTGAATATAGCATAGGTTGCAACTGCAGGTTGGTTTAGTTCATCCACATTTAGACTTGAATATTCGCATAAGTGTTTATTCATTCGCATTTGTTGTGTTCATCCGCATTTGCCTTTAGTGCAGCCAAAGTGTTCATCCGTACTTGTACTTGTTCCAAAAATGTTCATCCGCATTTGTTTTGTCCATGTGTATTTGCTACAGTGTCCATGCGTATTTGCTTTAGTCATCCGTATTTGGTTCATGCGCACTTCCTGACACTTAGAATATTCCTGAGAATGTTCATCCGCATTTTTTCATCCGCATTTGTCTAAGTTCATTCGTATTTCTTTTGAGACTAGGTATTTTTCTGAAATTTTGGGAATAGAATTTAAGTGTGGAGAACTTCTATATAAGGGATGATTATACTTGTTTAAGGATTATAATGCTTGGTTCTTTCTTATGTGTTGCTTTTACTATGTCAATCATATTTTCATGTTATGTGATTAGGTAATGAGAAAAAAAAGTATTATCCATAACAAGTGGACATAAAGGAACAAAAGAAGAATAGTGAAACTTAATGAATGTTCCCCCGGGCCCTTATGATGAATGAAAAGCCTTGCAAGAAAATGAATGGAGGTTCACGACCAGGAGGCCGTTTGCTCAACTGATGTACGGCTGTATCAGCCTATGAGGATGTACATCAGGGTCTAATCCTGGGGATTGACTAATAAATGAATGGGATCCTAGTTCATGAGTAGGCTTCGTGCCTAGCAGTATGGATCAACTGTCGATGGGTTAGCTACCATGATAAACGTTTGCCAACAGGGGTTCGGCATCTGTTGCCAACCAACAATGTAGGCTCTTGCTCTGTGCAATCCTAGCTAATGAAAGAACATTAATGAAAGAAAGAATGATAATAAATTTCCTAACGAATGATTATGTACTATGATGGATGATCACCAAAGGAGTTGCCAAATGTATATTTTCTATGTTATTAAAACTAAAACTCACTCAGCAACGCTGACTTTTATATGCATTTCAGTTGGCAGGTAATGAGGTTGCTGGGGATGGCACGGGGTCGAAGCTACTTGGCAGTTCAGGACTGGCTTCCATATTTTTGCTAAAATGATGTTCTTATCTTGAAATACAACTGAACGTCCCTTTTTGTAACTTATAACAATGATGTATTTCTTGGCAAAAGTTATTATCAATGCATGAGAGGGTTCTTGTTTAATTATTCCGCTACTATCATTTCTTACTTGAAAGAACTTTATTGAATAAAGTGCTATGAATGACCACTGTGGGCTTCCCAGGAATGGGGCCTTACATTTTCTAATAACCAAACATCTTGAATCATACATACCACTCATGAGAATAATAGTACACTAGCTTAGATCTTCACTTGAGTCATTTTCTACTAATAAAGACTGACACTACTTTGTTTGATATGTGGATAGGCTCAGCATGGGACACCTAATATCACATACAACAGTGAAGCACTAAATTCTCATGATTGTGTGTTCATCAACACATGTTGGTTTATGGTGAGTATTAATCTATCCAATATAGGTTGCTTTTAAAGTAACTATAATACACCAAGTGAAACAGTTTATAAATTTCTCAATCCTACAAGTGTCTCCTCTATTATGATTTTCATAGACCTGGAGTACACAAATGCATTCTTTGTTGTGCTAGGCACAGACCTGAATGATCTACATCATGATCCAAAAAGATTCCCAATGAGGAACACATCCATTTTGGAAGAACAATCAATAAAGTCTTTTAGTCTACATTCCTTGTGAATGAATCAAAAGAATCCCAAAGAGGATCACCTTCCAAAGTGAAGTGAAAAAGAATCCCAATGAGGATCAAACAACATGGATCAAATTAAGCATTTATACTCATAAGAAACTAGGTCATAAGTATTGAAAGTGCTTTCTAGCATATCTTGAGGAGGGTTGTTCTAAACATACAATCAATTGTGGGGTACATACAACACATATCAATCAACTCAAAACATGATAATCACTCACTATTTAAATCAATCATTAATACTATGCATGAGTTTAAGTGGATCACAATATTTGCAATCAACATTGTATTAGTCTATGTCTATTGCCAAAAATATTCAAACAACTCAATAAGAATTAAGACTAGTATGATCTCATGTTATGTGCAAATGATTCATGTTCAAACATAAAAATCATTCATTTATTAGTTAGATAAGGCATTATCTTTCTAAATTTTATCAAGCAAGCAATCAAATTGAACTTTGATAATTTCCATTCAAACACATTCAAATTTTTGTCATTTTATAAAAGTTTTTTTTATAAATATGCAAAAATTCAGGGGGAGAAAATGAACATGGAAATATCAAAGGCAGCAGAATTTGTGCATAATCATACAATTTTATTATTTGAAAATTTTGAAATTTTAAGTTTTAAATAAAGCCAAGTCAAGTCAGCACACAAACACAGCAGTTTGACACACATACATATGTACAACATTGCATAATATTGCTTTTGAGTGACTCTTTAACATCCATATAGTGATCATGTTAGAATTTTAAAATTTTAACAAACATTTAAAATTGTGAATCCAAGGATCGAAGCAGGAATTATCAGTTTGATTTAACAAATAAAGATCGCGGAATTATCAATACTTGTTGTTTAATTATTGTTTATGAAATTTGAATCGACAAAGAACAGATGAAACAACTTGAAAACAGAATAAACAATTCAAAAAAAAGATTGTTCAATTTGTTTTCATTGACAATGAATCGATTACAATGATGTTGATGCTTTGATGATTTGATGATTGCTATGATGTTCCGGGTGTTTTGCTATGTTGATTGATTGATTGAGTGATATCGTTTCTAAGAATATGAATCTCTATTTGCATATCGATATCTCTCTCAATCTCTCTCTTAATGTTTATCTCTTCCTATGATATATCTATTCCTATGATGTATATCTCTACCTAAATGAGTGCACCCATGCCTTATCTTTATTGGCAGAGGGATTCACTTTACAAAAGGAATATTCTTGATGTGACGTGGAATATTTTCTTGACATAAATAGTGTCTTCCGTGGTTGTTGACTTGATGATGACATTCTAACTAGTTGACTTGTTGACATTATGTTGCAAACTTGATGATGTCATTTTGACTGGAAAATGCAAGATATATATGTTGACTTCAGAACTTGTTCTTCTCAGTTGGGTTCTCCTCTCTCACAGGTTTAGAAGAAGACAGAGGAGGACCCTGCTATGGGTCAGAAGATGAAGTTGGCTTAGATGCAGCTCTTGGTTTAGGTTGTGTTGTCTCAGTAGGTTCAACCTTCACCTCAACTTCAGGTTGAGCTGGACTTGGTAGAGAATGCAAGTCCACCAGCTCTCTCCTTTTTATCTTCTGCTTGATCACCCTAATATGCCCATCCATTGTGGATAGAGACATAGGACCAAGCCTCCTTCCAGAGAAACCATACAACTTCAAGAAGCTCATCATCCTTTGTCTGTCAGCAGACTTCTTTTGGCTTGTATGGATGATGGCCCTTGACTTTGCAGGTTCTTCCCTTAATCTCTTCCTTGCAGCTTGCCTTTCCTTTTTGACTTGTTCTTCCAGCTGCTTGTTGTATTCAAACATTATGTACTTATATGATAAGGGAAGAAGTGCAGCTACCTGATAGAGACCTGTGGCACTCAGGTAGTTGATCATCTTTAGTCTTTCTTCTTCATTAACTACCTGAGGTTGTTTAGTGGCCATAGTCTCTTGCTTAGGACTTTCTTGAACTGGAGAGAGGACAGGAGCATCTTTGTAGAGACTTTTAAGTCTCCTTTCTTCATTGATTTTAAGGAGAAATTTTGCATCCTATGCTTCCTTCCTCTCTTTTGACAATTCAATGTCAGCCAGTTCATTCAGCTCCTCTAATGAGAGATAGATGAGTTCAGCTACATTGTAGTTTCTGGTTCCCAGGTAATTCAGCCTAGCTGCCCTTAACTCATCTTCCTGAGTGTTTAGCCTGGGGCAGCCCTGATTACGGCTTCCATGAATCCTGATGAACCACTTGAACTCTTTCCCCTCAGCTTCCTCTTCTCTCTCTCTTCTCCTCCTCAATCTCCTTAGGAGTCATTTTCCTTTTGCCTTTGTCAACCACATGCCTTGGTGACTCAGGCTGGAGAGAGCTTTGGCCTTTATTGCTTGGTTCAGCTATCAAGCTCTGGCCAGAGAGAGGTTGTGAATCACCATCACCAGCTGGTGTTTCACTGAGGGTAATGGGTGCAGAGGGAGATCCTGTCTCAAGGTTCACAGGTTCAACCTCTGGAACTTCAGTCAAGGCTTTCCCTTTGAAGCTAATCTTCGGGTCCACCTCAACATCCAGTTGACCAAAGATCTCACCTGCTAGCCTCTGTCTATATAGTTTTGATCTCAATTTGAATTCCTCTAGCACCTTGTCTTGGATCCTTTCTGCCAATCTTGCAGCTTGTCTGTTGTTGCTTGGGTTGACAAGTAGCAGATCTACCAAATTATACTCTCATAGTAGCTCAGTCTTGAAATGTTGAAAACTTCTAGTTGACCCTGAGCTCTAGAGATCATAAGAGCTCTCCTATTACTGTCATACCCCCAACCCCTGATTGGGTTCTCAGAAGGGGCAGACATTGCTCTTCGTATTCCCTTCTCAAACAGTTGTTGGATGAGTAAGTCTAGATCACTATCATGAGGAGTTTGCTGAGTATGGACAAGTTCAAGAGAGGGTGGTGAATCCTTAATGTCCATACTCTGGGAAGAACTCCAAGGTTCTGTGGCTGTCAAGACTTTCTCCCCCTTTTTGGTAGCATCACCCTCTTGACTAGGTGAGCTGGGGAATTGGTACAAGACATCCACAGGTTCTTGTGGACCTAGTGGAGTTGTCCTCCTTGGTCTCTCAGCTAACTGGCCCTTAAGATCAGTGATCTCAAGTTGCTGGTCATTGACCCTCTTCTGTAAGATAGTCACCTGAGATTCCAGGTGAGCTATCTTTGAAACTAAGTACGTGCATGTTTTTGTAGTTTGTGCACCTTTTGTTTCAGACTCCCCTCATCTTCAGTTGAAGAATCACTGGGGGATGAGAGAATTAGACCTAAGTCTTCTTCCTTATCACTAGCATGGTGTTCTTGGCTACTGGATTTCCCCTGCCTAATGAAAGCTTCCAGAGAAGTGTCAAAAGGCTGGGTTGCCATGGTTGAGGTCCTATTGATGTTATCACTTGCAAAAGTGAGAGCCTCTTCCATATGGATCTCCTGAACAAGTTCAGGAACATCCACCTCAGTGGAGGGTAGATGATGTGGGCTAGACCTGGGTGAGTCAGAAATACTCATCTCTCTTTGAGCAGGGGTGGAGAAGAGAGACTCATGGTATTCACTGACATCCAAGTCCTCATCATCATAAAAGTCTAAGCTGGGTATTGGTTGGTTGAGATATAGAGGTTGGGGATGGTAGCTGTCCCCTGAAGGTTGATCCCTTAAGTTTAGAGACTTAGAGTGAAGGCTAGAAGCTGTTTGGGCAATGAGCTCATTAGCCTGAGCATGAGGAACCTTAGAACTGATTATTGGAAAGATGGGAGTGGTCTGCTCTTCAGGGGAAGTGGGAGCTCAAGATTCCACTTCCACCTGTATGGGTTGTGATATGGGAGCCTGAACATGCTTAGTAGCAAGTGCAGGGTTCTTTTGGATTTTCTTTTATAGGTGATGGTGATGGTAGGCTGTGTTTGAGGTGGTTGAGAAGTAGAGGGTGTGGGATCAACACTAGCTGGTGCTGCTAGGTTGTCACCCTGAGCAATGTGCTCAAACATTTGTGGGACAAGGGCTGTTTCTACCACTGAGAAGCCAACAGTTGGCTTCTTCAAGATTTTGAAAATGCCAGGCCTTATTTGTCCCAATTTAAGAATATTTCCTGTTCCCCTCAACTGTGGTTCGAATTCATAGTTGAGAATGTGTTGAACATACCTGGGGAACATGTAATATTCTAAGGAGTCCAAGTTAGCAAGTAATTTTGTATAAACAAACTGAGAGTACCTTAACTTGACCCATTGTACCATCCCATGGACTATGAAGGAGTTGTCTTCTGGAACTTGATCCCATCCTCCATGTTTGTTAGATAAGTTGTATATGATGACATGGAGGAGGTACTTCCACTGGGATGAACCTTCCCTTCCTAAAGGTTTTGACTTAGAAGTCACCTTTATAGCCCATCTGCTGGAAGGAATGGTTGACATCATGTTTTGGAAAGGACAGTTCACCTGCTTCATCATCCAGCTGCAAATGGGTGTTTATGATGGCCGGAGTGATGAAAATTGTCCTCCCCTGCACCGTAGCAGACAGTACATTTTCCCTATCCATGGTGACCTCTTGACAGGTCCACCAGAATTCAAGAAACTGATCCTCATAAAGAGGAGGATGGATTGTAAGGGAGGTGAAGTAGTGAGACGAAGAAAGGTACCTACAAACATCTGAGAAGCTTGGATCCTTCTCAGAGTTCAACATGGCAACTTGATTGTGTTGCCTGTGTAGGTGAATGGTGAAATCAGGGTCGTTTCTTTGATCGATGTTGGCCATTTGGTGAAGTTAATCAGTGAAGAAAGGAAGAAGAAAGTGAGTTTAGGATGAAATTAGGTTAAAGATTGTGAGAGTAGAGAGAAGAAATAGAACCGTTGAGAAGATAATTGTAGTGGATTTGAGACAAAATTAGAACAAATGATAAACTTTGAAATCCGCAAGTGGGTCCCACTTCTGAAAAAGCGCCCAAAAAGTTAGTTTTCTTGGAAGTTGAAAATCTTCCGAAGGTATTTTTGCTTCAGAAGTTTCTTAAGAAAAGCTTCGGAAGGAAACTTTGATTCGAAAGATATTTCAAAAAGTTGTGAAAATTTGGCTTCGGAAGGAATATATCTAAAGAAATTTCTTCCTTTATAAATTTTGCTTCGGAAGAACTAAGTCAGAAACTTATTATCCGTAGATAATAAATCTTCTGAGACGAAATTGCTTTCCAAAGATATGTGTTCTTTAAATGCATTTAAGTACTTATAAGCACATTTAAGCTTCGGAAGATATTCTAAGAATTTCTTCCGAAGGTAATCTCTTATGAGTAGTTAAATGATTTAAAGACATAAATTTCTTTCAAAGGTAATTTGAGTTCTTCCGAGACAAAATAATAAATTTTCACAAATCTAAGGAATACCTAAAAAAATTGATTTACTTCCAAAGAGAACTGGGCTTATGAAGGTGATAATATAGACAACTTAGGACACATAAATTTTAGAAATAATGTTGATTAAGTGTTTAAAGAAAAAACTATTCAAAGTTAATCATCCCAATAGCTGATATAAGATATTTAAACCTTTGTTCATCAAATGCTTTAGTGAACATATCAGCATATTGTTCATTTGTGTTAACCTTGATTAGTTTGATTAATCATTTCTCAAAATTATCTCTAATCAAATGATACCTGATGTTGTGTGTTTGGTCCTAGAGTGCTACACAGGATTCTCTATAATAGAGATAACACTGTTGTTGTCTATGTGGATAGGAGTCTCCTTGAAATTGAATCCATAGTCCAGCATCTGATTTTGAATCCAAAGCACTTGAGCACAACAGCTTGCAACAGCAATGTATTCAGCTTCAGCAGTTGATGCAGACACATAGGATTGCTTCTTGCATTGCCAAGAGACTATCCTTCCACCAAGGAATTGACATCCCCCAGATATAGACTTTGCAGTCATGTTGTAGCCACCATAGTCACTATCTGTATAAGCATACAGATTAAAGTCTAAATTCTTTGGATAGCAAAGGCCTAGTTTAGGAGCACCTTTGAGGTATCTGAGAATTCTTTTCACAGTAACTAGGTGTGACATCTTGGGGTTGGCTAGATATCTTGTACATATACATATGGCAAACATAATATCAGGCCTGCTAACAGTGAGGTACATAAGAGACCCAATCATAGCTATGTAGAGATGTTCATCAACACACTCCCCCTCAAGATCAGGACCAAGGGAGTGGTTTCTGGCTATGGATGTCTTTGCAACCTTACAATCAGTCGTCTTGAATCTTCTAAGTATGTCTTGTACATACTTTGACTGACTAATGAAGATGCCATTTTCAACCTACTTCACTTGAATTCCTAGAAAGAAGTTGAGTTCCCCCATGGTACTGATTTCAAATCTATCCTTCATCAGCTTCTCAAAGTCTTTGTAGAGCTTTGGATTAGTGAACGGATGTCATCTACATATATCTAAACTAGCATTATGTCATTCCCTATTTCTTGATGAAGAGAATCCCATCAATAGTATCTCCTTTGTATCCATGTTGACAAAGATACTTTGATAGTGTCTCATACCACTTTCTTGAAGCCTGATGCAGTCAATATAGAGCTTTATCAAGCTTGCAGACATAATCAGGATGATTTGGGTCTGCAAAGCCAGGTGGTTGTTTGACATAAACTTCTTCATCTATCACCCCATAGAGAAAGGTACACTTTACATCAAGCTGGTAGACCTTGAAATCCTTAGATGCAGCATAAGCCAGGAATATTCTTACAGCTTCAAGTGTTGCTACAGGAGCAAAGACATCCGTGTAGTCAATTCCTTCTTCTTGAGTTTACCCCTGGACAACCAGTCTAGACTTGTTCTTAATGACAATCCCTCTATCATCTGTCTTGTTCCTGAATACCCATTTGGTTCCTATGATACTTTTCTCTTGAGGAAGGGGACATAAGTTCCACACCTTCTGTCTTCTGACTTGAAGCAACTCTTCTTGCATTGCCTCAATCTAGCTTCCATCCTTCAAAGCCTCATCAACTTTCTTCAGCTCAATCTGGGATAAGAAACAAGAATGCAGACAAACATTGCTCTCATGTGTTTGTCCTCTTGTTCTCACTCCTGTGTCAACATTTCCAATGATGTTTGTGGTGGGGTGTGACTTGTGGATCCCAAGTTGAGGGATCACAGCAAGTTGATTTGAGAGATCTAAGTTAGAGAAATTTAGATCTGGCAAATAAGTGCTACCCACCACATCAACACACTTATCAAGAGAAGCTTGATCCAATGAATGTGTTACATCATTAATGTTGTCTTCTATGGACTGGTTATCATCATCAAGAAATTCCTGATCACTGTCACCACCTCCATCTCCTTCTGCATTTGAAGTTCTTTCACCTGGATTTGGAGCCTCTGAGCTGGAATTTGAAGGCATCTCAGATGCATCAGCAGTATTTGTCATGCTTGTGCTGATAGGTGCTTCACTTGCAGGGTTAGTTACCATTGGAGCTGAAGTAGTATTCTTGTTTGATCTTCTTAGCTCAAATCTTGGGTTAGGATCACCTGTTGATATATTATCTATAGATCCTGAAACATTCTCACAAGACTTGTTAAAACAGTTAGTAACTAAATCAAGATCAAACAAACAATCCGGAGCAGAACCTTTAACACTGGGAGTGTTTTCATTGAAGGTCACATTGGCTGACTCCTCAATTACTCTAGTTCTGAGGTTGTATACTCTATAAGCCTTAGCTTGAGAGGAGTATCCAACAAAGTGTCCATCATCTGATTTCTCAGCAAACTTGGCTACTTGATCTTTGGTATTCAAGATAGTGCATGGACATCCGAATGACCTGAGGAAACCAATGAATGGTCTTCTTTTGTTCCATAGCTCATAAGGAGTCTTACCATAAGTCTTAACTACTAAAACTCTATTCTGCACATAGCAGGCTATGTTGACAGACTCTGCCCAGAAGATGATAGGCAGTTTAGAGTCAAACAACATGGTTCTAGCAGCCTTAATAAGTGTCCTATTTCTCCTCTCAGCAACACCATTTTGCTGAGGAGTCCTGGGAGCACTATATTGTCTTGAAATACCCTTTTCATCACAAAATGTATCAAGGATTTGATTTTTAAATTTTGTTCCCTGATCACATCTTATGGTTTTAACCTTGTGATCATATTGATTCTCAATTTTCCGAATGAAGTTCTTCAAGATCTCAGGAGTCTCATCCTTAGTTCTAAGGAAAAAGACCCAAGTGAATCTTATGAAGTCTTCTATGATCACTAAACAATAAGAGGTCCTTCCTAGACTCATTAGACTGGTGGGGCCAAATAGATCCATATGTAAAAAATGTAGGGGAGTAGTGATGGAGTTGGTTTCCTTTGGCTTGTGAGACACTTTGTGCTGCTTCCCTTCAGGCATGCAACACAATGGTCATCACTTGTAAACTCTTTCTTTGGCATTCTAGTTACCAAATCATTTTTAATCAATTATTCATGTTTTTGAAGTTTACATGGCACATTCTTTTATGCCAGAGGAAAGACTCATCACTATTTGCTTTAGATAGAAAGCAAGATACTTCTCCGGAGGGAGTTGTTTCTTACAGATCCATCTTGTACATGTTCCCCTTCCTGGGGGCTCTGAGCAGGATGTACTCTTGAGGAATAACCACCCCAGGCTTGAGAACAATGCACTCATGCTCAGTGAAGAGCATGTGATGTTTTTGGTCACAAAATTATGACACACTCAAAAGATTGTATCCAAGCTCCTTGACAAAGTTTACCTTCTCAATGCTGAGCTTACCATTTGAGACCATGCCCCTGCCTGTGATGTAACCTCCTGCATCTCCTCCAAAAGCAACTGGCCCTCCATCAAACTTCTCAAAGTTTTGAACCAAGGAGCCATTGCCTGTCATGTGTCTTGAGCAGCCGCTATCAATGATCCATACATTTTGGTTGGTTTTCAGCTGCCCTTGCACAAAAAGAGATGATTTAGTTACATTTGGGAACCCAAGCCTCATTGGTCTTGGGCTTATCAAAGTGCATCGAAGACAATGAAATAGTAAGTGATCATATGTTCAGGCTTTGAGGATCATTTGCTGTTGCTGATGATGAACTTTTAGTCACATGGTCTTCCTTCATCTTCCACACCACCTTCGGAAGATTGGGCTTGACCTTCAAAGCTTCGGAAGTTTTAACAACTTCGGAGTATTTGGAGACTGGGGCTTTGGAAGATCTAGCTTTCACTGCAGCTGGCTTTGGTGCTTCGGAAGTATTCCTTTTTTCCGAGACCATTTTTCCTTCCGAAGGCAACTTAACACCTATTTTCCTTTTCACTTTGGAGCTTTCGAAGGAAACAGATTTTCCTTCTGAAGCTAGCTTTCCTTCTTCTTCCCAAAAGCTTTCTCTTTGATCATGTGGATAGTGTTTTGGGATTGTAGATGCAATCCTTAGCCAGATGAGAAGTACTACCAAACATGATGCAATCCATTTGCTTCCTTCTAGGAGTCTTCTTCTGAGAGCAAGACTGAGCTTGAACACTTTTTTTCTCCAGCTTCTTCTTCACAGATGATGCAGCAAGCTTCTTAGGGAGAGACTTGCTCTTGGAGGAGGATGGTTCAGACTGTGTAGCAGTAGTACACAGCAATTCAGCTTCTCTTTGCTGGAATGAGTTGGAACTGTACTAAAACTCCTGGTACTAGAGTTTGTAGTTGATTCCTCAACCTTTGCCACTTCAAACCCTGCAGAGATGATCACTTGTTTCTGCTTGGAGTCAAAAGTGGCCTTCATCTCTTAAGCCTTCTTTGATCTTCTCTTTGCTCTTCTGATCAAGTTCTTCCTTTTTGTCTTTGTCATACCAGCCTTCTTTCTCTCCTCAGGAGCATGGTGACCCTTTTTGGATTGACTCTCTTCACTTATTTCAGAGTCATCCCTCACCATCTCCTCTTCATCCTCGTCAACACTAGGGTCTATGAGGGGAAGCTCATCTTCACCAGTTCCACACCTTGGAGATCTTATGAATAATAGAGTGTGTGGAGGAGCTATCTCAGTAGATCCTGGTCTCTGCTTATTCTGACAATAAACTTTTGCATGCAGAGATGAGGATATGATGTTCTTGAAGGTCTCTTCTTCAAGAATACATTTTTTAGCCCAGGCTTTGCTGATCACAAGCTCAGCCTAGCATTCAGTTAACTTGGTAATGAGATCTTTAATTTGAGTCCTGTAATTTGTTTGCTCATGTTTAGGAGCTGAAATTGTTTTCTCTAGATCTTCTATCTTAAGTTTATAGTCATTTTTAGCTCTTTTAAAATCAGCTTTTAGGATATTTAAGGACTCAATATCAGATCTCATTTCCAAGTTATAGGACTTTTATCTATTCACTTTAGCAATACATTCAGGAGAGCAAAGATGTTCTAGTACCTTAGCCTCATCATGGTCAACCATGAGTGCTTGATTTGGTGAAGTATCTTCAGCCTAAAAGCTCAAGTCAAAGCCTCCTTCTTCAACAGCAATAGCAGCTTGCTGTCTTGGCTTCTCATTCTGGTGCCCTCCCTCAGTGTAGTTTGGCCTGGGTGATGCTTGGCCACCATTTGACTTAGGTTCCTTGCATTCTCAGGCAAAGTGACCCATCTGATTATAGTTGTAACACTTCACTTTGCTTTTGTCCAGTCCAAACTTGCCACTGGCAGCATTGTTAGGAATCCTTCTCCCTGTCCTCTTGTAGAGCTTCTGGGCTCTATGAGTGAGAAGAGCCATCTACTGGACTATCTCCATGTATTCCAGATCATCTGGATGGATACAATCCAGGTCTTCAAGAGTGAAAAGAAAGTTGCCTGAACTTTCATCAGTAGAGACAAAGGCTTGAGAGGTGCTTGTCTCTTGGAATGGACTTCCTTGGATGTAGCACTCTCTGGGTGTCTCTGGGAGGGTGATGAAAGGACCCTTTTGTGAAGTTTCAGGGTAGTAGATAAGATGGTGCTGTGGTTCTCTTCTATCCTTTTCACCCACATGAAGGGCAAAACTCTGGTGAGTGTTGGAGTTACCAGATAGGTTTTGCATGTTCATCTCCATCTGGTATCCACTGAGTATTCCATATAACTCACTGTGAGGTTTTCAATCCTCCTAATGACCACAGAATAGTGTGTCCATTGTCTGAGAAGAGAGGACATGAACTTCCTAACAATATCCCTATTCTCAATAGTTACTCCAACATCAGCCAGAGTATCCACAATCTCAACGTACCTGAAATACTGTTGAGTCATGATTTCACCTGTCTTGAAGGTGAAATATTCAAAATGCTGCTTCAAGAAGTCCGTCTTGTTTTCCTTGGATTCATTGGACCCCTCATACATCAGTTTCAGTGCATCCCACAGTTCTTTAGCGGTCTTGCACTTCTTGAAACCTCTGTAGATGGAATTTGGAAAAGCAGTCTGAAGGGCTGTCATGGCTTTCTGATCAATGTTAATCTTCTTCCAGTCTTCTTTAGAGAAGTCAGCCCATTCTTTGAGTATCATACTACCACCAGCAGCAGCTGAAGTGGTGGATGGTACATGAGGTCCATTGACAATAGACTCCACATCCTGGAATCCTGAGATTTGATGAAGCCTTCCATTCTTTGGAACCAAGTGTCAAAATCCTCAGGAGTGATCAGTGGGACTTTGTAATAGTTCTAGTTTCCATATCAGCCTTAGAGATAGCTGCCATTTGCAGAGTTAAGTAATGTGTGAAACTAAGAGGATTAAAGATGGTGAGATCTTACAATCAAGAGCCTGTAATGCTCTGATACCAATTGCAGGACCGAGTAAGGGTGCTTAAGTTTGCAATTAACTTCACAGGAGGAGAGAACTTTAGATCACTTAACAATTCAAATAGGGAACTGGTAACTATTTAGAAGATACTAAGATAACACAAGTAATGTAAGTGAAACAAGAACAAAATCATAAGTGTTGGGTTTTTACAAGTTTTAACAAAGATGTTTAACCATTTAAACAACAAAACGCAGCGGATATAAGGGGTTTAAAACTTGTTTTATATTCTGAAAATAAACATTTATATGTTCAAGAAAACAAACCCAAGAACAAGGATCATATATATGTGAAAAGAAGTGCTATCAAAACCAACCATAGGATGTACATGAATACTACCTTTCTTGAACAAGGAAGTTAGATACGGATGAGAGGAGGAAGATGATGTTTCTTGAATGTCTAGTCTTCAAAAGAGAAGACCTCAAGCTTGTATACCCACAAGCTCTTGCAAAGCAACAAACTTGTTAGGAAGTTGACACCAAAGATCCTTCTTACAAAAGCTCTAGATCCGAAAATGGGAGAAGAGAAAATGGAGAAGAAGGAGCTTGCATGTGTGAGAGAGAAAGTGTGTTGAGTGTATATATTGAACAAGTAAATGTCTTGCATGAAACAAGACAAAGGAATCCCTAGGCAAAACCCAAAGGGGCGGCCGAAATAGGTTCAAAATGGGTTTCCCCCCATTTTGAAAACTCCCTTTTTAATACATTGTTTATAACTAATTAAGTTATATAATTAAACCAATTTTAATTTTATAACTTAAACACTCTTATATTTGATGTTATTTAACTTATTTAAATAACATTACAAATGATATCTCATGAACAAAATATCCATATAATTTGTTCTATCTCAAATGCAATAATTCAGAAAACCCATTTTCTAAATTGGTGTCAAAATTTATTTGCTTGATCATGTCAACAAATAAATATTTATCGGTGTTTGCCTAGCTTGTTATTGGGTATGACCCGACTTGGATCATAACGTACTAACCACATCAATCTTGTATGTGTCTTGGGCATATAAGATCCAACAATCTCCCACTTGCACAAGATTCATAGAAGATTGATGCAAGCAGTAAATACCGCCTAACAACGGTTTACTACCCTTAATACGTATGACTAAGAGCCATTCAATAACATCATCCCCTTCAAGTATCTTACTCGAAAATGTTTTAGGTGAATCAATCATCTATCCTTTTGTCACAGATGTCATGTTAAATCTTAGAGACATAGAATGATCATTCTCCATTGACTTAACTTGCAGGCCTTAGACATCTTACTCTCAACGAATAAGAGGACAAATCCCATCTTGATTACATACGTCTCTTACAATCACCTCGTGCTATACCTGAATTTAGTCTTATGTACTGCCGTGTTTCAGAACAGCGAAGAACTAAGTCAAAGTATAATACCCGGTGAATATCAAGACCCAATATGTATCTCAGGTCAGAGGATACCAAATGATATTCGCCTTTACTCAAATTTACTTATGATCAATCAAGAAGATTCCATGTAGTAATATTTGAGATGCGGGTCAGTCCAATATTTGTATCCCACAAATATTATGAACTTTGGCAGCAACCCTTTGCTATATATTCATCCATATGAATATCCACCAATCCAAGTTCATAATAGTCTTACCCTCATACTTGTTCCCACAGGTATGAATGACTACGGACGTTTAGAGTAAATGATTTACTCATGGATTAAACATGCAAAATTGGAACGTTAGTTGAAGCATTATAACCAAATAATTCATTCAAATAATAAAAGGTTCCAATATCCAAATACAAAATTATAAGATCAAATCCAGTTACTAGAATATCGAAGTCCCATGGCACAAGTATGACCTTCATGCTTTGCCTTTTCAAGGAGCTTCGTGAGTGGATCCGCAATGTTTTGATCCGTGTGAACTTTGCGAATACATATCTTTCCCTTTTCAACTTCATCCCTTATGTAGTTGAATCTTCGCTCAATGTGCCTAGTCTTTTGATGTGCACGGGGTTCCTTGATTTGAGCAATCGCACCCTCATTATCACAAAGAATTTCTAGGGGGTCCTGAATGGAAGGGACAACCCCTATATCGGCAATGAATTTCTTCAACCATGCAGCTTCTTGAGCTGCTAATGAAGCGACGATGTATTCTGACTCTATAGTTGATAATGCCACCACATCTTGTTTAGAGCTCTTCCAAGAGACAGCTCCTCCATTTAGGATGAAAATGTATCCCGATTGTGATCGTGAGTCTCGCGATCAGTTTGGAAACTCGCATCCGTGTAACCTTTTACCACGAGTTCCTCCTCACCAGATCCATAGATTAGGAACATATCTTTAGTCCTCCTTAGGTACTTAAGTATGTTCTTAACAGCCATCCAATGACTAGTTCCAGGATTTTGCTGGTATCGGCTTGTCATGCTCAAAGCGCATGACACGTCCGGCCTAGTGCATATCATTGCATACATGATGGATCCTATAGCAGATGCATACGGGATTTCCTTCATTTTATCTTGCTCATCCTTTGAGCTTGGACATTGAGTCGTACTCAATATCGTTCCTCTTTGAATAGGTACCGTACCTTTCTTAGAGTTCTCCATCTTGAACCTTTTCAAGATCTTATCAATGTATGTACTTTGATTTAAACCTATCAACCGCCTTGATCTATCCCTATAGATCTTTATTCCCAAAATGTAGGCGGCTTCACCAAGATCCTTAATGGAAAAACAGCTTCCAAGCCAGGTTTTTACACCTTCCAAGGTTGGAATGTCATTTCCAAATAGTAGGATGTCATCGACATACAATACTAGGAAAGTGATGATGCTCCCACTAGCCTTTTTATACACACAAGCCTCATCAGCATTTTTGATGAACCCAAATTTAATTACCTCTTCATCAAAACGGTGATTCCAACTTCTTGACGCTTGCTTCAATCTATAGATTGATTTCTTTAACTTGCATACTTTGTTAGGATGTTTTGGGTCGACAAAACCTTCAGGCTGAACCATATAGACATCTTCCTCAAGATATCCATTTAGAAAAGCGGTTTTGACATCCATTTGCCAAATCTCATAATCATAATGAGCAGCTATGGCAAATAATATCCTAATAGACTTTAGCATTGCAACAGGCGAAAAAGTCTCATCATAATCAACCCCTTGAGTTTGAGTGAAACCTTTTGCTACAAGTCTAGCTTTATAAGTATCCAAGTTTCCATGCATATCGGTTTTCTTCTTGAAAACCCACTTACTTCCAACTACCTTGGAGCTAAGAGGTGGTACAACCAACTTCCACACTTGGTTGTCATACATGGATTGCATCTCAACATTCATGGCTTCAAGCCATTTGTCACAATCCAAATTGGACACTACATCATGGTATGTGATTGGTTCATCGGAATCAACCACATAGCACCCATCCATGAAAAATCCATATCTTTTAGGTGGATTACTAGTTCTACCAGATTTGCGAATGTTTTGTGTGTATTGATCAACCATTTGATCATTCTCGACATCCTCATGTTAAGTGCTAGTGTCAACCAAACGTGTATCGGGTTGTGGTTCTTGATCCTCCTCAAGATCTACTATTCTACTGCTAGCTCCTTCCATAAGGAACTTGGCTTCCAAGAACTCACCCTTCTTGGCAACAAACTCCTTTTGTTCCAATGGATCATAGAAATAATATCCCATAGAATCTCTAAGATATCCAACAAAAATACACTTAGAGGAACGACTTTCTAACTTGTTTGAGGTGGGAGTCTTTACATAAGCCTCACATCCCCACACCTTTAAATATGATAGAGATGGAACCCTTCCATGCCATATTTCAAAAGGTGTCTTTTCCACTTTCTTGGTTGGGGCCATATTCAAAATACGGGCCGCAGAGAGCAAAGCGAAACCCCAAAATGATAGAGGTAATGAGCTTCCAGCCATCATAGATCGAACCATATCTAATAGAGTTCGATTTCTCCTTTCGGACACACCATTGTGTTGTGGTGTTCCAGGTGGAGATAGTTGTGAGATAATCCCACAACTTCTAAGATGATCTCTAAAAGCATCACTCAGGTATTCACCTCCTCTATCGGTGCGGAGAATTTTTATTGATTTGTTGAGTTGATTTTCTACTTCATTTTGGAAGGTTTTGAACATTTCAAAAGCTTCATCTTTGTGTCTTAACAAGTACACATACCCATACCTACTATAGTCGTCGGTGAAGGTAATGAAGTATCTTTCATTATACCTAGTCATTGGCTTAAAAGGACCACATACATCCGAATGTATGATACCTAATAAATCTTTTGCCCTTTCGGTTTTGCCACTAAAAGGTGCCTTAGTCATTTTGCCTTGTAAACAAGATTCACATACATCAAATGAATCATATTCACTTGCTTTTAAAAGACCATTCTTTTGAAGTGTTTGTATGCGCTTCTTGTTTATATGACCAAGACGGCAATGCCAAAGATAGGTGTCACTCAAATCTAATTTGAGCTTCTTGGTGGTGGTTTGGTACAACGAGCTATCATATAATGTGTTTTCATGAACCAATTCATAAATACCATTAATAGGAGTAGCTTTAAAATAAAAGATGTTATTTAAAGAAACATGAATTTCATTTTCAATAAACGTCAAAACATAACCATATTGTCTTAATTGGGCAACTGAAATAATGTTCCTAGTCAAACTAGGAGCATACAAAACATTGTTCAAAATTGCTTCCAAACCATTTGGAAGCTTCAGGATGTAGTCCCCTCGGGCTTCAACTTGAACTTTTGCCCCATTGCCCATGTAGAGGCTAACATCCCCTTTCTTGAAGTCTTTACTTCTTTTGAACCCCTGCAACAAATTGCAAATGTGAGTCCCACATCCGGTATCCAATACCCATGTGTTAGAGGATATTATATTTAGATCAATATGAATCATGAAAATTGTACCTGAGGTCTGCCCGGCATCCCTCTTAGCTTTCAACTCTTTGAGATGGACAGGACAATTTCTTGCCCAATGTCCTATCTCCCCACACTTAAAGCATGGGTCATCCGAAGCAACCTTTTGCTTCTTCTCTGCTGGTTTCGGTGGTGGCACTTTTACCACTCCCTTTCCCTTTCTCCCAACGTACCCTTTACCTTTGGCAACACTTGCCTTGGATGCGGGGTGAGGCCTCTTCTTGTTCCCACCTTCATTGATGGTGAGAACGGGTAAACTCCTTTTACCCATGGCTGCCTTGGCTGTTTTGAGCATAGAGTGAAGCTCAGTTATGTTCTTGTCCCAACCGTTCATGTTATAATTCATAACAAAATTGTCAAACCTTTTTGACAAAGAGTTGAGGATCAAATCCATAGCCAAATCTTTCGAGACGGGACAATTCAGCCTTTCGAGGCGGTCTATGTGGCTCTTCATCTTAAGTACATAAGACGAGACCGATTGGGTATCATCCATACGACATGCATGGAGTGCTCAAACCGTTTCGAAGCGCTCTACCCTTGCTTGTTGTTGGAACGTTTCCTTCAACTGGGTTATCATGTCGTATGCTCCGTGATGTTCGTACTCCTTTTGGAGATCCGGAGTCATACTTGCCAACATGAGGCAAGACACTTGGACCGAGTCCTCAGTGTATTTCACCCAATTCATGTAGGCCTCTTCATCTTCCTCATTGGGTTCATCGGGAATCGGATCGTCTAAGATATATGACCGTTTCTCTTGCTTGAGAACAATTCTCAAGTTTCGAAACCAATCAATGAAATTGTTATGGTTTAGACGCTCCTTTTGGAGAATGGTTCTTAGTGATAGGGTATGAGCGGATGGAATATCATTATTTTCATTGTGGTTGGTGGCCATCTACAAAATTTAACAAGGTTCAATTTTAGTATTTACGATATTATCATATTTAATTATAAATACCTTTTATGTGTCATACACAAAATAAAATTCTAGAATCCAACGTTACATTTAAATAGTGGTTAGGTGACCTTTATCCCATTATTTAAATTAACAAGGTAGTCAACGTTTGACAATTGCAACCCTTTGCAACTTCTAGAGGTATGGGATCGACTTAAACATCATATGTATAGTCGGCATGTTAATCCCATCAACACCTTTTGTAAACCACATTGTAGGTGATCCATTTAACATGGTTTGCAAATCAAGTTACCCTACTTACACACACATGTGAGTTTACCAATATAAGTAGTTAGGTGATCTTTATCCCACAAATATGGCATTCCCACCTCAAATCACAAGTTCCCTCAAAATGGTTAGGTGACCTTTATCCCATTAAGAGTTTTCAAGTAACTCAAGTGTTGTGTAAAGGATGGTGATAAACTTGTTTTCAAAAGACATTTTAAGTTTTCATAATTCTAGTTTAGAAAACTCTATGTACCTTGTATTTGCATGCTTTCAAATACATGGTACCCTATGGTTCTTTTAATAAAACCCCTTTTATTTAAAATCATTAATCCTTTTAATAACCTTTTATTAACCACTTAATGATTAAGAACCATTTATTTTCAGCTTGTTATGTTTATAAATTTGTTAGTTATGCATATCCATATATCAAACATCCAACATAAAACAAAACAACCAAACAAGCACAACCATTCAATCATAAGTGCATAACCATAGCCACTAAGGTGACCACACTTGTTTGCCATCACAAGTGTTGTCATTTGGTCTTTCCTAAGGGTTAATAATGACACATTAAAATGTGTCCAAGAACTCCCACTGAATCCGCATCCAAATGCTTCAAGTGTCCATGTCTTTTGAGTTCTTCCTTTGTATCCTCCCTTGAGTCTCCAACTTGTGCATCTTCTTTTACAAAATCATATCCTAATACAATTTTTCTAATAAAAGAAATGCACCTAATCTATTTATTACATAACCAATGAATAAATAAATTACAACCCAAAAGATACAAACACCAAAATTATTATTACAACCCTTTAATGAATAAAACCAAACATGACAATCACATTCATCCAAATCCAAAACACATTAGGTCAAGGCTATGTTATGCACCAAAATATGTATCAAATATAACATCCAAGAACAACCATGAACTCCCTTTTAACCCTTAAAGTTTCGGCCAACATAAACCCAAACTTTAGGGTTTAGTCCAAACAAAACAATCAACCACTTGATGTTAATCTTTCAAGGTTTATTCTAAAGCATGTAAGATAAAACTTTGAAAGATAAGGGATTCATTCATCCACAACAAAACAGCCCCTAATGGGTTGAAAAAGTCCAACAAAATTAACTTTTCTTGGACTTTTGAAGCAAGTTTTCCATATAACCGGCTTTAGATGCCATTGTTGGGTTTTTACAAGTTTTAACAAAGATGTTTAACCATTTAAACAACAAAATGCAGCGGATATAAGGGGTTTAAAACTTGTTTTATATTCTGAAAATAAACATTTATATGTTCAAGAAAACAAACCCAAGAACAAGGATCATATATATGTGAAAAGAAGTGCTATCAAAACCAACCATAGGATGTACATGAATACTACCTTTCTTGAACAAGGAAGTTAGATACGGATGAGAGGAGGAAGATGATGTTTCTTGAATGTCTAGTCTTCAAAAGAGAAGACCTCAAGCTTGTATACCCACAAGCTCTTGTAAAGCACCAAACTTGTTAGGAAGTTGACACCAAAGATCCTTCTTACAAAAGCTCTAGATCCGAAAATGGGAAAAGAGAAAATGGAGAAGAAGGAGCTTGCATGTGTGAGAGAGAAAATGTGTTGAGTGTATATATTGAACAAGTAAATGTCTTGCATGAAACAAGACAAAAGGAATCCCTAGGCAAAACCCAAAGGGGCGGCCGAAATAGGTTCAAAATGGGTTTCCCCCCATTTTGATAAACTCCCTTTTTAATACATTGTTTATAACTAATTAAGTTATATAATTAAACCAATTTTAATTTTATAACTTAAACACTCTTATATTTGATGTTATTTAACTTATTTAAATAACATTACAAATGATATCTCATGAACAAAATATCCATATAATTTGTTCTATCTCAAATGTAATAATTCAGAAAACCCATTTTCTGAATTGGTGTCAAAATTTATTTGCTTGATCATGTCAACAAATAAATATTTATCGGTGTTTGCCTAGCTTGTTATTGGGTATGACCCGACTTGGATCATAACGTACTAACCACATCAATCTTGTATGTGTCTTGGGCATATAAGATCCAATAATAAGAACACAAGATAAAGTTTTCAAGGAAGTTGTATATTGATTCTCTAGTTCTAGTGTGTTCAAGTATATTTAGTTACAAGAACTTGAGACTTTTATATACTACAACCTATAACCGTTAATATACAAAAAGATAGTTGGGATTTGACTAATCTAGACAACAAGATCAATCTACAGTTAAAAGGCAGATTGGCTTTTGACTAGTGACTATGACATGCCATAGCTCACTGACTTTATCTAATAAGACAAGTCTACAGGAACAATTATGGGAAGTTACAGGCAAAGACCTTTTTCTACAGTTTGATAAAGTATGGAAGTTTCACCAACTAATGAAAAGTAGGTGAGTCTTCAGAGCAGTAGCGGAAGGTACAATAGCTTTATCAAAAAGTAACTCAGAGAAAGCATATTTTCTCTGTCTTCGGAAGAAATCAGTCTTCTCATCAAAATGGCTTCAGAAGACTTTGTCTTGTGAAGCTTTGGAAGAAAAAGGTCTTTGGCTTCAGAAGATTTCATACTGTAATATTTTCTGATAAGTGTGAAACTTTCGAAGCAACTTCTTCTAAACTATTGGCTTCGGAAGATCTTACACTTAGACTTATTTGTGAGTGTAAGACTTTCGAAGCTAGTTCATCCTTGTTCCTTAGTGCATGCTGGAAGACTTGGTTGTTCTGGTATCCTTTGGTTGCATCAGCCTTTATTCTTCAGATATTCCTTATAGACTTTATCATAGTCTATCCTTTCTTCTTGAGTATAGCCTTGTGCTATCAGCCTTGCTTTGTTTTTGATGACGATACCTCTGTCATCTAGTTTGTTTTTGAAAATACCTTGTACTAATAGGATATTACCCTACAAGAAGATCAACTAGATTCCAAACTTTTTGCTTTCTGAATTGCTAAAGCTCTTCTTGCATTGCTTCAATCCAACTGTTGTCTTTCAATGCTGCAGTTATGTTGGGTGGAACCACTTGTGAAAGAAAATAGGAGAACAGATAAATATTGGCAGCTCCCCCTTGACTTCTTGTGGTTCTTTTATTAAGATCACCAATAATGTTTTCTATTGGATGATACTTATAAATTCTTGTTGTTGGTATTGATTCAACTGGAATGGATGATTCCAAGATTATGATGTTGGTTGATGGAGATGGATCCAGCTGAGATGGGGAATCAACATGTGGTCAAAATCCTCATCATTTCAGTTTTCTGATGCTGAATGAAATCCATCTTCATGATTTTGTGTTTCCGTAGATGTAGGTATAACTTCCGCAGCGGTTACAGTAACAATTATGGATGTTGTAGTTTGTTGATCTGCAGATATGAATGTTGTGGGAATGTATTCTGATGAATTGGGAACTTCAGTTAAAGGAAATGAGTCATCTCCGAAAGTAGATGGAACATCTACGGATGTAGAAGGAAATTATGTGGAAGCATTGTTAACTTCTGCTGAAGTTGAATTTCCATTTCCATTAGAATTGTCATTGCTTGTTTGAGATGAAGGTCCTGGATCAGCAACATTTGAAGTATGTGTCTGGGGTAATCTTGGAGGATCAGCTGTTAATGGCACTTCACTCAAACTTGGAGGTACATAAGGATAACATGTATCCGTAGGACCTACAACATTCAAATAACCAGAGTTAAATGAATTTGTTAATGCATCTATAGGAAACAACCAAGATGATCCTTTTACAAATTTGGAAATAAGTATTCATCAAAAGATACATTAGGTGTTTCCTCCCTAATGTTATGATATGTATTGTATACTCTAAATGATTTAGATGTTGATGAGTAACCAACAAAGAAACCATCATAGGCTTTTTCATCAAACTTTCCTAATTGATCTTTGGTGTTTAAAATAGACACATGACACCCAAAAGCTCTAAGATAACCCATAAAAGGTTTTCTTTTAAACAAAATTTCATAAGGTGTTTTATTATGTTCTTTGACAATTAAAGTCATGTTTTGAACATTGCATGCTGTATTCACTGCTTCTACC
This sequence comes from Flaveria sonorensis, assembly GCA_025506505.1. NCBI lineage: Eukaryota > Viridiplantae > Streptophyta > Magnoliopsida > Asterales > Asteraceae > Flaveria > Flaveria sonorensis. The sequence goes on along the minus strand of CM046440.1, from coordinate 34,081,596 downwards.
CAAAATGTGATAGGCAAATGTGAATAAGCTAGCATTGTTCTTGCTGCTTCAATTAGAGTCCTATTTCTTATTTCAGCAATTCCATTTTGTTGTGGAGTTCTTGGTGAACTGAATTTTCTGGCAATGCCTTTGTCCCTACAAAAGGAATCTAAAACATGATTAACAAATTCAGTTCCATTATCACTTCTTAAAATTTTGATCTTTAAATCAAGTTGATTTTCAGTCTTAATGATAAACTCCATTAATGTTTCTGATGTTTCACTTTTATGTTTTAAGAAAAAGACCCATGTGAATCTAGTGAAATCATCAACAATCACCAAACAATATTGTCTTTTACCAATGCTCAATACATTAGTTGGCCCAAAATGATCCATGTGTAACAATTTGAGTGGTGTTGTGTTTGTGTTGATTGTTTTGGACTTGTGTGACACCCTATGTTGTTTTCCTGTATTACATGATGAACAATGACTAGAATAGTAAAATTCTTTCTTGGGAAGGCCAATAACTAAGTCATTTTTGACCAACTTATTCATGTTCTTCATTTTTGAATGAACCATTCTTCTATGCCATAGTTGAGCTTCATCTTCTGATGACCTACAGATCAGACAGGTTTCATTGCTTGTTAGAGAGGTGTTGTTCATATCCAAAACATATGTGTTGCCTTTTCTTGGTGCTTTAAGAAGGATCCAATCTGCTGGAATTTGAAAACCTGGCTTAAGAATGTTACAATAAGAGTTATCAAATAAAGTGGTATAATTTTGATCACAAATATGAAATACACTTAACAAGTTGAATTTTAAATTTTCATAGAAGTTAACTTTCTCAAATTTGAGTACACCATTTGTTACCATTCCTTCACCAACAATTTTACCTCCCTTCTTATCGCCACCAAATGCCACATATAAAGCATTTTTATGTTTGAAATCATGGAGGAGAGAACAGTTTCCTGTCATATGCCTGGAACAACCACTGTCAACATACCACTTGTTGTCAGTCCTCCATGGATGTTCCTTCAAAATAATGAAATCAATTAGAAAGTGGAGCCCAAGCCTTAATGGTCTTGCGTTAGCCATTATTATCTAGAATTGTTACTCTATCATGAATGAGCCTAGATGTCTCAAGATTGTTTTTACACTCAATTGATTCATTATGTTCTGTTTAGGGTGAGGATGATTCTGTTGAAGATGAACTTGAAGCACTTTGATCTTGTTTCACGGTCACTTCCTTTGTCACTTCTTCTTTGATTACCTTTTTCTTCAAACTTAAAGATGACACTTTGTTTGAAAAACTTTCAGCATCTTTTGTCTTTGATTGAGGTACATGATTACCCTTTTTAAAGTGATCAAAGAAAGCTTCATCTTCCTGTAACACTACCTTCTTGTGAGGTGTCTTGCTTTGAGGATATTGCTTCTCCTTCTTCTTTGCTTGATCAGCAGTAGATGTTGGCTTCTTTACTTTTAGCACCTTTTGTTTTGGTTGCTGCTTCTTTTGTTTTTGCACCTTTAATTCTTCATTCTCAAAAGATTGTAAGACTGATTTAGCATTCTCAGATTATTGCTTCTTTGGCACTTTAGTTTTGTTCTTTTTGTTGAAGTAGCATTCTTGAGTAGAATGGTTCTTCTTGTTGCAAATAGCACAGTGCTTGTTGAAGTAACAATCAGCTGTCATGTGATTGTTCATGTTGCATATGGAGCAGTAACTTCTGAGGTAATAGTCAACTATGTTATGGTTATACATGTCACACCACTTGTAGTATTTGTCTTCAGCTTCACTCTCAGACTCCACTGTCTTCTTCTGCTTCTTTTTCAATTCTCTTTCAATCTTTGCAGCTGAAGGATCTTCTTCTTGTTGCTGAGGATTCACAACTCTTTATTGTTTCTTGACTTTCTTGACAGTTTGTAATTCAGCAGATGATTTCATCTTCCGTAGATCTTCTACGGATGTTGCCTTTGGAACAACATTTTTCCTTTGCTTTTCTACGGATGTGTGAGAACCAGTCTTCTTCTTCTTCCATAGATGTTTTGCGGAAGTGTTTAGCTCTTCTTCCTTTGTAGTTCTTTTTGCTGACTGACTTTTGTGCTTTTTGTTTAGCTCCTGAATTCCTTCATTTAGCTGACCAATTCTTGTGAAGATGGTCTTCAACAAATTTCTTTGTTTGGCAATATAAGGTAGCTTGATCTCCTCAAGGAATTTGGGAATTATAGGTTCAATTACCATATTTTTACCCTTACCCAAACCAGGACATTCTTGTTCATTAGGCTCATCAGCCTCATCCAAATCATCACAGTCATCAAAGTTAAATTCTGATTCATTTTGTTTTGAAAATTCTTATTCAGATGAATCAGTTTCACTGATTTCAGTGTCTTCACCATTTACCACTTCATTATTTTTAACTTTTGATTCAGTTTTGGTGCTAGATACAAAATGATTTGACAGACTATTGGTCATGGACTCTGGTAGGGTGGTGTAGTTATTATTCACCGGTGGTGCAACAACATTAAATCCCAACCCATACCTGTTCTTTGATTCAATATGAGAATTTAACAGTTTCTCATATTGCATTGATGATAATTGGAACTTCTGAAGTTTCACTTTAGTAGATGCATGATCAGACATTGATTTGGTTAAAGAGGTGGTCAAATGCTCAACTTGTGCTTTCAAATTATAATTTTCAGAAACAAGTTTATCCAAATCTTTTTGTAAAGAAGGATTTTGACCTTATATAATTTATGTTCTCTTACATGAGATTCATTCAAAATCATTGTTTCTTTGACTTTATCAGCCAATTGTTAAGCATGGACCCTGTATCTGTCTACCTCTTCAACACATGTTGGTGAACATAACATGTCCCTTACCTCTCTGGCCATGGGTGGAACTTTGTTCTCTAGGTTTGCCATCAATGCTTGATTCTCCTCCTGGAATTCCTTCTCATACATGCTCCAGTCACAAGACCATCTTGCAAAATAATCAAACCAGTTTCTTTAGAATTACTGGTACCTGTTGCAGAACTTGTGGCTGGTGGGGATGAGTTTGTAAGCTGAGGTTGCTTGAAGCTTCTCTTATGTGCTTGTCTTGTGTTTGTTGTTGATTGATAATTGTTGTTGCATTCCCTTGAGAAGTGACCACACAAATTACATTTGTAACACCTCACCTTTGATTTATCAACACCAATTTTTATTGTTCTTTCAGCAATAGGTAGTCCCTTGTTTCTTCTAATATACATCTTGGCCCTGTAAGCAATCATGGCCATTTGCCATTATATATCCATCTCTTCCACTTCATCAGGATGAAGTATTCCAGGTCTTGTTGGAAGATGTGATCAGGAGTCAGAGTACTAACCAAGTAAGCTTGAAAGCTTGAACTAAATGCTGCAAATGCTGCTTTTTGTTCTTTTGATTCTAGAACCATAGTGATTGGTTCAGATATGGTGTTGCTTTTGCTGGGTGATGATCCCTTTGCTGCTAAACTTTTAGAATCATCAGATTTCCCTTTCTTCTTGCTATTAGAACTTATTTGAAAGTTAGATTTAGAAGACTTTGCTGCATAGAAACCAGCTTCTTCTTCATCATAACTCTCAACACAAGAGCTTCCTTCATCACCATTGGAAATAAAAGCACTTTCGGCACCCTTTGTTTCTTTGTATTGGTATGGTGCTATTGATTCTTTTACACTCTTGTTTCTTGTTTTCTCATCCAACTCCAATGCTTCCACCTTTGCAACCAAAGTGTCTAACCCAATTGCCTTTAGATCAAGAGTATTCTTGAACATAGACACAGTTTGAGTCAAACTCTCTAGCAATGAGTGGAGCATCTTTTTGTTCAACTCCTCATTGCTATACTTCAACTCAAAGATATTCATCTCAGCAATAAGTTGCATGTATCTGTGGAGTTGTTGAGGAACAGATTCACCCACATTATGATGAAAAGTCTTATACTGTGAACGAAGAGTATCCTTCCTGATGCTTCTGATCTCATCATTACCTTCACACAAATTGTGAAGAATTTTCCATAATGAGTTTGCTGTTTTGTATGCTTCACACCTGATCAAGAGATCTTCAGGTAAAGCCATAGCAAGCATACTATAGGCCTTAATGTTGATTTTGACTTTCTTGGCATCATCAGGAGATAGATTTTTCAAACTTATGGGCTGAATGTTGTCTTTATAACTAGGTCCTAGAGCAGGTGGAATGTAAGGACCTTCAGTAATGGACACCCATAAGTCAGAATCTGTATAGTTAACGTGGTTCCTGAATCTGATTTTCTAAGTTTTAAACTCAGATTTATTCTCCAACTTTGGAGATTGATAAGCTCTAACTGCTGAATTGCTCATTTTAATTAACTTTGTTAATTATCAAAATTAACAACAGATCTATGAATGTGAAAAGTAAATCCAATGCAAACACACTCACATAACAATAACAAATCACTGATAATATTGATATTCAAATCAACTAAGACAATAATTCCTTAGAATTAATGACTTCTGTTGTGAATGGACTAATTAATAACACACTTTTAATTAAATAAGAAGTTGTGGTCAAAATTAGTCAAATCGCTCAATAAATTCACAGATGATTTGAAATTAAGATGTTAAATGAAGATGGGTTTTGTTCAAACTTGTTTGAACAGCCTTGGGATATCACACAATAACACAAATACACAAATCAAAAGCGATTCTGATGCAAATCGAATTTAATCGAGCAATGGAACAGTGATTAATGATCGATATAACAAGGTTTTGATGATTTTCACCAATTACACCAAATTAAAAATAAACAACCAATTAAAATAATCAAACTGATAGATCAATTGATCTAGATCAATGAGCACGAGGCTCTGATACCACCGGTGAATCCAAGGATCGAAGCAGGAATTGTCAGTTTGATTTAACAAATAAAGATCACGGAATTATCAATACTTGTTGTTTAATTATTTTTTATGAAATTGAAGTCGACAAAGAACAGATGAAACAACATGAAAATAGAATAAACAATGCAACAAAAAGATTGTTTCAATTTGTTTTCATTGAGAATGAATCGATTACAATGATGTTGATGCTTTGATGATTTGATGATTGCTATGATGTTCTTGGTGTTTTGCTATGTTGATTGATTGATTGAGTAATATGAATCTCTATTTGTATATCGATATCTCTCTCAATCTCTCTCTTAATGTTTATCTCTTCCTATGATATATCTATTCCTATGATGTATATCTCTTCCTAAATGAGTGCACCCATGCCTTATCTTTATTGGCAGAGGGATTTACTTTACAAAGGGAATATTCTTGATGTGACGTGTAATATTTTCTTGACATAAATAGCGTCTTCCGTAGTCGTTGACTTGATGACATCATTCTGACTGGTTGACTTGTTGACTATATGTTGCAAACTTGATGATGTCATTTTGACTGGAAAATGCAAGATATATATGTTGACTTCAGAACTTGTTCTTCAGTAGATATTGTTGTGCTTCCGTAGGAGATCTACGGATGAATGTTGGACTTGGTCATTAAAGCTCCGCAGAACATGTACGGAAGAACAACTTGTTCATCCGCAGGAGTTCTTGGTACTTTGTCAATTTTCCAAATTAACCAAGTATGATGTTTTCCTGCAATTACATAAAATCAGTACAAATAATATTTGGGTTAACATATATATCTTGCATTACATAATGATAATTACAGATCTTCATTACAAGAGATTTACAAAGCATCTAAACCTATACAAAAGATCTAGACCTAACAAAAATTTTAACAAACATTCAAAATTTTAAAACACTGAAAATTTTATCAATTTTTTTCTTTGGAAGAAAAACAAATAACATTTGCTTAGGAAGAGAAACAATCAAAATTTGCTTCGGAAGAAAAACAAACAACATTTGCTTCGAAAGAAAATTTATCAAACATACTTCAGAAGAATTATTTATCAAACGTGCTTCTGAAGAAATCATTTCAAAACAAACAAAATTTTAAATTTTGACAACTATTGTCACAGCGGACACACAAGCATACATCCGCTATAGCTACAGTAACCATAATTACATGCAAAATACACTAAGTGTATATAGCGGACAAAACAAACATACATCCGCTATGCACTAGTAAATATACAAGTGTTCAGAGCACATGATGTTGGTAAGGCATCCGCTGTGAATACAATGTCATTTCACAACGCATGACTTATATTATTCATCCGTTATAGAAACTGTACAAGTGTACACAGCGTATGTACACAAGTAAACATACGTTGTACATCATCATCAAGTAATCATAGCGCATGAACAAATGCTCATCCACTGTGTATATCAAAACAAATTTTCCATAACGCATGAACAAATGCTCATCCGTTGTGTATAAACAAACAAACAAGGTTCCATAGCGCATGAAGAAATGCTCATCCGCTGTGTATAAACAAACAAACAAACAAGGTTCCACAGCGCATGTATCATTGTTCATCCGCTTTGAAAACAGTGGTGAACCACAGAGTATGACTTTTTGTCATAAGTTGTAAATTTTTATCACACAACTGTGCACAACACATGAACAAATGTTCATCCGCTGTGAACATAATTCAACATTCAGAGTCCACAGCACATGACCAAGCAGTCATCTGCTATATATTCAGTCAACCAGTCAAAGGAGTCCACAGCATACAGTTTAAGGTTGTACATCACATACACTGTTCACACAACGCATGTGTTACTCATAGCAGACATACAAAATGTATACACAATGGACATTCATTTTATGAGTTGTATATATAGTTCTACACTTTTGATTTTTCATTCAACACGAGTGAGAGAGAGAAATTCAAAATTTCAAAACATTCAAAATTTCACTAAACCCTTAAACCTTGTCCTATTCAAAACCTAAATTCTATTTGATTTCTCTTCTGATTCACGATCAGATAGGTATAACAACACTATTCTTATCATCAACCAATTATTAAAATATCTTATTCATTGATTCTGATTCGAACATTGTTCGACCTAGTCGAACTTTGAACCGAATTCAAAAGATGAATCTTTTGATGTTTTAAACCAAATCAAACACTAAATATTGGTTAAATGACCTTAGTGAATGTATTAGGACTGTTGTTTTGATGTAATTTGATTAAGTGTTCATCGGATTCATGAACAATCATGATGTTCTTGCCAAAATCATACAAAACTGATGTTTGATCTTTGAAAATGTTTAAACTAACTTAAAATATGTTATAACTTGGTAAACACATTCAAGAGTTTGTAACAAACATATAAAATCAGTTAATTTGGCATAATATTTATCACAACATCATTAAATGCATAAGCAGTCAATGTGCATTCAATGAAAGTGTTGACTTTAAAAGTCAAATTGGAATTTTCAAGGTGTGTTGTTATAAAATGTAATCAGTGTATAAAATGACGTAACCAACACATTGTGATAAAACAAACAAAATTTAAAACAATTTGGATCTAAACAAATGGAATCAAACAAGATCTTCATGATCAAATTGACAAAACAGTTGACTTTTGATAAGTCAAACTGACTAATTGTTCAAGTCATTCCAACTTACACTTTAAACAAGTCACAAGTGTTAATCATACATATGACTTCATTTCATAACAAACACATCAACTCAGTGAACACTTGATCAATATTTCATCATTTCAAACATCATATATCATTATCATACAAGTTACTAACTTATTTCTCCTCTTTATTGCAGATATGGCAAATCTAGTATTTGTCAAAGATCATAATCTCTGTATATTTCTTGACCCTAGTTCACCCAAGGCTGAGAATTATAGAGATATCATATAAGCTTTTAGACAAACAAGGCATATTCATGCTATGACAGCAAGACCAGAGATTTATGAGGACCACATAGGACTCATGCTCATTTAGAGCAAATGAATGATGAGCAAGTAGTAGTCTCCACGGTTCATGATCATCAAATTACTATCATCAGATTACTATCTCTGAATTAGTAATCAGGAGAGTACTATAGTTTGGCAAAGAAGATGCCCAAGGTCCAATAGAATTTGATGAAAACTATGTTCTACATGTTTTCAAGGAAATAGGCTACATTGGTACCATAGACAGGAAACATATCAAGAAATCATACATGTGTACCAAATTTAGATTTCTCATGCACACATATCAAAAGATTATGATAAATAGAAAGACTGGTTGGGATGCCACTTCTTTGAGGAGCTTATCAGCCATTGCAAGCTCATAGCTAGAAGACCCTTTAACTTTGCTGCACAAGTGTTCAATGGGATGGTCTACAACTTAACTGAGGTGAGGAACAATTTCCAGATGTTTCCAAGATTCCTTCAGATGATTATTGATGATCTCCTACCTAACATCCTAAGAGAATGTGCCATTTTTCCACCTGTTAATTTTAATGAACATGTATTCACAAGAATAAAGTCAAGTCTATATCATGGAGCTAAAGTGCTTGTTCCTCCACATATGATTGATTTTGATATACCTGTTCCTGATGTGTTCATGAGGATTCCAGGTCAGGGAGAACCAAACATGATGTTTCAAAATGTAATTCACCAACAACCAATCAAACAGCCTGTCCTAATCATACAAGAAGAGCAATCTGCTCCTAAGCCTGAACCAATCATACATCATCTAGATCCTATTACTCCTAAACTAGAATCATTTATTCAACAAGAACAAGAGCATGTTATAGAAGAAGCACAAGAACATGAACAGTTTCAGTTTGAGCATCACATGCCATCACCACCACAAAGCCCAACCTTTTCTAATCAACAAACATTATCCTCACTGTTGAGAGACATTGATGCTTCATTAGAAGAACAATCAACTGAACAAGAAGAAGTTGGCACATCATTACAACATGAGCAAGATCAAGTAGAAACAAGTGCTCATACTGAGCAATTTGAAGGTGATGAACAAGCAAGTGAAATACCAACCGAGAAGAAATTGAGTACTCTAAAGTGTTTTTATTCACTGAGTACAACAAACAGATTGAGAAATCAAACAACAGAGCTAAAAGGATAAAAGAAAAGCTCAAAAGCAAAGATGAAGAGATAGAAAAGCTCATAGCAGATCAAACAGCTTAGAAGTTAATTGTTCAATTCCTAAAACAACAACTAAATCAATCAAAAAAAGTGGTGAAGACAAAGGATCAAGACCTCAAGAGTACAAGATTGGATGTTGCATATCTGACTGAGCAGATAGATGCAAAGGATTCTGAGACTGATGAGCTTAAAAAGATAATCTCTCCTCAATCTGAAGAAATAAACAGACTAAACAGAGAGCTTGAACTCAAAGACACTCAACTGAATAAGGAAGAACATTCAGAAGGTCAAGAACATGACCTGAGTGATGACTTTGAATAACAAATCATGACTCAAGCAGAAGAAACAAGCTCTAAGGAACAACATATAGAATTGGCACTCATTATTCCTGAAGAGTCATACTCTATGGATCAACTGTTTGGTGAAGCAAACCCTTTTAAGAACATACACTATTCACCAATACTCAAACAACATTTTCATACACCAGGCACCCAATCATCACAAACAGACATTATTCCAGTAAACCCACTTTCTGATAAGTAAAAAGAACTAATCAAGCAATTTGTTGAATCCTTGAAAGAACAACCCAAACCAACCAAAGATCAAGCCTCATCAACATCACAACCTTTTATGAAAACTTATGAAAGAAAGAGGAAAAGGTTATACCTAGCCTCTTTAAAGAAGGGAAAACAACAGGTTCAAGAACAAGAACTTGAATCACCTCTACTAAAGTTATTGAAAGTAAAAACTGAACCAGTGGATGATGAACCCAAACAGATAACATCTGAGGCTACAACACTAGAAGAAGGTGAAATTGATCAAACTTATGATCAACAGCCTATAATCATCTTAAGTGATTTTGATGATGAAAATAAAGATAAAGATAGAGATGAAGATGTTATGCAATTCATACAAGAACTCTTCCCTGATGATCTTGAAACTTTAATGGGAATTGAGTTAGTAACAAGAGGATTTCCATATGATACATTCATGCAGCTTAACCTATCTATGGTTAAAGACTTGCTCAAAGACTTACAGGAAGTCATGAAGAATGAAAAAACTTAGAAATCCTACTGAATCAACATAATACTCATAATAACATAATGGATAAGTTTTGAATCTATTCAATAATCACCAAACAAAAGGTCAAAAGTAATAACAAATATGCTTCCAGCCGAAAAACACAGAGTTGCAACAATAATATTTCAGTATTAGGGTTTTGCAAAACTTGCTTACAATGATAGAACATGACAATATATAAGCAGAGTTAGTTTCGCTGATAGTTTAGCTGGATAGCAAAACTATCTTGACCATCAACTAGATTCACCCGGCAGTGAAATACAGTTTCATCGGGTGACCTAGGACTGTTGACTACGAGTGAAACTGCAGTTTCGCTTGTAGTTTCGCTGGGTTAGTGAAACTATACAAACACAAAATACATGCAAACAAACTAACATTCAACCTATTACATAAAATACAAATTAATCCTAACAACTATGGTGAGTCCAACCTATACTGAATCATCAACACCCCCCCTAGGTTGGACCTCACCCTTTATCTTCTCCTTCATCTTTCACTTCCTCAGTAGCTTTATCGGAAGTTTCCTGATCAGCTCCAGTTGTACTCTCTTCCACTCCCCTTGCACAAGCCTTTTCAAATATTCTTCTCCACCCTTCGGTCTAATCACTGCTCTCCTGTATTATTATCATAGAACCACTTCTCAAATTTTTGTAATCTTAGGGGAAGTGGATTGGGCACTCTCACTCTAACAGTTTTGGCTGACTTGAGCTTCAACACAATCTTGCCCTTTCCTGTAGCCCAATCGAAATCTTTCTTTATTCTCCTCCTTTCAGTTCTCATATACCCAAATGCCTCAAAGTTGTCCTTAAGTCCCTTTCGTATCATATTCTCTAGCATAATTGCCCTCTCACTTAGGCTTGAGTCTATCAAGGGAATCTCAGCTAACCTTCTCAAATCCCATCTCGGCAAGGTCTTGAATGCCTTCCTTTTATGTAGATATGAGATTTCCCCTCCTCTTCTTTTAATCATAAACATTTTCAATTCATGATTATATTTCCGACTAACTATCTTCTTGTCAGATTTCTTCCTACTTGGTTCACTTATGTTTTAAAATAACGGAGTTTTCTCCTTAGCGAACCAATCCTCCTTGTTCAACTCAAACACATCTCATTCGATAGAACTCCTCTGAGCCATATAAGTCATTGGACGCTCATCTAGTTCATAGAATTCAGGCTTAGAGTCATAATCAACCAACTATTCCTCATACTCCTCTTCTTCATCTACCAGATTCAGCTCAGCTCCTTTCTTGCCTGCTCCGTCTACTTCTTCTCTAACACCTCCTACATCACTTCCTTTCTTAACTCCAGATCCAACAATATCATCAACTCCAACATCAAGACAACCATCACCACTACCACTAGCACCCGCTCTACCGACACTAGCATCACTTGCATCAACTCGAGCTCCACTTGTGTCTCCTTCGATCCCAGTTGAACTCCCCACTTTCAAAAAGGAATAATTAGACGTATCATTAGATCATCTATCTCAGCTTGAGTTAACTGGTTGGGCAGACTAGCATTGGCTTTCAGCTCATTCACCTCCTTAAGTAGTCTTTTGATTAAGTCTTGTTAATCTACCTTCATTTTCTTGATGCTCTCCATTTCCTTATCTTTCTCCTGCTCTCTTAATTCTTGATTCACCAACTTTGTCTTAATCATCCCTAATTCATTTGCCAATGATGTATTCAAGTTTCGAATAACATCTTGATCTAGCTCTGACCTTGCATCCCTTCTTTCAGCGGCTTTAGAAAAAGTTTGTTGTTTGTGCTTGGTTCTTCGTTCAGCAACATTTGCAGGTTCACCTTGATCAGCTTTCTTTTTCATTCTCCTCTCCCTTTGAGTCCTTAAATCCTCCTCCACTTCATCAATTTCTGCTTCAAAATCATACTCCTTCTCCTTTGCATATCTTTTTCTTTTCTTTATTACCTCATCTTGCTTCTCCCTGTTCTTTTCAGCATTCTTATTTTCATTTTCAATTAATCTTTTGATGTAATTCCATCTCTCAGCAGAGTACATAATTTCCAAAAGATATGTTATCTTCCCGCTAAAGTCATGTCTCACTGCTGAGTAATATGCAAATATTCTTGTATTCATTTGTACTAGTCTTTTAATTTCTCCATGTCTAGGCAGATCTGGCTTCAAATCATTAATCAGCATCTGTACAAACCTTGGATATAGCAACCACTTATCCTTTTTCAAAGCCATTATATTTTCAGTCATGTAATCAAAGATCAACTTAGCAATATTGGCTTTCTGTCCCCTGCAACATATAATCATAGCCTTTGCCTAGTGCTAATTTAGACCATCTGACCCTCCTTTCCTATGATCCAGGCACATAAACCTGCATTTAAACCATCTTAACCAAAAGTTCAAGTGTTCCGAGTGAAACTGTCCAGTCATGCTGTTCAAGCGTACTTGACAATTTCGCCAGGATTCGCTGTGACACAGGCATAAACTCATGTGTCTGAGAGAAATTAAAGTTTCGATGTAACTATCCTGGCGAAACTGTCAAGTACGCTTGAACAGCATGACTGGACAGTTTCGCTCAGAACACTTGAACTTTTGGTTAAGATGGTCTAAATGCATGTTTATGTGCCTGGATCATATGAAAGGAGGATCTGATGGTCTAAATCAGCACTGGGCAAAGGCTATGATTCTATGTTGATCTTTGATTGCATGACTAAAAATATAATGGCTTTGAAAAAGGATAAGTGGTTGCTATATCCAAGGTTTGACAGATGCTGATTAATGATTTGAAGCCAGATCTACCTAGACATGGAGAAATTAAAAGACTGGTTTAGGAAGCAAAGAAACCACTCATGTTTATCCTCCTCCAAGTACTTATTGTTATTCTCCTATGCCTATACCTCATCCAACTAATGAATTAATTTAGAAATATACTGACAGTTTGTATATAGTTTTAGAATGAGTGAATCATAAGGAGATTCGAGAAGAATATGATTATGGTGCAAGTAGTGGTCTGGGCAGCTCTAGTCTTAGCATTTCAGATTCCAAAAAGTCTTCAATAGACAATAGTTTAAGTAGATTTGTTTCCCAAAAGTCTATTACAGACAATGGCATGTGTAGTTCTAGCTCTAGTCCAGTTTGTTTATCTTTAGATATCTATGAATCAAATCATGATGTTTCAAATGCTTGTCTTAATAGAAATGATGGTTGTTCAAGTAAAGCTTCAGACAGACATACTGAATGAAATTGTTTTGAAAAGCTCCTCTCTCATCCTATCCCATCTTTTACACCAATTCGGATCTCTAAACCTAAAGAAACGAAGATAACTTCCTCAAAAGTTAGAAACATTATTGTAAATGAATCAGAATCTGCTAAAATTAAGGTCACAAAAGAAAAGAATAGTCTATATTATCAACATAATCAAAGTCAACAAATGTCAATGTCATCAGAAAAGTCAAACAGACACGTTCGAGACGAAGAACTGAGACGAGACGTTGAAGATATATTTGACTAGGAGTTTTATTGTTAATAAATATATTTTGTGTCAACAAAATATATTTAATTTTATTTCGGTCACTCTTATGTTTTATATGTAGTTTCCCTAATTGTCTAAGTCTAGGGGCTTAATATGTTATTTGTGAATATTATCACTATATATAGATTAGTGTCAATTAGGTTGAAAAAGAGCTTGAATGAGCCATTGATTGAGGGGCTTTCACTTTGTAATATCTTTAGCAATCAAATTCAGATCAAACAAGGGTTTTATTTGGTATTCTTGGGTTTTCTTCATATATTCATCCATTTTATAGTGTTTGATCTGTAATATCATTGAAATCTGTGTAATCAGTGGAAATTGTTTGTGTTTGGTAATCAATTGCATGGTTTCAACGATCAGTGGACCAACAATTTGGTATCAGAGACATTGTGCTCTTGATTTTTTGAGTTTTGTATGGTTTCAAGTACGAAGTCACTGTTTCATTTATTTTCAATCTGATCTGTGTGTTTTGGATATGGAAATTGATTGAGAATTGTTTGATTTTGGTGTGGGAAGCTATATAAATCATCAGATCTTAAATCCATTGAGATTTGGGTGAGTTTGAGATGATTTTATGCTGAAAAAGATATTCAGATACGTCGGGCGAAACTAGTGTTCTTCCAGGGAAACTGTATCGTTTCTTCCAGCGAAACTACATCTTCATTCTACAAAACTGTATTTTCATTCTACGAAACTACATAGTATTTGGTCTTTGGATCTGGTTTCTTTGTCCCTGCGAAAGTACGAGTCTTTTAACGAAAGTTCATGGTGTTTGTGTGCCAAACCCTACGAAATTGCTGCCAAATTGATCTCTGAATGAAAGTTCAACTAGTTTCAGGCGAAACTACCCTGCGAAACTAGCATCAGCATGCCATTGCCGAGCGAAACTGCTGTCGAAATTACAGGCGAAACGACGAGCGAAACTACCAGCGAAATTGCCTGCGAAATTAGTGAAATTTCAGCGATATTAGCTTCTGATCATGTCAAAAATGGCTTTTTCAGAAGTCTTTAATTCATTCAAATATGATAATCTAATATCGACACAAAGTCGGTTTGATTCTATTGCAGCTATGAAAGATGAAAAGATATCTGATTTTGTTGATCGATTTGTGATGGTGGAAAGAAACCTTAAGAAATATGATGACCAGTTGGGAAACCATGAACAAGTCACAAAACTTTTGGACTCTTTTCCTCCACAGTGGTGTCCATAAGTTAGATTGTTAAAGCAGGAAAGAAATTTTGCTAACTACAAACTCATGGATGTTATCAGTAAGCTGAAGTCATTTGATGTGGATATGAAAAGAAGAGAGTAAAATCAATCTATGTCTTGTTGTGGATCTTCAAGTGCTGAGATCAAAGAAACTAAAGAAGAAGTAAACCATGCATTGATGGCTGAGGTGGTGAATAGTAATAAGGATTTTGTTAGAGATTTTGATCCTTTCAAAGAATTCAGGTATGAAACTCAAGGTGTAAGTGTTTATAATGTTGATGCTTGTGCAAGATGGTGTAAAGTTCAGAAGCAACAGGGAAGTAAAACAGATGAAGTGAAGCTGGAGGTTCCATATGATGGAATGCAAGAGGAAGGTGAAGCTGAGGAAGGTAAGAAGAGAACTGTTGAGGATGAAGAGTACGAAAAGAACACTCCCGTCTGTAAATGTGGAAAAGCCTTAGTTACTTAAAAGATAGTTATGGGACTCCCATATGAGATAGTTCAAGACATGTGTTCTCCTCCCTGTAAAATTTGTTTATTTGGAGTTTATAAAGCTAATAGGTTTTTACTAGAAAATGAGAAGAATTTAAATCGAATAAACAAGGAACTTAAAACTAATGAGTCAAAATATTTTATCAAACTAAGAGAAGCTTTAAAAGAAAATGATCTTTTAAAAAGAAATCTTTAGAAAAGATTGTCAAGATTAATGTTTTGAGTGAACGAGTCACCTTAGCAGAATTTGAGACTAGCAAGCTTAAAACTAAACTTGATAAATGGACAATTTCTAGGATGAAACAGGAAAAACTATTTTGTAAGCAAAGGGGAGCTAGAATCAAAACGGTTGTGGGATGTGGTGAAACTTCATATGTTTATCCTCCTCCTAGCACTCATTATTACTCTCCTATGCCTCAACCTCATCCATCTAATGATTTAATTGAAGCTGCAGATACTAATAGTTTACATGCAGGTTTAAGCAGCGTTAATCACAAAGAGGTTCGAGATGAATATGATTTTGTTAGCGCCCTTAGAAGATTAATATTTGTCTTTTACTTTTTGTCATAGTATAGGGATTTGTTTTGTAAATATATGTTCCTTGTTTCTTTTGATAGTATAAATAGGATACTTTATGTATTGTGTAAAAAAAAGAGGGGAAGAGAACCACTGTAATTCACCCATACACTTTGTATCCACAGCTTTTGCTATCAATAAGATCTATGAATTTTTGAAGTAATTGCCTATGTTTTGATTTCTTTGAGTTTGAATTGATCATTGTATTACAATATCATCACAGATCGATTCATTTGAACCTGTCAAATGGTATCAGAGCTTTCGGTTCTGTGATCGAAGCTTATTATCAGCATGATTGAGCTCTTTGAATCACTTGATATCTGTGTTGATTTCAATTTTGATCGATTAATTGTTGTTTTAAGTTGTGTTTCATCCATAGAAACATGAATTGAATCAAAATTTGGTGTTTAATCCATTCAAATCTGAGTATTGATCAGATTTGAGCGTGAAAAGGTGTTCTTCATTTTCGGACCTTAATTCAATCAGAAAACAGATTTGTTGTTGCTGTTTGATCAAAATGATGATTGATGATTGTTAATCGATCTATTTACTACCTAATTGAAAGATTTTAGATCAATTGAACAAGTTTTGAAGAATTTGATAAGATCTGGTTTTGTTGAAGATGATGAATTAGGCGCTTGTTGTGTGAAAAATTTCTGAAATTTTGCTAAGTGTTCAGATGCTTTACAACTATTTAGGCGTTTTATTACTGTTGAGGCATTTTAAGACTAGGCGTTTTTCAATTGTTTGGATGCATTGTGATTGTGGAATTTGTTGAAACTTTAAGTAATTCTAGGCGTTTGTAGACTGTTTGGGCGTTTTAGGTTAAAATCAGAAATTTAACCAAGTACCCCAGGCATTTCTTCACTGTTTAGGCGTTTGAAAACTGTTCAAATGCATCATCAGGCAGGTGTTTCAGAATTCAACTAAGGCATTCCCTTAGGCGTTTCAGAAGCATCAGGCGCATAAGTATTCAGGCATTTCATTAAACACTTAGAAATTTTCAAAAATTAAAATCAAAAAATATTTTCATTTCATAGTTTCATTTTAAATTTTAAAAACAACAAAAAAAAGTCATTTTCATTAATTAAAAATACAAAATGGTTAAGTCTGAAGATTCAGTGAACAGGGTTCCCAAGCTCAAAAATAAAGCTGATTTCAAAAATTGGTCTCTAAGATCAAAGCATCATCTAAACTCCATTATCGCTGACTTATGGAAGTCAATAGAGAAAGGACCACATATCCCAATTACATCCGATGGTCCTGATAGAGGATTTGTTTATACAAAAGACTCTCAAGAACCTTATCCAGAGGATGGTCTGCATGGTGATGACATAAAGAAGGTTAAGAATGACATCAAAGCTTACTTACTAATGTGCAAGGGGTTACCATTGGAAGTCTTGACTAGACTTGAAGGTTATCAAACTGGTTACACCATGTACAGAGCTTTGAAGATTATTTGTGAAGGTGGTAAAGAGATAGAAGATCTCAAAAAGCAAAAACTCAAGAGGCAATTGGAGTTATTTGAGCATATTTCTGGGGAAACAAATAATAAAATGATGAACAGATTCATGCAATTAACTACTAAAATGTCAATTGCTGGTATCAAAAATGATCTTAAAGATCTAAATGAGAGACTTCTTAATGCTCTTCCATCTTCATGGAAACAGACAGTCACTCTGTTGAAGCATACTATAAAGTTGCTGATGGATCTGGATCTTTTGATTGCTAAAATTGAATTAGTTGAAATTGATGAGAGCTCTAGAAACAATGATAGAGCTGCATCAATGTCTCATTATAAGTACATTGCTTCTCCAGCTAACACAGTGGAGAATGCTTTTCTGGAAAAAGATGATAATTCTCCAGAAGATGATGGTGATTTGTTCGTTGGAGCTGGTTTCTTCACAGATTCTTCTCACTTAAGTGTCCTCAGTCTCCACCTAAAACTCAAACCCCTAAACCTCAAACTGAGACTTCCTCTTCTAACTCTTTTAAAACTAGCAAAGTTAAAGATGTTATTAATATCCTTTTCACTGGATGATGAGTCAAAATCTGCTTTTACTGCTTTCATGCCAATTTTTCATGCTTATCAAGGTAGTCATCTAACCCAGGTAGATCTTATTTTGCAGGATTTGTTTGAGATGGATCTTGATGATGTGGAAGAAATGGACTTCAATTGGCAGATGGTAATGATTGCTTACAGAACACCGAAACACTCATATGTTAACAGGAATTACAAACCCAGTGTGAACAAAATTGTTGGCTTTGACAAATCAAAGTCAAGGTGTTTCAATTGCAACACTTATGGTCATTTCTCTAGGTAATGTAAAGCTCCTAAAAATCAATGCGGAAATGGTCAAGCTGGTTCTAGCAGTCAAATATACCAACAGCAGTCTCAGAAAACCATTCAAAAGGCTTATCAAAGTCTTTCCATGCCAGAACTTAAAGATGAATCAAAATCAACTGAAGAGCAAAAGAAAGCTCTTGTTGTAAGCATCAAAGATGGCTATGACTGGAGTGCATATGCTGAACAATTCACAACTGATCTAACATCAAGTTTAGCTCTTATTGCTAAAGTTCAAAATGAAGACTGATCTGAAGAAAATGATCCTAAGGCATATGGTGATTTAGAAAATGATGATGAAGATTATGATTGGAGTGACAAATCTGACCCAAAAGAGGATTTAGAAGAAATTGCACTCATGGCTCAGTCTGAACAACCAAAGGTTGAGCATCCATCATCTGATTCTGAGACTTCTTTTTCAAGTTATCCTGAAATTCCTGTCGAAGTTAGAGAAAAAATGTGCACAAAAGCATGTTTTGATCAAGTTGAGCATTACAGAACATATTCATTTAAAATCTGTGACAAACTTAAAAAAGAAGAAGAAATGCACAACAAACTAAAAAATGATCACAAAGTTTTAATGAAAAGATCTTATCTCTTCAAAGCTGATGGAATAAAACTCTAAAAGAACTTGAACTTGTTAAAAAACAACTTGAGGAGATGACTAAAAATTTAAAAGAAGAAAAAATAGCTCATGCTGCAACACAGGTGGATCTAGCTAAAGTTAAGAGTTCTAAAATCATTCTAGAACAATTGGTAAGTGAGAGGAAAGATAAAACAAAACAGGTCTAGGTTTCACACATGAGCGCATGCCTGAATCTATCTCAAACACTTTACCCGAAAACTTTAACACACATGATTACTCACCTAAAAACAAAGCTAAGCTAAAAGCTTTTCAAAATAAGAAAAAGAACTCTGAATGTGATGAAGAGAACACTAATGTTAAGATATTTAAGGAACAAGATTCTGAAAAGATTAAAAATGGTCATCCAGTGAGAGTTAAATCTTATGAACCACGACCAAAGAATAAGAAGATGTTTGTTCCCAGAGGATCTCATGTGATGAAAGCAAAGGAACAAGATCATGAGTATCTTGTTGAAGATGTCATTGTAAAGAATGACAAACAAAACACAAAGAAGAAAGGGAAAGAAAAACAAGATGAAGCAACATCTAAGGATTCATTTCCTTACAGATTTAACAATCCAGACTTCATCAAATGGCAAAAAGAACAAAAAGAGAAAGAAACTGCAAAAGAGTCTTCTCCTGAAGATATTCAATCCCAAAGCAAGCAGAGATCATCAAGATCAAGAAACCAGAGAAGGAGAAGGAAAAATGCTAAAGCTAAATCCTCTCAGAATCAAAGTGAAAACAATCAAACTCAAAGAAAAAAACAATCTAATTAGTTTAATCCAGTGAAGTTTGTGTCTGCCGTACTTTTGATATGAACACAATTCCAAAAATCAAATCAAACTTAAAAAACAAATTTAACTCTGATCTGAAAACATATTTAGGTCCAAAGTCTTCTGTTGTCAACAAAAGATTTGAATCTAAGGAGTCTAGAAATAGTGTTAATGAACAAAAGTCAAAACCCAAATTTCAAAAGAACAAACTCTCAAATCAAAAACAACAGATTAACTTTGTAACTCCTAAATCAAAACAAGGATCAAATGTGGCTTCCACATCTAAGGTTAATCAACAGTTGTTTAAATTTCAACAAAGGTACTGTGAAATATGTGATATGTATAATCATAAGACTGCTGAATGTTGTTTTAACAAGTTTTGTCATATTTGTGATATGAAAAACCATTCAATAGCTTATTGTTATTTCAACATGTATTGTACAATTTATGATGAAAGAAATCACAAAACTAAGAATTGCTACTTCCAAAGGAGCTCACCAAGGAATGGATATGTCAACCCAAGATTTCAATGAAATCAAAATGTTGGTTTACAAAGGTTGACAAAACAACCATCCTTAGGCTTGAGATCTTTCCGAAGGATTGATTCTGATTGTGATGATTCTTATGCTGTGTAAACAAAGCATTATAAACAAGGAAAATTTGTTCCACTATCTGTGAGAATGAACAACGGAAAGTTCCGTAATCAAAATTTTTCTGAAAATGTTCCTCTTGATGCTTTAAATTACCTTGATGATGATCTGAAAAATGTTACCATGCTTTACGGATTAAGCAAATCAAAGATAATCCAAAATTTGTCAGAAATGAAATTGATAAACTTAAACAGCAAAAGAAGCCTGATTTGAATAAGCTTCATTTTAAACAGTTTACCATTATTGATAAATTTGGCAAGCCCAAGACCATATCGGCTTGGGTTGATAACTCAACTTAAATCTCTTTGAAATGCAGGTACGCCCAAGAAGACCTATTAACACATGGTATGTTGATAGTGGGTGTAGCCCGTATATGACATGCAACCATGCCTTGCTTTAAGATTTTAAGTTAAAAGATGGTACTCATGTTGCATTCTGGGGTGATGCAGGTGGAAAGATAACTAGCGAAGGAACAGTGTCCAATGGGATTATTAGCTTTGATAAAGTCAACTATTGTTCACAGTTGAACTTTAATCTTTTAAGTGTTTTCCAAATTTGTGAAAAATCTTTTTTGCTTTAATTGATGATTCTTTTTGTTATATTTTGAAGCCAGGTTTTCAGATAAGCAAAGAATGGGTAGTTGTTAAAGCTGTACGTGATCGAGATGTATACAAGTTAGATATGTCTCAAGTAGATCCATCTGAAGAAACAACATGCCTAATTGCTCAAGCATCAAACATCGAAAGTCATTTATGGCATAGAAGTCTCGGGCATTCCAATTTCAAGAACATGAACAAGCTGTAGCAGGAAACCATGTAGTAGGAATTCCAACAGAAGTTCGCTACAACAGATCACTGCACAACATGTTTAAAAGGAAAGCAACATAGAGCGTCTTATAAGCCCAAGCTGATAAACTTAAATTCCAAGCCTCTCCAGATGTTGCACATGGATCTATTCGGGCCAACAAATATGCAGAGTATTGGAAAGAAATATTATTGTTTGGTTATCATTGATGACTTTACAAGATTTTCATGGGTTTTCTTTTTGCATGCTAAATCTGAAACTGCTGAATTGTTAAATGAATTCATCATTAAATTAGAAAATCAATTAGAACAAAAGGTAAACGTTATTAGAAGTGATACTGGAACTGAATTTAAAAATGCTAATGTTGACATGTTTGATTTAGAAAAAGGAATTGCTCGTCAGTTCAGTGCTCCTAGAACTCCACAACAAAATGGAGTTACTAAAAGGAAAAATAGAACTTTGATTGAGGCCGCACGTTCCATGTTAGCAGATGTAAAGATTCCAATCACTTTCTGGGTTGAAGCCATATCCACTGCATGCTTTGTGCAAAATCATACATTTCTTGTGAAAGATAAACAAAAAACTCCTTATGAGTTGATGTTTGGCAGGAAACTTAATATAGATTTTCTTAAGTCTTTTGGTTGTCCAGTTTTGATTTTAAATTCTAGTGACCAGCTAGGAAAATGTGATGCAAAATCTGATGCAAAATCTGATGATGGATTTTTTGTTGGATATTCGTCGGTCTCAAAAGCCTTTAGAGTTTATAACTCTAGGACAAACGTTATCCTTAAAACTTCTAATGTTAAATTTCTTGAAAACTCTTTTCCATCAGTTGCTAATGGTCCAGCTTGGTTATTTGATTTAGATTCTTTGTCAAACTTTTTCAATTCTAACTTGTTTGAATCTCCAAGTGAGAAAAAGAAACAAGGAGGAGATCTTGGATCTTTCAGTGATGATTCTGATTCTGATGATATGGATGATTCTAGCCTAGATTACCCATTTTTTTCAGTTGTTAAAGATCCCGTATTTCGTTCTGAATCTCATGATCAATCTCAATCTCAACAAGCACAAGAACATCCCGTTTCTGAAAATTCCAATGTTTCACAACCAATTCCTAATGATGGTCCTGAAATTGTACAACTTGAGTCTGGAACTTCATCGGTTTCTGATGATGTAGTTGTTACTGATAATCTTGATTACTTTATCAATTCACCGACTCAAGTACCTAATTTCAATCCTCATACTTCAAACTTATTGTATCAGCTTTTCGACTTGAACCAGTCTAATCTTAATGTTAATGTTCAAGAAAATGAGATTACAACGTCTCGTGTTCACAAGAACCATCCTACGTCTCATATTATATGTCCATTGAATGAGAGAACGATGAGGATTCATTCAGAACAAGCAAACCTCTACTTATACTCATGTTTTCTATCTCAAATTGTTCCTAAAAACATCACAGAAACGTTACAGGACAATAGTTGGATTGAGGCAATGCAAGAAGAGTTATTACAGTTTCGCAAACAGGAAGTGTGGAAGCTTGTGGATTTACCTGAAGGAGAAAATGCCATAGGCACCAAACGGTTGTTCAGAAACAAGTCAGACAATCAGGGAATTGTTGTTTCCAACAAAGTGAGACTCGTTGCACAAGGTTACACCCAAGAAGAAGGAATAGATTATGATGAAGTATTTGATCCAGTTGCAAAACTTGAATCAATTCTTGTCTTCCTGGACGTTAAAGGTGCTTTCCTGTATGGACCAATCACTGAGGATGTGTATGTCAACCAACCTCCAAGTTGTGAAGATTCAGAATATCCTCATCGTGTGTACAAGCTTAGTAAAGCATTGTATGGTCTTCATCAAGCCCCTAGAATTTGGTATGATACGTTGTCACAGCATTTGATCTAGCATGGATACACGCGAGGGAAAATTGATCTGACTTTGTTTATAAAGAAGGATGCTAATGATCTCTTATGTGTTCAAGTGTATGTTGATGATATCTTATTCGGTTCTACAAGTCCACAATTGTGTAAAGAGTTTGAAGAAATCATGAAGTCTCGTTTCCAAATGAGTTCTATGGGAGAAATTAACTTTTTCCTTGGTCTTCAAGTGAAACAGTCTGCAGATGGAATTTTTATTAATCAGGAGAAATTCATTGAAAAACTCTTGAAAAAATTTAAACTGCAAGATTGTCAATCAATCAGAACTCCAGGTGACGTCAATATCAATCAGAAATCAGTTGACCAAACTCTATACAGATCTATGATTGGATCTTTGATGTATCTTACTGCATCTAGACCTGATATAATGTATGATATTTGTGTCTGTGCCAGGTACCAATCTGACCCGAAGGAATCTCACCTAATCGCTGTTAAACGAATATTTAGGTATCTCAAAGGAAAACCGGCTTTAGGGTTGTGGTATCCTTATGAAGAAAATTTTGAGTTACATGGATATACAGTTAGTGATTATGGGGGATGTTGCCAAGATCGTAAACCTACGATGGGTGGTTGTCAGTATTTGGGTCCCAGATTAGTCTCGTGGCAATGTAAAAAACAAACAAATGTCTCTGTTTCAACCGCAGAAGCTGAGTACATAACTGCTTCAGCGGGATGTTCTCAAATCCTTTGGTTACAAAACCAACTACTAGATTACGGGTTCAATTTTCTTAACACTCCTATTTACATTGATAACACTACTGCTATGTTTATTACATCTAATCCTGTCCAGCACTCAATAATAAAACATATCGAAAAACGATATCATTTTCTCAGAGATAACTCTGAAAAAGGTTTAATCATTTTGATTCAAATCTAAATTGAAAAACAGTTGGCTGACTAATTTACAAAAGGCTTTTTACCAGGTCATTTTGATTATTTGGTCGAGTCAATTGGACTTATTAACCATGTTTAAAAACTGGTTTTGATCTAGTCAAGAGTCTTTTACAAGGTCGTTTTGATCACTTGATTGAGTTTATTTTATTTGTCTGAATCTAAAAATGAAAATATCCCTCCCCTAGCTGAATAAGAAAAATAAAAGAGAAACCGTCAAAGTTGACTACCTGATTGTATATATTGTGTGTGCATGCTCAAAACAAAAAGAAAAAGCAAATACAAAAAATAGAAAGTTGCAAAAAGAAAAGAGAAAATTATAAAATAAAAACCCCACAAAAATAGAGTTTATTTGTTAGTTTATTATTTTAAGAATGAATCTGCCTTTGCAATTTGTGAGAAATGATAGAAACATTGGTTTTGATCGGTTGCATACTCCGCTCGCTAAAAAAGTCTGACTTGATCAGATATGATGTGCAGGTAAGCTCATGTAATTATACTGAAAAAGTAAATTCTTGAGATTAAACTAAATCAATCATGCTTTCGTGTTTGTCAATATTAGTACCAATAAGTAGTGTTGACTTCTCTAATTGATTGCTTGTAAAGTCACAAACTCACACCTGGTGGTGATATGAATAACCATGAGATTTGTTTAAAGCATCTATTCACTTCTTTGTTACGAGTCATCATAGACCTAAAGTGATGAGATATCCATTGTTGTAAGTCATTACAGACCTGGGTATTCTCACCTGATTCAAAAGATGCCAATGTGCACAACCTAAACACGAGATCTGGTTATATGTATATGTCAGGTTAATAAGTTGAGAAAAGTGTTTTCTTGCATATCTTGACGAGAGTTGAGCTCTCTAAGTCTAAGTGTGGGTTCCATATTGTCATATCTAATCGAACCTTAAGCAATCCAAGAATCAAAAAAGTAAGTGTGCTGATTATCTTGCCAAAAGCACTCATTTTCTGTCCTTAGATCTTGTGTCTCCTCTACTGCGGGAACGCTAACCTGGAACACACTTGATCAGGATTTAATCACCGTCTATGACTATCCACTATTTTATTTTATTTTAATGCGATGATCTTAACTGATATGATCTCACTGCAGGCATGTGATTCAAATGTGTATAGTAGATTTTTATTCTGCTTTAATTTTGATTTTTGCATGATTTTTTGTGTGCTGGCATGTTGATACTGATTGGTTTACTCTACTTGCAAAATAAAAGAAACTTATAAGTTTGTGAACTTAAAAGTTTAAGGGGAGTAAAACTGTAAAAGAGAAAATCAATAGAAAGTGTCAAAATGTGAAAAAGAAATCAAAACTAAAGTGCTTTGGATGAAAAGGTTGAAACTAAAAATTCAAGCATGTGTGTGTTTGATATGATGCAAAAATGAACCTGAAAAGAATTCAAAATAAGTGGAAAAGCTTCTTGCAAACAAAATAAAAACAAAAATGAGACTATTTGTGTTGTAAAAGTTTCAAAATAGAGACTAAAATGACGGGAAATTGTTTGAAAAATCAAAACTGGTTAAAAGTTGTCTTTCAAAATGTGCTTGGTTGGTGTTTGAATTGAAAATTCAAGTTTAAAAATGAAAATATGAGTTTCAAATGATGTGAATGATGATATTGATGAAGTAAATGAACAACAACAAATGGAGTTTGATTTTCATAATGTTGATGTAATTGAGCCTGTAGTACAAGGTAGATCACCTATTATATAATCACCAAATTCAACAGCACAAAAGAATGTGATTGTCGAGGAGTCTTCCCTCGAGGTCATCAAAGCTGTTGCTGGTTCACCTATTCATGTGATAGATGAAGGTGGAAGCTCAACAAATATACTACAGTCATTTCTGACAACTTGAACGCTGAGCAGATCATAGAATCTTTGAAAGAAGAGAATATTTGTCAGCTTAAGATGATTGAGAAGCTGAAAGATGAAAATGATCAATTGAAAGCAGAAACATTAAAGAAAGACTTGAAGATTACAAAGTTTGAAGAAATTCAAGAGATGAATTTAAAGAGCTTTGATGTATTGCTCAGAGATTATGACTTGATGGATGAAAAATACAAAAAGTTGAAGGAAGAGTATGATAAGCTAAAAGAAGGGCATGAGATTATGAAAGATAACTTAAAATGTCAATCTACTCAACCACAATACCAAGAACCTTTATCATCAGAGAAAGAGGTTGTTCCTGAAGTTTCACTTATTGAAACTGAATCAAGAGAAATGTCTCGAGTGTATACTAGAGCAATGAGCCATGTTTCACAAGAAATCATTGTTGCCCCTGAATTTCAATCTACTAAAGTTGAGAAATTATCTGAGGCTGCCAAAGGCAAAAGAAAGATAGATGAGTCTGACTTTCAATCATTGGCAGAATCATCCTCGAACCCTCCATCAAAAATGCAGAAAATTGTTTCTGAAACTCGTAAATAGTTTAAATGACATTTTAGATTATTGGTGTTGTTTAATTTCTTATATGCTTGAATCTAATTTGTTTTTCTTATGCAATGAATGTAGATAATCTTTCTATATAGGAAAGTGCAGAAGCAGATGTACAAGAGCAAATTGAAGCATTGGATGATTTAGATCCAGAATTCTCAGATGCTTGGTACAATGAGGTATTGGAGGAAGAAGACATCGCTGAAGCTGCAGATTCTCCAGTTGAAGCTGTTTCTAAAGACATCCATGTAGACGTTGAGGACAAATATAACTATCTGGTCCAGAAGAAGTACAATCATGTATTCTTGGATGGGTTTCGACACAAGAAAGTATCAATATTGAAGATCTTCCAGCATCAGAACTTCATTATCGAGATCCTAAGAATATGACTACTGTTGAGCTTAGATTATGGTTACAATCAAGAAATTATCCAAGGAAGAGATTGAACAGGCTACAATCCGATTCTCTAAGAAATTTGGTTAGAAATTTTCAAGAGATGAAAAAGCAAAATAACAAGATGATTGTGTTAGACATGGACAACCCACAGTATCTGGAAATTACCAAAAGAACTCGGATTTTAAAGACTCAAGAGAAAAAGGCAATGGAGTTGGTAAAAAGGGGTCATGAGAAAAGAAAAGAACTGATTGATATGTTCCCTGAGATGGAGAAGCAAGCGTATAAAGTCTCGGTTGAACAAAAACAACTGTTGAACAAAGCAAGATCTATAGGAGACATAGTTAGAAATGTATTGCAGAAAGGCCAATCTATATCTGAGTTGCTTAATGCAATGATTGTGCCTAAGAATACAAAGGAGGTTAAGATAATCGCCTGGAAATATGATGAGATCTTTGATGCTTTTTTGATTAAACGTGTAAACGCAATTTGTGATGTTTATCACTTTTACACGAGCAACATCGCATTGCAAGTACAAGATCTAAAGGAGTTGAACAAGTTGCCTCTAAATAATCCTTCCAAGGCAGCCCGAGGTGAAAACATTGTCAAACTTCTCAATCGTGGCATTACCAGGATGGATACTTATCTTAAAACTCGATGTGATCAAGAAGATAAAGAATATTTCAAGTCTTTAAAGAGCAAAAGGAAGGTGGCAGCTAATTTAGAGGAAGAAGAATAGTTCCTGGATGAGTATAGTGACCAGTATTTTGAGAAAGTCACTAACCCAGGCTTAAAAGTGATAGATGGTACCCAAACATCTAAGCTGATTTTGAGGTGGTTTTATCACACAGAGTCATTTCAATTGAAGTTAATTCGTAACTTGGACGAATGGGATCAAGATATGATATCCTTATTTGGAGTTTTTGTGCTTAAGCTTCTCCATCCAAGTTATATCTTTTTCTTGTCCAACCAGAAGTTTGAGCGTGTTGCTTCGGAAGCTGCTGATAATGACAGAAAATATTTCATAACGATCATTAAGGTAATGGATGCTGCTATGGAGCGAATTTCATTACGGAAAGCTCTAGCATTTGCAAATATCATGAAGAAGGACATAAAGTATATTGATTTTATAAGAATATCCAGTAAAGGAGTGTTGGAAGTTCACTCTCACAATCATCCAAAACCTTATGAGTTCTATGCTAACATTTACATCGTAGTCTGTCAAAAGAAACTCTGGAAGCAATGGACAAGATTGAGATCAAAACTAATGAGTCAAAGCTTGAGCAAGCCATCCTTGCCAAGAAGTTTAAGTCTGCGATCAAGAAAGCTTTGCGAGAGTTGGAACTCTACAAAGAGAAGCCAGTGTTCAAAATCAAAGATGAACCTGAAGAGTTCATGTTGGATGAAGACAATGCCAATCTTAGGGGGAGTATTGTTAGAGCCCTTAAAAAGATTAACATTTGTCTTTTACTTTTGGTCATAGTATAGGGACTTGTTTTGTAAATATATGTTCCTTGTTTCTTTTGATAGTATAAATAGGATACTTTATGTATTGTGTAAAAAAAAGGAGGGGAAGTAAACTACTATAATTCACCCATACACTTTGTATCCACAGCTTTTGATATCAATAAGATCTATGAATTTTTAAAGTAATTGAATGTGTTTTTATTTCTTAGTGTTTGAATTGATCATTGCATTACAATATCATCATAGATCAATCCATTTGAACCTGTCAAAATTTCCTGTAGGTTTGGGACTCATCAAGCAAAGATCAGATAAGCAAAACGATAATTCCACCTTTGATGCTTCAAAACCAGTATCAGGTGTTTCCCGTAACTTCTTTAACAAATTCAAAACAGGTAACATCCACCTTTGATGCTTCAAAACCAGTATCAGGTGTTTCCCGTAACTTCTTTAACAAATTCAAAACAGGTAACATCCCTTCTTTTATTCCTGTCAGGTTTGTCAAAGAAGGAACAGTTGTGGAATCGTCAGGCAATTAGAACTCAACAAGTGTTATCAATCAAGATCCGCTGGAAGCAGACTTGTGTATACAAGACTGGACAAGCTCAGATGATGAATCTGAAATCATTAAGTCACCTAAAGTTGTCAACACTCAAATGCTTCCAAAATTCGAATCAAGACCTATATGGATCTCATCTCTAATTACTAAACAAATCAGCAGTTCCTCCAAAACTCAGTAGAAGCACTCACCATCTACATCTGCTATCTATCAAGCTCGTCACAAATCTTCCTCTAAGTCTGCCAAGTTACCAGTCTTACAAAAAAGTTCTCAGAAAAATGTTCAGATCTCATCTCCTGGAACATCACACATCAAATCACAACTCGGTTCAAAATCCACATCGACAAAGCCTCAAAAGGTTCAATCATCTGATATCTGAAAGAAGAAGCTTCAAGGTTGTCAACAAGCTATAACAACCTCAAAGCAGGCACCACCCTCTCCTGCTTTCCACGAGACTACAAAGAACTAAAAGCCTTTCAAGGCATGCTTTAGATGTGGAAAAGAAGGTCATGTGCTAAAGAAGTGCCCTCAGGTTCAAAGACAGCCTTCGGGTGGTAAAGATAACACGGGTTGCTTCTCTGGTTCAAAAGGTAAAAAGCACACATCTTTGAATGGTTGGATGATGAACAATCTATCCAAACCTTCTCATGTGAAGCCAGTTTCACATGATTCAAATATGAAAAAGACCAATGTTTCAAAATCAAAATCTTTTCCCTCAGATCTTAAAAAGAAAATGATTTCCAAATTCAATTCTTTCAAATAAGAAGTAATTGAACAGAAACAAATTTGGAAAGTAAAACAAAAGGTTAAAAAGATAAATGAGTTTTCCAAAGAATGTGTGCTTAAGCAGGTTATATACACCGATAAAAATGGAACTCCTAGGACTACAATGGCCTGGGTCCCCCTCTCTAACTAGTCTGTTTATGAGTGCAGGAAAAATTTAGGAGGCCTATTAGTAACTGGTTTACTTACTGAGATTATTCATAATTCAAAATTAAGGCAGACCAAAAATGTTATGGTTATGGTATCTCATCCACATTCTGGATTCTTATCTACACTATTACAGTTCACACTTCACAATCACTGCATTTTTCTCGGTACTTCATTTCTCATCTTTTTGCTAGTATAATTTGGAAGACTTTCTTTGGTAAAATTCTGTTTTCGTTCCGTTTATTTATATAAAAAAAAATAAGAACTAAGAACTTGATTTGGGATGAATGAGAAATGATAGTAAGTTTTCTTTGTATGCTTGTTTGCATGACTTGTACTTTGTGAGAAATGATAGTATCTGTTTGGATGCATGTTTCATTTAAAAAAATTAATTACATATAAAAACTAAAATTGACAGTTTCATTATACGATATGCCTGGTAGGCTTAGCTTCAAACAAGTAAACAGTAATCTTGTGATAAACTAAAGCTTCAATATGAAAACTGGATTTCAATCTCATTATTGGTCTGCACATGACTGAGTCCCGTCAAAAAGGGGTTGAGAGTTGGCTTTTTGCCACCCATTCATATCGTATATATTTTTGCTTATCTTCTCTGCTATGCAGAAGCATTGACCTGGAGTGATGATCTTCTCTGTTATATGTAAATATAGACCTAAAGCTCTCATCAGCACGTCAGATGATCATCTCCGCTGTTATATGTAAATATAGACCTGGAGCGATCATCATCTGTTTATTACATTCACTCATCAATCAGAGATTATTTGTGAAATATCATTATTACCATATCTTTCATGGGGTAAACTCAATAAACCATGAGGACGGGTAGGACTTACCAAATGAGTGCGGAATCCCAATTTCATCTAAATCATACCAAAACATGATAAATATCACAGATTACTTGTTGAAAGAATGTTCCATAGGTTTAAGAGGACAAACATACCGGCAATCGTTCTTGGACCGTATATATATATATATATATATATATATATATATTTATATATGATAGTAATGTTGTGATCAGGCTCCGTATCAGTGTGATCTCACTGCTTGTCGATGTTTAATCACATCTTTGTGCTTTAGTGTATCTTGAAGATATGATCTCATGATTAAGTCAGTTCTTGATTCTTGATCTATTAAAATAATAATAATAATAATAATAATAATAATAATAATAATAATAATAATAATAATAATAATAATTATTATTATTATTATTATTATTATTGTTATTATTATTATTATTATTATTATTATTATTATTATTATTATAAATAAATTATATATATATAGTAGAAAATTAGTTTCTTATGGTTAGATTTTATCTTGGTTATTAAAATCTTTTCAAAAAAATCCAAAAAGATTTTCATTTGAAATTATTTTTCAAGTCTTCCATATTTTGCTAGTAAAATGTTATCATTTTCACATGTATTTCACGGAAAATTGCACACACAAATAAACACGGGTTTATTTGTTAATTGAATTGATCTGACAGCAAGTCGTGAGATTGCGGTTGTGATTGTGTTACAGATTTTTGCTACAAATGATGGCCGATCATCAGTTGAGCAAAGTACCTGACCAGAGAACCTGTTCTTCAAGTTTGCAAAAGATACCAAGCTAGGATTCCTCCTCCTACATCTTATGAAGCACTCAAGAATTAGAAAAGTTGTTCCTGATCATTCAAAGGATGCACACGATGAGGGGGAGGATACAAAAAGGGAGACTGTAAGATGAAAGATCTTCAAAAATAGATCATCAATCTAGGGGGAGATTGAAGATCATTATATGGTTGACTTATCAGAGCTAAAGATGATACAAAATGTTAATAATGATAGACTAAGGGGGAGTATTATTGGGTTTGAAAAGGATAGTCTATATTATCAACATAGCCAAAGTCAACAAATGTCAACGTCACTGTCAAAGTCATCGGAAAAGTCAAACAGACGTGTTAAAGACGAAACTGAGACGAGACGTTGAAGATATATTTGACTAGGAGTTTTATTGTTAATAAATATATTTTGTGTCAACAAAATAAATTTAATTATGTTTCAGTCACTCTTATGTTTTATATGTATTTTCACTAATTGTCTAAGTCTAGGGGCTTAATATGTCATTAGTGAATATTATCACTATATATAGATTAGTGTCAATTAGGTTGAAACAGAGCTTGAATGAGCCATTTATTGAGGGGCTTTCACTTTGTAATATCTTTAGCAATCAAATTTAGATCAAACAAGGGTTTTACTTGGTGTTCTTGGGTGTTCTTCATATATTCATCCATTTTATAGTGTTTGATCTATAACATCATTGATATCTGTGTTATCAATGGAAATTGTTTGTGTTTGGCAATCAATTGAATGGTTTCAATGATCAGTGGACCAACAAATGGCTAGAGAGATCTACAAGAACATTCTTGCAAATGCATTGAAACCATAAGTATTTAAACCTCATCCTGTATCTTCTTTATCCACTTACCATCAAGCTCCACCTGAGCTTCATCCAATTGAGGAACCTAGACAATTCATGCCTCACAAGTTATGGCCTAAAGGAAATGAGGTTAGAGAAATGATCAATGAGAAAACAAATTTTGTCAAGCTTTATGACAAAATAACTCTGACTACTGATGCAAATGAAAGAAAAATTGTAGCATGGAAGTATGATGAAACTTACGAAATTGTGCTTATAAAGAGAGTATCTGGACTTCTCCAATACTTATCATACATCTCCCAACTTGGATCACTAACATATGAAGACAGACTTGACCTGATGTAGTTGAGTATGGTCAATCATATAAACAATCCAAGAGGAGCTGACTTCTTTCACATACTCAGATCATACATGAACAAACATCATTATCAAATGAAACAAAAGGCTGATAAAGAAGATAAACTTCTTATTGCTAAGCTAAGAAAACAACAAAAAGAAGCTAGCAAGATAAAATAGACAATTGAAGAACCACCCTCTGATATTGACACATAATTATTGGAAAGGGTTGGTTATTCAATGAGGCCGTCTGATTTAAAGCTTATCATGAAAAAGATAGATGGTAATTAGTAAAACCATTCTATCACAAGATAGTATTATGATGAAACCCATTTTGAGGTTGTACTTGAGAGAAAGCTAGAAGGGAAGGAAGCACCAGACATAAGGTTGTTTGATCCTATGGAAATCAAACTCCTTCATCCATCATATGTTTTATTTTTGAATACGTCAAACTTCTTAGATGAATACGTCTCTCGGATCGGTAGGAAGTGAGCACTCTTCGTCAGACGGTCGACTATCACCCATATGGCATCGTACCCCTTCATGGTACGCGGTAGCTTCGTGATAAAGTCCATGGTGATATGCTCCCACTTCCACTCGGGTATATCCAAAGGTTGGATCTTACCGTATGGCTTTTGATGCTCCGCCTTCACTTGCAAGCTAGTAAGACACTTACTCACGTACTCCACTACGTCACGCTTCATACCCGGCCACCAATAATCCTTCTTCATATCCTGATACATCTTTGTAGCACCGGGATGAATAGAGTATCGAGTCTTATGAGCTTCGTCTATGATCTTCCCACGTAGATCCCCATAACGAGGAATCCACATTCGTCCGAATCGGTTTCAAACACCGAGAGTGTTTTCACCTATTTTCGCGACTAGACCTCTCATCCTTTCAGAGTTAAGATGATCTTCCTTCAACGCCTCATCTTGAAGCTCCTTGACCTTCTTTATCACATCGGAGGTCAAAATCAATTAGTAAGCCTTCACCTGGATTGGTTCAGGCCTCTCGTTTTGGCTAAGGGCATCCGCCACTACGTTGGCTTTGCCCGGATGGTAATGGATTTCATAATCATAATCCTTTATCAGTTCCAACCATCTCCTTTGCCTCATGTTCAAATCCTTCTGCTCGAAGAAGAACTTCAAGCTCTTATGGTCAATGAAGATGGTGCACCTCATCCCGTACAGGTAGTGCCTCCAAATTTTTAATGCAAAGACCACAGCTGCTAGCTCCAAATCATGAGTAGGGTAATTAGCCTCATGAACCTTCAATTGTCGGGATGCGTAAGCTATAACCTTTCCTCGCTGCATCAGTACGCAACCCAATCCTGAGTAAGAAGCATCTGAATAAACCACCAAATCCTCGCTCCTTTCAGGTAATGATAAGACAAGAGCTTGAGTCAACCTCGTCTTCGACTCTTCGAAAGCCTTCTCTTGCTCTTGACCCCAAAAAACTTCACATCCTTAAGGGTCAACTTGGTTAGTGGAGAAGCTATCTTAGAGAAGTCTTGGATGAATCTCCTATAATAGCCCGCCAACCCCAAGAAACTACGGATCTCGGATGGCGTCCTTGGAGACTTCCATTTCATCACCGCTTCCACCTTTGCCGGGTCCACCATGATCCCCTCCGGATTCACTACATGAACCAAGAACTAAACTTCGCGCAACCAGAATGCGCACTTGGATAACTTAGCATACAACTTCTCCCTTCTCAACGTCTCTAATACCTCTCGAATGTGACCGGCATGTTCCACCTCGCTCTTCGAATAAATCAAGATATCATCGATGAACACAATCAATGATTTATCCAACATCGGCCGACACACTCGATTCATCAGATCCATAAAAGCAGCTGGCGCGTTGGTTAAACTGAAAGACATAACGAGGAACTCGTAGTGTCCATAACGCGTACGAAAAGCTATTTTAGGAATATCCTGCTCCTTCACCTTCAACTGATGGTAACCAGATCGGAGATCTATTCTTGAAAACCAACTGGCACCTTGGAGCTGATCAAACAGGTCATCAATCCTCGGCAATGGATACCGATTCTTCACCGTCAACTTGTTCAGCTCGCGGTAGTCAATACACATCCTCATACTACCGTCCTTCTTCTTTACAAACAAAACCGGGGCACCCCATGGAGAGATACTTGGTCTAATGAACCCCTTATCAAGCAACTCTTGCAGTTGCTCCATCAATTCCTTCAGCTCAGAGGGGGCTAACCGATACGATGCCTTAGAAATAGGTTGGGCATCGGGTATCAGGTCGATCTGAAACTCAATCTCACAGTCCGGCGGTACACCTGGTAAATCTTCTGGGAATACGTCTGGGAAGTCACACACAACCGGTACATCAGACAATTGTGGTGTTGGCGTATCAACATCTTATACGTAGGCCAAGTAGGCACTACATCCATGCCTCATACACTTTCCCACCACCGCCATTGAAATCACCTTCGTAATCATAGTAACTCGATCACCGTAAATCGTCACCGAACTCCCATCAGGTGCTGTCAGTCCAATCATCTTCTTGCGACATACGATATTCGCCTCGTACGCCGCTAACCAGTCCATTCCCAGGACTACATCGAAACCGCCTAAGGTCATCACGAATGGTCTAACAGGAAATTTATGACCTTCTACTACTATGACACAGCCTTCCATCATCTCAGAAACCCTGGTAGACTTACCTATGGCAGTTTCTACATCGAAGGGCTTGTCAATACTCCTACTCCTTAAAGGCAACTTAGCACAAAAGGCAGCAGAAATGAAGCTCTTACTAGCACCAGAATCAAATAACACGGAGGCAAGAGTTTGGTTTACTAGGAACGTACCTGACACAACATCGGTGTCCATCCTAGCCTCCTCCTGGGTCATCGTGAATGCTCTGGAGCTTGCTTTCTGCCCTTCGGTTCCTGTCGTCTTCTTCGCTCCGAAACTCTCAGCCCTTGGCTTCCTGCATTCCCTGCTCATGTGACCCTCTCCACCACAGTTAAAACATCTGGCCATACGATAATCCTTTGCTATATGCCCTGTCCTCCCACACAGGAAGCATACATTCAATCCCCACCAACATTCTTCGAAATGCTCCTTTCCACATTTGCCACACCTCTTCGACCCCGCACTAGATGTGACCACTTGGCGGTCATCCACCCGTGCATGCTTGTTGTTTGTCGGGGCACCACCCCTACCAAACCTCTTCCCGTTCCAGTTCCGGTCACCATCACCTTTCTTACTCACCTCAGCCACCACCACTTCTCGTTCATCATACAGCCTTCCTGCCAGATCAACCACTGACCTAAACGTGCCCGGTCGAGCAGTGACCATGTGCCTGCGGATGTCCGCCGGCAAGCCCTGAATGTATCTCTTAATCTTTCGTGACAAGGGTGTCACCTGATCCGGCACCAGCCGTGCCATCTCATTGAATTTGGTGGTATATTGCTGATGTGTCATGGTTCCCGCCTCCAGCTCTAGGAACTCCATCTCAACCTTGTCGAGCTCTCGGTGAGGACAAAACTCCTCGATCACCAGTTTCTTTACCTCATTCCACCTCATCCTGCCAATCGCTCTACTACCCTCGGCCTGGACAATATTGTCCCACCAACATAGGGTCGAGTCCACAAATGAGTGGGTGGCGAACTTCACCTTCTGATCTTCCCGGCACTCGCTGATATCTAGAACAACTTCCATCTCTCTCACCCACCGGTGAGCAGCAGCCGTAGTGCCATTTCCGTCAAAAGTCGGGGGCTTGCATCTTTGAAATGCAGCATAGTTACAGCCTCGTGCTATCTCCTGCACAGGCTCTTCTCCTTCTTCTTCACTGGAGACAACCGTCTCAGTCTCCGGTTGCTCCCTTTCCTTCGCGGGTCTCCTCCTTTCCTTCCTCTCTCCTTCTCGTACAGCCTTAATCACTTCGGTCACCACAGACGGTAGAATCGTCTGCATGACCTGGTGAACCTCTTCCACCACCGCCTCCTTCACCGAGGCCCTTAAATTAGCACTCTCATCACCAGTACCAGGCACTTCGTGAGCCACCTCTTCAGCCCTAGGCCTTCCTCTCGTGACCCGTGGTCCAGTACCACATCCACCACGACCTCCACCTCGAGAAGCCTTCGAAGATCTACCACCGGCCATCCTCTAACACGCTATAAGATTCAAACACCAACACGGTCATTCAAGGTATCAACTCAGTTTATGTCAAGTATAGTAAGTTCCTAATTACAGTGGCCAGTTATGATTAGCCACTTACTTTACTCTTCATACCCCAAGCATTTCCTATCCTGACTACATCAGTATCTAAATCTACTAAGATGCATATAAATCACATAACATGCGCACATAATACCGGTTAACATTAAGAAAATACCTGATGGCACGCAGCTACACGGACTGGCATCCCTTCCCTTTTGTCCCATTCTTAGTTTAAGTTTAGGTTTCTTTTGAAAATATTTACCCGTTTCACTTAAACTTTGGCTCTGATACCAACTTGTAAGGCCCCGTTCCCGGAACGCTTACAACTGGCCAATCATCGCACATAAAACATATAATTTTCATTTACAACTTCTAAAATATTGCAGCGGAAAATTTTTTAAACCATTTCATTATAATTGCATTTGCAAATTAATACATTGTAGTTAACTGTTACAAAATATCATAATTTGCATTACATCACAAAAACATTATAATCTAATCAACGGATGCCATCCAAAAATGCCAAGTAGCTGCCCCGTGCCACCCTCAGCAACATTACCTGCCAACTGGAAACACATAAAAGTCAGCGTTGCTGAGTGAGTTCTAGTTTTATAAATAAAATACTTCTCTTTAGATTAAAACCGTACTGTACTTTCGTAAGCAATCATACATCATACGTACAAATAGATAATCTCATTATTATCTTTCATCATCGTCAACTTACATTCATGCATTCATTCATTCTCTTGCTTATCGTACATTTCATTCGATCATTATTACTTTCACTTCTCTATGCTCCAGGCTAATGCCTCGAGCTATACCCCAAACATCATGCACAAGGCGGGTACTGGGCCGAAGACTATAAATAGACTTCAAACATCATGCCCGAGGTGGGCCCAGCACCGGGGTATCATCATTTGGACCAATACCATGTGCTATACCCCAAACATCATGCACAAGGCGGGTACTGGGCCGAAGACTATAAATAGACTTCAAACATCATGCACTAGGCGGGCCCAGCACCGGGGTAAGCGACAATGGTCCCGTACGTATGGTCAGTCACACCGTTGAGCTAACACCCTTCATTGGGTGTGAACCTCCTTACAGTGCTTGCAAGACTTTTCTTACTTCCGATCGCTCATTAATGCATGCATTCATTCTTAGTTCTCTTTAGTTATCTTCCACTTTCGTTAAGTACTACTTTACGTAAGCATATTCATACGTCACACCATGTAAGGTCACGACTTAAACATAACATGGAACAACATCATCACAACAGCATACAAAGCATGCAAAACGTAAACAAGCACAGTCCCCCATAAAACCTCCTTTCTTAACACTTAAGCTCTACATCCCAAAATCTCAGAAAACTCTCCCCTTAAAGAAATGCGGATGAGCAAACAAATGCGGATGAATAAACAAATGCGGATGAACATACAACAAATGCGGATGAACACTTAGCAAATGCGGGTGAACAAAATAGTCGATGTGTTCATCAAATGCGGATGATTGAAGCAAATGCGTGGGCAAAACAAATGCGGATGAACATACAAAAAATGCGGATGATCAACTAACCTGAAACCGCATCTTACACTGTAATCAGTTCCCAATCCTTGTTCTTATACATTCATCGCACCGATCTAGCATGCTAATCACTTAGAACAAGCATACAACCACAAAAACCGAACAAAACATGCAGGCCCTAAGACACCCAGTAAAAGAACAGGGCCAAATTTACGATACAAAATACTGGACATATTAAAAAGTTAGTCACATGCATTTCCAGCCCCAAAATAGGTTTAAAACATAGAAACCGGGGATCTAGAACTCACCTTAGCAATCTTCGAGTATGACTTCCTTCAAACCCGTTTGCACTATGAGTTCAACCGCCTAGAAACCCACCAAAAACACACACCCGAACATAACAAACACACATAAGCAAATAACCGAGGCATAGGCCGGCCAAGAACAACGTAAAACCAAGAATTCTTACCTTGAATTCGAATTCTTCTTCTTCCTTCTCTCTAAAACCGAAGCTCTTCTCTGCTTTCTCTCTCTACAATCCGATGAAAAGAAAATATGCAGAAAGGTGTGGGCGGCCATCACCTTTTGCACCCACTTTTTTATACTTTTTGCCCTTTTGACACATTTAGCCCCTCAACTTGGGTTAAATTGTGTTTTCTTTCTTTTATTCACATTTATTCCTTCTTTCTCGTCTTTTAAAATTTTCCGGGTGTTACAAGAAGTAGCCTTCAAAGATTCTTCTACATCTTTCTCAATGATCTAATCCTTTTCAGCTTCCTTCACTTGATCTAACAGTGGTGTGATCCTCAAACCATTTCTAAAATTAACAATATGCTTTGCAAAATATTGTACTGCACTAGTCTGATCATCATATTTGCTCCGGATTGAAAGATGAACCATCTGTTCAAGGGTTGATTGGTCTAAGCTTTGTACATCAATGTTGCTAACCATTTTGGTTACAACATGATCACCCTTTAGAACTTCAAGGTTGTTCTCTGATATTCTTAGGCTAGTGATTCCTTCAATGTGTGTGAGGGATTGTTGATTTGTTTCCAATCTTTGTTTAAGTGCAGCATTCACATAAACAGTTCCCAGAATTCTTAACAAATATATGAAATAGCAGCAATCTCCTTTGGACAGAACATCCTCTATTGCGGGGAATGTTTTGGTCTTCAAGAATGATACATATGAAGGATGAAGAAGTTTTATTTCCATTGGATCAAATAGTCTTATGTCTGATGCTTCCTTCCCTTTAAGTTTTCTTTCAAGAGCAACCAAAAAATGAGTCTCATCATAATACCATCTTGTGATAGGATGGTTCTACTCATTACCATCCATCTTCT
This sequence comes from Flaveria sonorensis, assembly GCA_025506505.1. Taxonomy (NCBI): domain Eukaryota; kingdom Viridiplantae; phylum Streptophyta; class Magnoliopsida; order Asterales; family Asteraceae; genus Flaveria; species Flaveria sonorensis. The sequence continues at coordinate 34,042,032 of CM046440.1, read as the reverse complement.
TCATGATAATCTTCAAATCAGAGGGCCTTGTTATGTATCCAACCCTTTCCAATAATTTTGTATCAATTTGAGTGGGAGGTTCTTCACTTGTCTGCTTTTTTTTCTTGCCATCTGTTGTTCTCTCCTAAGCTTGGCCAAGTGAATCTTGTCTTCTCTATCTGCCTTCAACTTCAAATCATGATGTTTTTCTGTTCATGTATGCTCTCATAATATGATAAAAATCTGCTCCCCTAGGATTATTAGTGTGATTGACCATCCTCAATTGCATCAGGTCCAATTGTCTTCATAGCTCAAAGATCCTAGTTGGGATATGTATGATAAGTATTGACCAAGGCCATATACTCTCTTAATCAGAACAACATCCCAGATCTCATCATATTTCCAAGCTACTATCTTTCTTTCATCAGCTAAGGCTGTAAGAGTGATTTTGTCATATATCTTAACAAAATTTGTTTTCACATTAATCATCTCTCTAACCTTATTTCCTTCAGGCCATAGCCTGTGAGGCATGAACTGTCTTAGTTCTTGTATTGGATGAAGCTCAGGTGGAGCTTGATGATATATGTATAGAGAAGAAGCAGGATGAGGTCTAAAGATATGTGGCTTTAATGCATTTGCAAACATGTTCTTCTAGATCTCTCTACCCATTTCTTTCATTTGAGATAAAGATCTACCTGCATGTAACCTATAAGGCACCCTTGTGTGACTCAACCAGCTTTGAACCTAGGAGTAGGTCATCTTCTCTATCTGAGGATCCTTTGGTAAATTCTTTTGAAGTTCTTGTTGATCTTTGATTTCCTTGTACTTTCTGTATGTTTGCCCTTTTTCATTCTTCATGATTTCTTGAAAGTATTTGAGCAAGTCTTTAACCTCTAAAAGGTTAAGGTGCATAAATGAGTCATAAGGAAATCCTCTTACTGCAAGTTCTATACCCATATGGATTTCAGGATCATCAGGAAACAAATTCTGAATGTTTTGCATATGCTCATTTTCATCTCTTTCTTCATCTTCTTTATCAGAATCACTAAGAATAATAATAGGATCTTGTTGCTGGTCTTTTGTTTGATCTATCTCGCCTTCTTCAAGAACAGCAGCCTCAGATGTTTTCTGTTTGACCTCAACTTCATCAATAGGTTCAGCTTTTACCTTGAGAAGCTTGAGAGGTGGTGATTCAGGTTCATCAATCTCTTGAACCTTTTGTTTTCCTTTTCTCAAAGAGGCTAAGTACAGCCTCTTTCTCTTTCTCGTATATGTTTTTAATGAAGGTTGTGATGATGATGAAGCTTGATCTTTGGATGGTTTGGGTTGTACTTTCAAAGATTTAGCAAATTGTTTAATTAGTTCTTTTTCTACTCAGAGAGTGGATTCATAGGAATAATGTCCATTTGAGCTGATTCGATGTCTGGTGTGTGAAAATGTTGTCTGAGGATGGTGAATAGTGTATGTTCTCAAATGGATTTGCCTCACCAAACAGTTGGTCCATTGAGTACGACTCCTCATGAATAATAAGTACTATTTCTGTTTCCCTTGTGCTGATTTCTTCAGCTTGAGACATGATTTGTTCTTCAAAGTCATCACTCAGGTCTTGTTCTTGACCTTCTGAATGTTCTTCCTTATTCAGTTGAGTGTCTTTATGTTCCAATCCTCTATTCAGCCTTTTAATATCTTCAGATTGGGCATAAATCATCCTTTTAAGCTCATCAATCTCAACATCTTTTGAATCTGTTTGCTCAATCAAGTAGGCAATATCAAGTCTTGCACTACTGAGGTCTTGGTCTTTCTTCTTGACTTCTGCCTTTGTTTGTTCAAGTTGTTGTTCTAGAAACTAAACAATCAACTTCTAAGCCTTTTGATCACCTGAGAACTTCTCTATCTCTTCATTTTTGCTCTTGGGCTTCTTTTTTAACCTTTTAGCTCTGTTGTTTGACCTCTCAATCAGCTTGTTGTACTCAGTGAATAAAAACACTTTTGAGTACTCAATATATTCTTCTGTAGGAATCTCACTGCCCTGTTCTTCACCATCAATAGGTTCAGCAGCGCTTTGTTCTTCTTGATCATGTTCTTAAGCTGATGAAGTACCAACTTCTTCTTGTTTACTTGTGTGTTCTACTAAAGATGTATCAATGTCTCTCAAACGAGAAGATAATGTTTGCTGATCAGATAAGTTTGGACTTTATGGTGGCGAAGGGAACTGATGTTCAAAATGCATATTGTTGGTCCTTCTTATCAATATAACAGTGCACTTGATTGATAACCACAAACAAATCCCACTGATAACCCAGATATCAATGATATTTGTGTAAAATATAGATCAAACACTATAAAATGGATGAATATATGAAGAACACTCAAAAACACCAAATAAAACCCTTGTTTGATCTGAATTGATTGCTAAATGATATTACAAAGTGAAAGCCCTCAATCAATGGCTCATCCAAGCTCTCCAAACCTAATTGTCACTAATCTATATATAGTGATAATATTCACTAATGACATATCAAGCCCCTAGACCTAGACAATTAGAGAAATTACATATAAAACATAAAAATGACTTAAACATAAATAAATATATTTTGTTTACACAAAATATATTTATTAAAAATAAACTCCTAGTCATTTATCTTTAACATTTTGTCTCGGTTCTTCGTCTTGAACGCGTCTGTTTGCTTTTTCCGATGACTTTGACAGTGACGTTGACCTTTGTTGACTTTGACTGTGTTGATAATATAGACTATCCTTATCAGACCCAACAATACTCCCCCTTAGGCTATCATTATCAACGTCCTGTATCGAGATCAGCACCATAAGTCAACCATATAATGATCTTCAATCTTCCCCTAGATTGATGATCTGATATTGAAGATTTTTCATCTTTAAGGCATCCCTCTTTTTGTATGCTCCCCCTCTTCGTGTGCATTCTTTGAGAATGATTAGGAACAACTTTTCTAACTCGCTATTCTTGAGCGCTTCAGAAGATGTAGGAGGAGGAATCCTAGCTCGGTATCTTCTGCAAACTTGAGGAACAGGTTCTCTGGTTAGGTACTTTGCTCAGCTGATGATCGGCCATCATTTGAAGCAAAAATTTGTAATACAATCACAACCACAATCTCATAACTTCCTGTCAGATCATTTTAGATAACAAATAAACCCATGTTTATCTGTGTGTGCAATTTCCCTTGAAATGCGTGTGAAAATAATAACATTTTAATAACATAATATGGAAGACTTGAAAAATAATTTGAAATGAAAAACCCCCTTTTTTATATATATATATTTTTTAATCACCTTACACCAAGAACTAATTCGATCGTGAGATCACATCCTCAAGATATACTTAAGCATAAGGATGTATTTAAACATCGACAAGTTAGTGAGATCACACTGAAGCAGAGTCTGATCACGATTTTAAAATTTTGATAGCCAAAAACAGTTCAAGAATGATTGTTGGTATATTTGTCCAAATTAAACCCATGCCTTATTCTTTTCAACGAGTGACCTGCAACAGATTTTATCATGTTTTAGGGTCGATTAGAGAAGCTCAAGTGATTTGGTTCCCATAGACATCCGACAAAGAACTTATCCCATCATCATGGCTTATTGAGTAATATGATTAACTCTGCTTGTTTTTCTTTTAAGTTTTCAACAATGATCTTAATTTAAGAATCCCTGTGCCTTTATTTGGGGAACAGATAATGAGAGCTCCAGGTCTATACTTATGTGTAATAGAGGAGATGATCCTCTGAGCATGCTGATGAGAGCTTCAGGTCTATACTCACGTATAACAGAGAAGATCATCACTCCAGGTCAATGCTTCCGCATAGCAGAGGAGATAAGTACGAAAAGGATTCTGAAGAGATTACAAGAAGCATCAATTCAAAAACAAGGATGAGGGAATAGAAGTAATCAAGGCAGAAGTCAGATACTCTCAACCCATTTTTTACGAGACTTGTAACTTTATGCAGGCCTAAATGTCAGGAGAATAATCCTTTTCATTTTGTTTTACTTTCCAAATTTGTTTCTGTTTAATTACTTTTGACTTGAAAGAAACGAATTTGGATATCATTTTCTTTTTAAGGCCCGAAGGAAGAGATTTTAGTTTTGAAACATTGGTCTTTTTCATCTTTGAATCATGTGAAACCGGCTTCACATGAGAAGGTTTGGATAGATTGTTCTTTATCCAACCATTCAAAGATATATGCTTTTTACCTTTTGAACCCGAGAAGCAACCTATGTTATCTTTACCTCTTGGAGCTTGCCTTTGAACCTGAGGGCACTTCTTTAGCACATGACCTTCTTTTTCACATCTAAAGCAAGCCTTGAAAGACTTTTGGATATTTGTAGTCCCACGGAGAATAGGAGAGGGTGGAGCCTGCTTTGAGGTTGATGCAGCTTGTTGACAACCTTGATGCTTCTTCTTTTGGATATATGGAAATTGAACCTTTTGAGGCTTTGTCAATGTGGATTTCGAACTGGGCTGTGATTTGATTTATGATGTTCCGGGAGCTGAGATCTGAACATTCTTCTGAGTACACTTTTGTATGACTTGTGATTTGGTAAACTTGGAGGAAGATTTGTGGCGAGCTTGATGGATAGAGGATGAAGATGGTGAGTGCTTCTGTTGAGCTTTGGAGGAACTGCTGATTTGCTTAGCAGTTGGAGATGACATCCGTATAGGTCTTGATTCAACTGTTGGAAGCTTTTGACACTTGATAACTTCAGGTGACTTGATGATCTTTGGTTCATCATCAGAACTTGTCCAGTCCTGTATACACAAGTCATCTTCCAATGGATCTTGATTGATGACTCTTGTTGTGTCAGTTTATGTTGTTGAGTTCTGATTGCTTGACGATTCCACAGCTGTTCCTTCTTTGACAAACTTGACAACAACAAATGAAGGGATGTAACCTATCTTGAATTTGTTAAAGATGTTACGGGAAACAACTGATACTATTTTTGAAGCATCAGAGGTGGAATTATCATTTTGCAGATCAGAGCCTTGCTTGATGAGCCCCAAACCTGCAGGAAAATCATATTCATCTCGAACCTCTTTGTGATTAACGCTGCTTAAACCTGCATGTAAACTATTAGTATCGGCAGCTTCAATTAAATCATTAGACGGATGAGGTTGAGGCATAGGAGAGTAACAATGAGTGCTAGGAGGAGGATAAACATATGATGTTTCACCACATCCCACACCCGTTTTGATTCTAGCTCCCCTTTGCTTACAGAATAGTTCTTCCAGTTTCATCCCTAGTATCTCCATTTATCAAGTTTAGATTTAAGCTTACTAGTCTCAAATTCTGCTAATGTGACATGTTTGCTCGAGACATTAATCTCGACATTCTTTTCTAAAAGATTTCTTTTTAAATATCATTTTCTTTTAAAGCTTCTTTTAGTTTGATAAAATATTTGGACTCATTGATTTTAAGTTCTTTGTTTATTTGTTTTAATTCTTTTTCATTTTCTAGCAATAATATATTAGTTTTATAAACTCCAAATAGACGAATTTTGCAGGGAGGAGAACACATGTCTTGAACAACCTCATAAGGAAGCCCCATAACTATCTTTTCAGCAGCTAGGGCTTTTTCACATTGACAGACAGGAGTGTTCTTTTTGTATTCTTCCTCCTTAGCAGCTCTCTTCTTAGCTTCTACTGCTTCAACTTCCTCTTGCTTTCCTTCATCCTGAACTTTACACCGACTTGCACAATCACCAACATCACCAACACTCTCACCTTGAGTATCACACCTGGATTCTTTGAAAGGATCAAAACCCTCAATAGAATCCTCATCACTGTTCACTACCGCAGCCATCAATGCATGGTTGACTTCTTCTTTAGTTTCTTTGATCTCAACACTTGAAGATACACCACCATACATGGATTGATTGTACTCTCTTCTTTTCATATCCACATCAAATGACTTCAGCTTGTTGATAACCTCCATGAGTTTGTAGTCAGCAAAATTTCTTTCATGCTTTAACAATCTAACTTATGGATTCCACTGTGGAGGAAGAGAGTCCAAAAGTTTTGTGACTTGTTCATGGTTCCCCAGCTGGTCATCATACATCTTAAGATTGCTTGCCACCATTAGAAATCGATCAACAAAATCAGATATCTTTTTATCTTTCATGGCTGCAAAAGAATCAAATCGACTTTGTGTTGATATTAGATTATCATATTTATGGAAATTAGCTACTTCTGAAGAAGACATTTTAGAAATGATCAAAGGCTAAATTTGTTGAAATTTCACTGAATTCGCTGACAAATTCGCTGAATTTTCACTAATTTCGCTGGCAAGTTCGCTGATAATTTCCCCAGTAATTTCGGCAGCAGTTTCGCCTAGCAATGGCACACAAATACTAGTTTCGCAGGGTAATTTCGCCCAAAACTAGTTGAACTTTCGTTTAGAAAAAAATTTGGCAGCAATTTCGTTGGGATTAGCACACAAACACTATAAACTTTCATTCAATACATGTACTTTTGGTAGAATAAGGAAACCAGATCCAAAAACCAAGAACAGCTTAGTTTATCTGACGGAACCCTAGTTTCGCCAGGCGAAACTATGTAGTTTCGCTGGAAGATGCTGTAGTTTCGCTGGACGAGCTGTAAATTCGCCCGACGTATCTGGACAGCCTTTTTGAGCACAAAAACAGCTCAAACTCATCCAAATCTCAATAGATTTGAGATCTGATGATTCCTATAGCTTCCCACACTAAAATCGAGCAATCCTCAATCAATTTCCATATCCAAAACACTCAGATCAGATCAAAAATGAATGGAACAGTGACTTAGAACTAGAAAACCAAACAAAACTCAAATAATCAAGAGCACAATGGCTCTGATACCATATTGTTGGTCCTTCTGATTGATATAACAGTGCACTTGATTGATAAACACAAACAAATCCCATTGATAACCCAGATATCAATGATATTTATGTAAAATATAGGTCAAACACTATAAAATGGATAAATATATGAAGACACTCAAGAACACCAAATAAAACCCTTGTTTGATCTGAATTGATTGCTAAATGATATTACAAAGTGAAAGCCCCTCAATCAAAGGCTCATCCAAGCTCTCCAAACCTAATTGTCACTAATCTATATATAGTGATAATATTCACTAATGACATATTAAGCCCCTAGACTTAGAGAAATAGAAAAATTACATATATAACATAAAAATGAGTTAAACATAAATAAATATATTTTGTTGATACAAAATATATTTATTAACAATAAACTCCTAGTCATTTATCTTCAAAATCTTGTCTCGATTCTTCGTCTTGAACGCGTCTGTTTGCCTTTTCTGATGACTTTGACAGTGACGTTGACCTTTGTTGACTTTGACTGTGTTGATAATATAGACTATCCTTATCAGACCCAACACATATGTTCTTGTTCTTGAACGTCTTCCTAAACTTGCTCTTGCTCATGTATGACTTGTTCTTGAATAGGAGCAGCTTGTTCTTCTTCTTGTATGATAGGAGCAGGTTGGATGATTGGTTGTTGGTGAATGACATTTTAGAACATCATATGCGTTTCACCTTGTCCTGGATTTCTCATGAAGGTATCTGGTACAGGGAGGTCATGATCAATCATGTGAGGAGGTACGGGCACTTCAGTTCCTTGGTATAAACTTGACTTTATTCTTGTGAATACATGTTCATTAAAATGAACAGGCTGAAAGATGGCACCTTCTCTTGGGATGTCTGGTAGTAGATCATCAATAATCATCTGAGGGAATCTTGGATACATCTGGAACTTGTTCCTCACCTCAGTTAATTTGTAGATCATCCCATTTAACACTTGTGCAGCAAAGTTAAAGGGCCTTCTAGCTATGATGCTTGCAATGGCTGAAGAGCTCCTCAAAGAAGTGGCATCCCAGCCAGTCTTCCTATTTGTCATGGTTTTCTGATATGAGTGCCTAAGGAATCTAAATTGGGCACACATATAAGACTTCTTGATCTGCTTTCTGTCTATGGTACCAGTGTAGCCTATCTGCCTAAAAATATGAACATAGTTCTCATCAAATTCCACTGGACCTTCAGCATCTTCATCACCAAGCTGTAATACTCAACTGATTACTTGTTCAGAGATAGTAATATGATGATCATTAACTATGGATACAACAACTTGATGATCATTCATTTGCTCCAGATGAGTATGAGTCCAGAATTGGACTATATGATCCTTATAAATCTCAGGTCTTGCTTGCATGTAGAAGTCTAGTCTGTCTGATGGCTTGTATGATATCTCTATAGTTTTTATCCTTGGGTGAATCAGGGATAAGGAAAGCACAGAGATTATGATCTCTGATACACACTAGGTTTGCCATATCTGCAATAAAAATAAGTATGTTAGTATCTTGTGTGATAATTATGTGTGATGATGAATATGATGAAATGTTAATCAAGTGTTCACTGAGTTGATGTGGTTGTTATGAAATGATATCATATGAATGCTTAACACTTGTGACTTGTTTAAAGTGTCTGTTTGATTGGTATTAACAGCTAAATCAGTTTGACTTACTAAAAATCAACTGCTTGGTTTATTTTGATCATGAAAATCTTGTTTGGTTCAATTTGTTTTGATCCAAATTGTTTTGGATTGTGTTTGTTTTATGATAAAGAGTTGTTTGTGTCATCATAACAACTCACCTTATAAATTTCAGTTTGACTTTTAAAGTCAAGACATTCATTAAATGCACATTGAATGCTTATTCATTTAATGATGTTGTTATAAATGTTATGCCAAATTAACTGATTTTATATGTTTGTTACTAACTTTTGAATATGTTTACCAAGTTATAACATATTTCAAGTCATTTTAAATATTTTCAAAGATCAAACTTCAGTTTGTGTATGATTTTGACATGAACATCATGACTATTCATGAACCCGATGGACACTTAATCAAATTTCATCACTAAAACAATCCTAATACATTCGACTAAGGAATTCGAACACATATTCAGTGTTTGATTTGGTTTAAAACATCAAAAGATTCATGTTTTGATTTCGATTCAATGTTCAAACTAGGTCTAGCAATGTTCTGTAAGGCCCCGTTCCCGGGACACCTACAGCTGGATCGTCATCGCATAAAATATTTAAAACATACAGTACTTTTGCAGCGGAATTTAACACTTTCATTAATAATTTAAAACATATCGTTACGTTACATCAAACGTTTACATTTCGAAATACAACATCATATTAAAAATGTAGATGCCAGCCTCAAAACGTCCCCAGTAGCTTATGCATCCATGCCTGCAACTCCTCACATCAACAAAATACCTGCAAACTATTATGCATACAAAAGTCAAAGACGCTAATTGAGTTCTAGTTTTATAAATAAAATACTTTACTTTCGTTGAAACAACCTTTTACTTTCGATCGTGATCACACATCATACGTACACATTGATTATAATTAATTATCTTCTTCATCGTTCATCAAACAATACATACAATCATTCGAATCCTGCCTCATGCAATACCCCCGACTCATGTCCGAAGACTGATATTGTGTCAGGGCCTGTAAACAAACCTCCGACTCATGTCTGAAGACTGACATAGTACCGGGGTACGCGACAAGGATCCCATCTCGTATGCAACATCCCCGACTCATATCCGAAGACTGATACTATGCCGGGGCCTGTAAACAAACCCCCGAACATCGGTAGCACATCTTAACATAAATCTAATATACTACCAATACAAAAACATGCTAAACATCAAACATAACCTCAAAAACAACCTTAAAAAAATACCACCACAGAACCACGGTCGAACCTCAAAGCTGAAAACCCATGGGTACATAAAAATATTTTTGCTCGGTATGCATAATAGCCCCAAACACTTAAAAACCAGTAAAAAGAGGGGTTCAAGAACTCACCTGAAGCAACCTTCGAACAACAAACTTCCACCTGCAAATTCAGCTCCTAAACCCACGAAAATAGGAACTTAGCACTACAAATCTCAGCCTAGAAGCTGAAAATTCGGTTGAAACCGAACATTAACCCAAGAAAACTCACCTTTTTGCAGATTTCAGCTTCTTCTCTCTCTAAAACCATGAACTTTTCTTCTCTTCTCCTTTCTTCTTCCTAAACCGAGAACAGGAAAGTGGGTGTGGCGGTGTAGTGGGCGGCCATGCCCTTCTTTTAAACACAATAATATTAAAGTTTGCATCTTGCACAACTTTAGTCCTTCAACTTGTGTTATTCCTCATTTCTTTCTTTATACTTTTATTTTCTCATCTTTCTAATAAAATTCGGGGTGTTACATGTTCAAATCAAACTCATTGAACAAGATGTTTTAATGAGTGTTTGATGAGTAGAATAATGTTATTATACCTATTTGATTATGAAACCAAAGTGAAATCAAATAGATTTTAGGTTTTGGATGATCAGGGGTTTAATGGTTTATCGCACTGTTTGTAACATTTTAAAATTTTGATTTTTATCTCTCACACTCGTGATAACGGTTCGCTATGTGTACAGTGTATCTGTACGTTGTGTGAACACTTTAACTTAAAATTTTAATTTTAAGTCATGCGTTATGAAATACACATGCGTTGTATGTACAATGCATCTGCTGTACAAATTTAAACTGTATGCAGTAGACCCTTTGACTATTTGACTTATGTTCACAGCGGATGAACATTTGTTCATGCGCTGTGCACACTTGTGTGATTAAAAAATTTACAACAGTGACTAAAAAGTCATACGCTGTGTGTTGTTCACTATTCATAAAGCGGATGAACATTTGTTCATGCATTGTATAAACTTCATTTGTTTATTTGGTTACACACAGCGGATGAGCCTTTGTTCATTTGATGTGTCGACTTGATTGTTTGTTTTGTTATACACAGCAGATGAGCATTTGTTCATGCGTTGTGTACACTTTTGTTTGTTCAAGAGATATTCATACCGAATGACTTATTGTCATGCGCTGTGAAAACTTGATGATGATGTACAGTGTATGTTTACCTTTGTACATACGCTGTGTACACTTGTACTGATTCAACAACGGATGACTAAAGTTAGTCATGCACTGTGTAAACTAACACTGTATTCACAGCGAATGCCTTACCAACATCTTGCGCTGTGAACACATGTATGTTCATTAGTGCATAGCGGATGTATGTTTGTTTCTCCGCTATATACACTTGGTGTATTTTGCATGTTTTGATGGTCACTGTAGCTACAGCGGATGTATGTTTGTATGTCCGATGTGATAACAGATGTCAAAATTTTAAAATTTTGTTTGTTTTGAAATTAATTCTTCCGAGAACAATTAATTCTTTAAACTTTGAAAATTATTTTGAAATATTTCAAAATTTAAATGTTTGTTAAAATTTTAAAATTTTAACATGATCAATATATGAATGTTAAAGAGTCAGTCACAAGCAATATTGTGCAATATTGTACATATGTGTATGTGTCAAACTGTTGTGTTTGGGTGCAAGCTTGACTTATATGATTATGCACATATTCTGCTGCCTTTGATATTTCCATGTTCGTTTTCTCCCCTAAATTTTTGCATGTTTATAAAATGCTTTATAAAATGACAAAAATTTAAATGTGTTTGAATGGTAATTATCAAAGTCCAATCTGATTGTTTGCATGATAAAATTTTAGAAAGATAGCACTTTATCTAACTAATAAATGAATGATTTTCATGTTTGAACATGAATAATTTGACACATAACATGAGATCATACTAGTTTTAAATTCTCACTAAGTTGTTTTGGATGATTTTGAGAATAAACATAGACTAATACAATGTTGATTGCAGATATTGCAATCCACTTAAACTCATGCATGGTATTAATAATTGATTTAAACGGTGAGTGATTATCATGTTTTGGGTGTATTAACATGATTTGTATGTACCCCACATCTGAGTGTATGTTAAGATCAACCCTCCTTAAGATATGCTAGAAAGCACTTTCAATACTTCAAACCTAGATACTTAGGAGTATAAATGCTCAATTTGATCCATATTGTTTGATCCATATTGGGATTCTTTTTCACTTCACTTTGGAAGGTGATCGTCTTTGGGATTCTTTACATTGTTCATCCTTAATGCATGTGTTCCTCATTGAGAATCTTGTTGGATCATGATGTAGGTCATTTAGGTCAATGCTCAGCATAACAAAGAATGCCTTAGTGCACTCCAGGTCTATGATAATCATAACAGTGGAGACTTTTGTATGATTGATCAATTTATAAACTGTTTCACTTGGTGTATTGTAGTTACTTTACAAGCAACCTATATTGTATAGACCAATACTAACCATAAACCAAGATATGTGTTTCTTACCACACAATCATGAGAATTTAGTTCTTCACTGTTGTATGTGATGTAAGGTGTCCCATGCTAAGCCTATCCACATATCAAACAAAGTATTGTCAGTCTTTATTAGTGGAAAATGACTCAATTGAAGAAATAATCTAGTTTACTATCATTTCTCATGAATGGTTATGTGTGATTCAAATTGTTTGTTAATTAGAGAACATGAATGTTTGTTTGATATCTTGATTTTGAAATATGCTTGTTTGATGTTAAACTTGGACTTTGACAAAATCAAGCTTGTTTGAAACTAATGTTTTTTTGAAAACATTACTTGTTTGGTCATAGTTGATCATACCAAGTAACTGAACCAGAAATTCAAATCTTGTTGAATCAAATGGTTTGGTAAATAGGTCAGCCAATTGATTGTGTGTATGGACTTTGATCAACTTTATCAAACCCTTTTCTGAGTAATCTCTCAAAAGTGATATAGTATATCTATGTGTTTTGTTTTTGAATGTTGAACTAGATTATCAATGATAAATATGGCAACCGAATTATCAATGTGTATTGGTGTTTTTAGAAATTTAAAGCCATAATCAAGCATTTGTTTTGAATCCAAAGCACTTGAGAACAGCATGCAGAAGCAGCTATGTATTCTTCTTCAACTATTGACACAGAGACATTTGTTTGTTTCTTGCACTGCCAGGAGATCAATCTTGATCCAAGAAACAGACAACCTCTAGTAGTCGATTTTCTGTGTATGTATATAAAGAGAAATCAATGTTGAACCTCTGTTGCTGTTGCATCCACCATAATCATTGTCTGTGTATGCGTATAAAGAGAAATCTCCATCTTTTGGATACCATCGGCCAAGTGCTGGTTTGCCTTTTAGGTATCTGAAGATTCTTTTTAGAGCAATTATGTGTGATTCTTTTGTATCTGCTTGGTATCTGGCACACATGCAAACTGCCTACATGATGTTTGGTATGCTTGTTGATAGATATATCAAAGAGCCTATCATTGATCTATAAAGCTTCTGATCAACTGATGTTCCTTCTAGATCGGGGCAAAATTTTAATCTAGTTGCAAATGGTGTTTTGCTGGATGTGCAATCAGAAATGTTGTATTTCTTTAATATCTAATTCACATACTTGCTCTGATTGATAAAAATTCCTTCAGTAGATTATTGAACTTGCAGACCAAGGAAGAAGGTAAGTTCTCCCATTGAGTTCATTTGTAATTTTGATTGCATAGGAGTTTCAAACTCTCTACAAAGTTAGATGTTGGTAGAGCCAAAAATTATGTCATCCACATAGACTTGAACTACTAACAAGTCTTTTTCTTTTCTCTTTAAGAACACTGTCTGATCTATTTCCCCTCGGGTGTACCCATTCTGTAGGAGAAACTTAGATAAAGTTTCGTACTACTTTCTAGGTGCTTGATGAAGACCGTATAGAGCTTTATCTAACTTTTAGACTCTGTGAGGGAATTCTGGGTCTTCAAACCCGGGTGGTTGAGCAACATATTCCTCTTCATCTATCTTTCCATAGAGAAATGCACACTTAACATCCATTTGGAAGACAGTGAAGTTTTTGGATGAGGCATATGCAAGGAACACTTGGATAGCTTTTAGTCTAGCTATTGGAGTGAAGACATTATCATAATCAATGCCTTCCTCTTGAGTATATCCTTGAGCAATTAGCCTTGCTTTGTTTTTGATGACAATCCCTCTGTCATCTGCTTTGTTTCTGAATAGCCATCTTATGCCAATGGTATATTGACCTTCAGGTAGGTCAACCAACTTCCATACCTCTTGCTTTATGAATTGCTGTAATTCCTCTTGCATTGCTTCTATCCAGCTGTTGTCTTTGAGTGTTTCTGTGATGTTTTTGGGTATAGTTAGAGATAGGAAGCAGGAATACAAACAAATGTTTGTTGTGTCAGATTGACTTTGTGTCAATCTGGTATTGAGGTCACCTATGATGTTTTGTAAAGGATGATCTTTATGAACTCTGGTTGTTGTAATCTGATCAACAGGGATGGTTGAATCAAGATTGGTGATTGTTTGATTGGGTGTTGATGGATGAGCAAGACTACTTGTTGTTGTTTGATTATCTAGCTGTGAGGGTTCATTAAATGTTTGTGGTGAATCATGAAAGAAATCTAAGATTTCATTTTCATGATGTGTATCAAGTAATGAATGATAATCAACATCTTCTTCAACTGTGGTTGGTTGATGTGGTTTTGTTTGGTTAATTGGTTGTGGTTGGGTGGTCACAGGAGTTGATGAAGATGGTGTGTCTGATGATATTGCTTTTGAAGTGTTTGTTTGTTCTGGTGGAGTTGAAACTGTGGTACTGAAAGGAGTGATGGTTGCTATCCTTGGAGGTTTAGCAGTTAATGGAACATCTATGGTTGTTGGTAGAACCATTGGATACTCATTGTTATCCTTGGTAACTGAAACATCAAAGTAAGATGTGTCAAATGATTTTGTTAATGAGTCAATATCAAACAACCAGTATGATCCAATGACTTTCTTTGTGAAAGAGTGTTCATTAAAAACAACATATGTTGTTTCTTCCACTATGTTCAGTCTTGGATTGTATACTCGGTAAGCTTTTGAGCTTCCAGAGTATCCAACCAAAAATCCGTCATCTGCTTTTGGAGCAAACTTAGATAATTTTTCTCTGGTGTTTAATATTGAAACAAAACATCCAAAAGCTTTAAGAAATCCAATGAAAGGTTTTCTTTTAAACATTAATTCATATGGTGTTTTGGAATGTTCTTTGATTATTAATGTTCTGTTCTAAATGTAGCAAGCTGTGTTGATTACTTCTTCTCAAAAGGATATGGGTAATAGAGAGTCAGCTAGCACTGATCTAGCAGCCTCTATTAATGTTCTGTTCCACCTTTCAACAACTCCATTTTGCTAAGGAGTCCTTGCTACACTAAATTGATGACTAATTCCTTTCTCTGCCCAAAAAGAATAAATAGAGTCATTTTTAAATTCAATATCATTATCACTTCTTAAAGATTTAACTTTAAGATTAAATTAATTCTCAATTTTAGTGATAAAGGATTTGATGATTTCTGATGTTTCTGACTTGTGTAGTAGAAAGAAAACCCACGTGAATCTTGAGTAATCATCTACTATAACAAGATAGTATTGCTTCTTACCTATGCTTAGGATGTTTGTTGGGCCATAAAGATCCATATGAAGCAATTTGAGTGGTGTGTTGTTAGAATTTGCCAATTTAGAATTATAAGACACTTTGTGTTGTTTGCCTTTCAGACATGTAATGCAGTGGTCTGTACAGAAGAATTCTTTTTATGGTAAACCTATTACTAAGTCACCTTTTACAAGTTGATTCATCTTGTTATAATTTGAGTGTCCCAAACGACTATGCCATAATTGGGAAACATCTTCTGATGCTTTTAATAGTAAACATGTTTCAGGGGTTGATGCTAAAATAGTGTTCATATCAACAATGTATGTGTTGTTATGACAGGGTGTTTTCAAAAGGATACAATCTTCAGGTATTTGAAAACCTGTCTTGAGAATGTAACAGTTGTTGGAGTCAAATAAGGTGGCATATCCTTGTAAGAACCATTTGAGGATTATGAGGCTGATGCAACCAACAAGCCAGAACAACCAAGTCTTCCATGCATGCACTAAGGAACAAAGATGAACTAGCTTTGGAAGTCTTACACTCTCAAATGTGTCTAAGTGTAAGATCTTCCGAAGCTAACAGTTCAAAAGGAGTTACTTCGAAAGTTTCACACTCAAACAGAAAAATATTCTATGTGTGAAATCTTCTGAAGCCAAAGATGAAATCTTTCGAAGCTTCAGAGACAAAGTCTTTCGAAGCTGTGAAGACTGATTTCTTCAGAGGATAGAGAAAATATGCTTTCTCTGAATAAACTTTTAATAAAGCTGACACACTTTCCGCTGCCTGCTCTATTGGTTCACCTACTTTACACAAGTTGGTGAAACTTCCATGCTTTATCAAAAAGTAGGAATGGTCTTTGTCTGTAACTTACCTTACTTATTCATGTAGACTTTTTGTATTACGAAAAGTCAGTGAGCTATGGCATGTCATAGTCACTAGTCAAAAAGGCAATCTGCTTTTTGACTTTAGATTGATCTTGTTGTCTAGATTAGTCAAATCCCAACTGTCTTTACATGTAAGTGACGGTTGTAGGTTGTAGTATAAAAGTGTCTCAGGTCCTTGTAATTTCTTTATGCTTTGTAACACTTGTAAAAGAACTTGAGATCAATATACAACATCCTTGAAAACCAATCTTGTGTTCTTGTGTTGTTCTTAGTTCTGTCTCTTTAATTTACGTGTGTTCTTAGTATCATCTATTTTAAGTTACCAATTCCCTATTTGAATTGTTAAGTGATCTAAGATCTCTCCTCAGTGTCATACTAAGTGTTAAGTACCCTTACCCGGTCCTGCATTTGGTATCAGAGCATTCTAGGCTCTTGATTGTAAGATCTCACCATCTTGAATCCTCTTAGCTTCACACATCACTTAACTCTTCAAATGGAAGTTATCTCTTAGGCTGATATGGAAACTGGAACTATGACAAAGTCCCCACTGATCACTCCTAAGTATTTTGACACTTGGTGCCAAAGAATGGAAGGCTTCATCAAGTCTCAAGATTCCAGGATGTGGGAGTCTATTGTCAATGGACCTCATGTACCATGCACCTCTTCAGCTGCTGCTGGTGGTGGCATGATACCAAAGGAGAGGGCTGACTTTTCTGATGAAGACTGGGAAAGGATTGATATTGATCAGAAAGCCATGACATCCCTCCAAACTGCTCTTCCAAACTCCATCTACAGAGGTTTCAAGAAGTGCAAGACCACTAAACAGCTATGGGATGCACTGAAACTGATGTATGAGGGGTCCAATGAAGCCAAGGAAAACAAGAAGGACCTCCTGAAGCAGCAGTTTGAAAACTTCACCTTCAAGACTGGTGAAACCATGACTCAACAATACTTTAGGTATGTTGAGATTGTGGATACTCTGGCTGATGTTGGAGTAACTATTGAGAATAGGGATATGTTAGGAAGTTCATGTCCTCTCTTCCCAGACAATGGACACACTACTCTGTGGTCATTAAGAGGACTGAAAACCTCAAGACCCTTACTCTCACTATGTTGTATGGGATACTCAGTGGATACCAGATTGAGATGAACAAGTAAAATTCATCTGGTAACTCTAATACTCACCAGAGTTCAGCTCTTCATGTAGGTGAAAAGGATAGCAGAGAACCACAGCATCATCTTACTTGCTACCCTGAAACTTCACCCAGAGAGAGCTACATCCAAGGAAGTCCCTTCTAAAAGACAAGTTACTCTCAAGCCTTTATCTCTACTGATCAAAGTTTAGGAAACTTTCTCTTCACTCTTGAAGACCTGGACTGTATCCATCCAAATGATCAAGAATATATGGAGATAGTCCAGCAGATGGCTCTTCTCACTCACAGAGCCCAGAAGTTCTATAAGAGGACTGGAAGAAGGTTTCCTAGCAATGCAGCTAGTGGCAAGTTTGGGCTGGACAAAAGCAAAGTAAAGTGTTACAACTATAACCAGATGAGACACTTTGCCAGAGAATGCAAGGCACCTAAGTCAAATGGTGGCCAAGCATCATCCATGCCAAATTACACTGAAGGAGGGCACCAAAATGAGAAGTCAAGACAGCAAGCTGCAGTTGCTGTTAAAGAAGGAGGCTTTGACTGGAGCTTCCAAGCTGAAGATGCTTCTCCAAATCAAGCACTCATGGCTGACTATGATAAAGCAAAGGTATTAGAACATCTTTGCTCTCTTGAATGTATTGCTAAAGTAAATAGATACAGGTCCTATAACTTAGAAATGAGATCTAATATTGAGTCTTTAAACATTTTAAAAGCTTATTTTAAGAGAGCTGAAAATGATTATAAGCTTAAAACAGAAGATCTAGAGAAAACAATTTCAACTCTTAAACATGAGCAAACAAACTACAAGACTCAAATAAAAGATCTTGTTACTAAGTTGACAGAATGCCAGGCTGAGATTGTGATCAGCAAAGCCAGGGCAGAAAAATGTGTTCTTGAAGAAGAGACCTTCAAGAACATAACATCCTCATCTCTGCATGCAAAAGTTTGTTATCAGAATAAGTAGGGATTGGGATATTGTGAGATAGCTCCTCCACACACCCTACTATCAGTAAGATCTCCAAGGTGTGGAATTGGTCAAGATGAGCTGCCCTTTATAGACCGCAGTGATGAAGAGGATGAAGAGGACATGGTGAGGAATGACTTTGAAGTGAGTGAAGAGAGTCAATCCAAAAAGGGTCACCATGCTCCTGAGGAAGAAAATGGATCTGGTTTGAGTAAGTCTAAGAGAAGGAACTTGATCAGAAGAGCTAAAAAAAGATCAAGAAAGGCTCAAGACATCAAGACCACCTTTGACCCAAGCAGAAACAAGTATTCATCTCTGCAGGGTTTGAGGTGGTGAAAGTTGAAGATTCTACCAAGAACTCTAGTACCAAGAGTTCTGCTTCAGCTTCAACTCACTCCAGCTCCAAGCAGAAGACTGATATGCTATGTGTCACTGCTACTCAGCCTGAACCACCCATCTTCAAAAGCAAGCCTCTCCCTAGAAAGCCTGCTGCATCATCTGAAAAAGTGAAGAAGGAGAAGGGAAGTGTTCAAACTTAGTCTTCTCAAGAAAAGAAGATTCCCAGAAGGAAGCAAATGGACTGCATCATGTGTGGTAGTACTTCTCATCTGGCTAAGGATTGCATCTACAATCCTAAAAGTACTATCCACATGGTCAAAGAAATGGATTTTGGGAAGAAGAAGGAAAAAAAAGCTTCAGAAGGAAAATCTGTTTCCTTCGGAAGCTCCAAAATGAAGAAGAAGGAAAGTGAATAATTGCCTTCGGAAGAAAATTTGGTCTCGGAAGAAAGGAATGCTTCCGAAGTACATAAGCTTGCTACAGTGAAAGCAAGATCTTCCAAAGGTCCAGTCTCCAAATGTTTTGAAGCTGCAAAAGCTTCCAAAGCTTTGAAGGTCAAGCCAAATTTTCCAAAGGTGGTGTGGAAGATGAAGGAAGACCGTATGACTGAAGATTCTTCATCAGCAATAGAAAATGATCCTCAGAGCTTGAACATAGGATCACTTACTATTTCATTGCCTTCGACTCATTTTAACAAGCCCAAGACCAATGAGGCTTGGGTTTCCAAATGTAACTAAATCATCTCTTTTTATGCAGGGACAGCCAAAGGCAAACATAAATATGTGGATCATTGATAGTGGCTGCTCCAGGCACATGACAGGCAATGAATCCTTACTTCAAATCTTTGAAAGATTTGATGGAGGACCAGTTGCTTTTGGAGGAGATGCAGGAGGTTACATTACTGGCAGGGGCAATGTTACAAATGGTAAGCTCAGTATTGAGAAGGTAAACTTTGTCAAGGAGCTTGGATACAATCTTTTGAGTGTGTCCTAATTTTGTGACCAAAAACATCACATGCCCTTTACTGAGCATGAGTGCATTGTTCTCAAGCCCGGGGTTGACATTCCTCAAGAGCATATTCTGCTCAGAGCCCCCAGGAGAAGGAACATTTACAAGATGGATCTGCAGAAAACATCTCCCTCTAGAGAAGTTTCTTGCTTTCTATCTAAAGCAAATAGTGATGAGTCTTTCCTTTGGCATAAAAGAATGTGCCATGTAAACTTTAAAAACATGAATAAATTGATTAAGAATGATTTGGTAATTGGAATGCCAAAGAAAGAGTTTACAAGTGATGACCACTGTTTTGCATGCCTGAAAGGGAAGCAACACAAAGTGTCTCCAAGCCAAAGGAAATGAACTCTATCACTACTCCCCTACACTTGTTACATATGGATTTGTTTGGCCCTACCAGTGTAATGAGTCTAGGAAGGACCTCTTACTGTTTAGTGATCACAGATGATTTCACAAGATTCACTTAGGTGTTTTTCCTTAGAACTAAGGATGAAACCCCTGAAATCTTAAAGAACTTCATTCTAAAAATTGAGAATCAATCTCATCACAAGGTCAAGACCATAACATGTGATCAAGGAACTGAATTTAAAAACCAAATCCTTGACACATTTTGTGAAGAGAAAGGTATTTCAAGACAATATAGTGCTCCCAGGACTCCTCAGCAAAATGGTGTTGCTGAGAGGAGAAACAAGATACTTATTGAAGCTGCTAGAACCATGTTGTCTGACTCTAAACTGCCTATCACCTTCTGGGTAGAGGCTGTCAACATAGCCTGCTATGTGCAGAATAGAGTTTTAGTGGTTAAGACACATGGTAAGACTCCTTATGAATTGTGGCACAAAAGGAGACCATTCATTGGTTTTCTCAGAACATTTGGATGTCCTTGCACCATCTTGAATACCAAAGATCAAATAGCCAAGTTTGCTGAGAAATCAGATGATGGACACTTTGTTGGATACTCTTCTTAAGCTAAGGCTTATAGAGTATACAATCTTAGAACTAGAATCATTAAGGAGTCAGCCAATGTGACTTTCAATGAACACACACCCTGTGTGAAAGGTTCTAGTTTGGATTAGCTATTTGATCTTGATTTAGTTACCAACTATTTTAACAAGTCTTGTGAGAATACTTCAGGATCTACAGATAACAGATCAATAGAAGATCCTGATCCAAGATTTGAGCTGAGAAGACCAACCAAGAAGACTACTTCAGCTCCAGTGGTGACTAACCCTGTAATTAAGGCTCCTATCAGCACAAGCATGACAAATACTGCTGATTCAACTGAATTGCCTTCAAATTCCAGCCCAGAGGCTCAGAATTCAGGAGAAGGAACTTTTAATGCAGGAGGAACTAGAGGTGGTGACAGTGATCAAGAATTTCTTGATGCTGATAACCACTCCATTGAAGACAACATGAATGATGTCACACACTCATTTGATCAAGTTTCTCTTGATAAGTGTGCTGATGTGGTGGGAGATGCCTCATTGCCAGATCAAAATTTCTCTAATTTAGATCTGTCTAACCAACTTGCTGTGATCCCTCAACTTCGGATCCACAAGTCATATCCCACCACAAACATCATTGGAAACTCATGACAGCCATGTTTGTCTACATTCTTATTTCTTATCCCAGATAGAGCCGAAGAAAGTTGATGAGGCTTTGAAGGATGGAAGCTGGATTGAAGCTATGCAAGATGAGCTGCTTCAAATCAGAAGACAGAAGGTGTGGAACTTATGCTCTCTTCCTTAAGGGAAGACTGTCATAGGTACCAAATGGGTATTCAGGAACAAAAAGGATGATAGAGGGATTATCATCAAGAACAAGGCTAGATTGGTTATCCAAGGATACACTTAAGAAGAAGGGATTGATTACACTGATGTCTTTGCCCCAGTTGCAAGACTTGAAGCTGTAAGAATATTCCTGGCTTATGCTGCATCCAAGGATTTCAAGGTCTACTAGCTTGATGTGAAATGTGCTTTTCTCTATAGGGTGATTGATGAAGAAGTTTATGTCAAACAACCACCTGGCTTTGCAGACCCAGATCATCATGATTATGTCTGCAAGCTTGATAAAGCTCTATATGGACTGCATCAAGCTCCAAGAAAGTGGTATGAGACACTATCAACATACCTCTATCAACATGGATACAAAAGATGTACTATTGATGGGACTCTCTTCATCAAAGTAACAGAGAATGACACACTACTAGTTCAAATATATGTAGATGACATCATCTTTGGTTCAACTAATCCAAAGCTCTGCAAAGACTTTGAGATGCTGATAAAGAATAGATTTGAAATGAGTGCCATGGGGGAACTCATTTTCTTTCTAGGAATTCAAGTAAAGCAGTATGAAGATGGCATCTTCATTAGTCAGTCAAAGCATGTACAGGACATACTTACAAGATTCAAGAAGACTGACTGTAAGGTTGGAAAGACACCCATAGCCAGAAACCACTCCCTTGGTCCTGATCTTAAGGGGGAGTGTGTTGATGAACATCTCTACAGGGCTATGATTGGGTCACTTATGTACCTTACTGCTAGCAGGCCTGATATTATGTTTGCCATATGTATATGTGCAAGATATTAAGCCAACCCCAAGATATCACACCTAATCACTGTCAAAAGGATTCTCAGATACCTCAAAGGTGCTCCTAATCTAGGCCTTTGGTATCCAAAGAATTCAGACTTTAATCTATATGCTTATACAGATAGTGATTATGGTGGCTGCAACATGACTGGAAAGTCTACATCTGGGGGATGTCAATTCCTTGGTGGAAGGATAGTCTCTTGGAAATGCAAGAAGCAATCCTGTGTGTCTGCATCAACTGCTGAAGCTGAATAGATTGCTGCTGCAAGCTGCTATGCTCAAGTGCTTTGCATTCAGAATCAGATGCTAGACTATGGGTTCAACTTCAAGGAGACTCCCATCCACATAGACAACAACAGTGCCATCTCTATTATAGAGAATCCTGTGCAGCACTCAAGGACCAAACACATCAACATCAGGTATCATCTGATTAGGGATAATTTTGAAAAGGGATTGATCAAACTAATCAAAGTTAACACAAATGAACAATATGCTGATCTGTTCACAAAGGCATTTGATGAATAGAGATTTAAATATCTTGTATCAGCTATTGGGATGATTAACTTTGAATAGATTTTCTTTAATAACTTAATCAACTTTATTTCCTAAAAGTGTGTGTCCTAAGTTGTCTATTAGATCACCTCATAAGCCCAGTTCTCTTTAGAAGAAAACCAACTTTTAACTGATATTCCTTAGATTTGTGAAAGTTTACCTTCGAAAGAACTCAAATTGCCTTCGGAAGAAATTTATGTCTTTAAATCATTTAACAGCTTATCTAAGATTTACCTTCGGAAGAAATTCTTGGAGTATCTTTCGAAGCTTAAATTTGTATATAAGCACTTAAATGTATTCAAAGAACAAATATCTTCCGAAAGAAACTAAGTCTTGGAAGACTTATTCACTTCTTCAGAAGCCAAATTTTCAAAATTCTTTGAAATATCTTCCGAAGCAAAATTGCCTTCGGAAGCTTTGCTACAAAGCTTCCGAAGCCAAAATTGTCTTCAGAAGTTTTACAACTTCCAAGAAAACAAACTTTTTGGGCTCCTTTTTCAGAAGTAGGACCCACTTGCGGATTTCAAAGTTTATCTTTTTGTCATAACTTTGTCTCAAATCCATAACATATATCTTCCAAATGGTTCTATTTCGTCTCTCTACTCTCACTGATCCTTACCCTAAATTTACCCCCAAAATTTCATCTTCTTCTTCCTTTCTTCACTAAAAAGCTTCCTCAAATGGCCAACATTGATCATCGCAACGACCCTGATTTTTCCATGCACCTACACAGGCAACACAATCAGGTTGCCCTGTTACACTCTGAGAAGGATCCAAGCTTCTCAGATGTGTGTAGGTACCTTTCTTCATCTTATTACTTCACCTCCCTTACAATTGATCCTCCTCTCTATGAGGATCAGTTGCTTGAGTTCTGGAGGACCTGTCAAGAGGTCACCATGGACGGAGAGAAGGCACTGTCTGCTACAGTGCAGGGGAGGACAGTTTTCATCACTCCGGCCATCATAAGCACCCATTTGCAGCTGGATGATGAAGCAGGTGAGCTGTCCTTTCCTAAATCTGTTGTCAACCACTCCTTTCAGCAGATTGGCTATGAAGGTGACTTCTAAGTCAAAACCTTCAGGAAGGGGAAGGTCTCATCTTAATGGAAATACCTCCTTCATGTCGTCATTCACAGCCTTTCTAACAAGCATGGAGGATGGGATCAAGTTCCAGAAGACCTCTCCTTTATAGTCCATGGGATGGTACAAGGGGTCAAGTTCAGGTACTCTTAGTTTGTATATACTAAATTACTTGCACTCCTTAGAGTATTACATGTTCCCAAGGTATGTTCAACACATTCTCAACTGTGAGTTGGGACCACAGTTAAGGGGAACAGGTAATATTCTTAAAATAGGACAAATGAGGCCCGACATCTTCAAAATCTTGAAGAAGCCAACTGTTGGCTTCTCTGGGGTAGAAATAGACCTTGTCCCAAAAATATTTGAGCTCATTACTCAGGGTGAAAACCTAGCAGCACCAGCTAGTGTTGAACCAACACCCTCCACCTCTCAACCAACTCAAACACAGCCTACCATCACCATCACCTACAAAAGAAAATCCTAGCGAACCCCTGCACTTGCTACTGAGCATGTGCAGGCCCCCATATCAAAACCCATACAGGAGGAAGTGGAATCTCGAGCTCCCACTTCCCCTAAGGAGCAGACCACTCCCATCTTTCCACCACTCAGTGCTGAGGTTCCTCATGCTCAGCCTGATGAGCTCATAACCCCATAAACAGCCTTAAGCCATCACTCTGAGTCTCAATACTCTAGTGATCAACCTTCTGGGGAAAGCTACCATCCCTAACCTCTTGATCAAAACCGCCCTATTCCCAGCCTCGACTTCTATTCTGATGAAGATTTGGGCTTCAGTGAATAACATGAGTCTCTCCTCTCTTCCCACACTCAAGGAGAGATGAGTACTCCTGGTTCCTCCATCTCTAGCCCACATCAGTAACCCCCTACTGAGGTGGATCATTCTAAACTTATTCAGGAAATCCATATGGT
This sequence comes from Flaveria sonorensis, assembly GCA_025506505.1. Classification (NCBI taxonomy): domain Eukaryota; kingdom Viridiplantae; phylum Streptophyta; class Magnoliopsida; order Asterales; family Asteraceae; genus Flaveria; species Flaveria sonorensis. The sequence goes on along the minus strand of CM046440.1, from coordinate 34,017,065 downwards.
AGAGGCTATCACTTTTGCAAGTGATAACATCACTAGGACCTCTACCATGGCTACCCAGCCTCTTGACACTTCTCTAGAAGTTGTCAATGGGCAGGGGAAATCCAGCAGCCAAGAAACCCATGCTGGTGGTGAGGAAGAAGACTTAGGTCCAATTCTATCATCCCCTGATGATTCTTCATCTGAAGATAAAGGGAGTCTGCAACAAAAGGTGCACAAACTGTCACATCTTTGTACCTATTTTGTTTCAAAGATAGCTCACCTGGAATCTCAGGTGACTATCTTACAGAAGGGGGTCAATGACCAGCAACTTGAGATCATCGATATCAAGGGCAAGTTAGCTGAGAGACCCATGAGGACAACTCATCAAAGTCCACAAGAACCTGTGGATGTCATGGATCAATCTCCCAGCTCACCTATGCAAGAGGTTAATGCTACCAAAAAAGGGGAGAAAATTCTGACAATCACAGAACATAGAGGAATCACCATCCTCTCTTGTAGATGTTCATACTCAGCAACCTCCTCTAGACAGTGATCTACATTTGCTCATTCAACAAGTATTTGAGGAGGGAATACCAAGAGCAATGCCTGCCCCTTCTCAGAACCCAATCTGGGGTTGGAGGTATGATAGTAATAGGAGAGCTCTTGTGATCTCTAGAGCTCAGTGTCAACTAGAAGTTCTCAACATTTCACACCTGAGTTTTTATGAGAGCATTAACTTGGTAGATCTGCCACTTGTCAACCCAAGCAATAACAGACAAGTAGCAAGAATGGCAGAAAGAATCCAAGACAGGGTGCTAGAGGAGTTTAAATTGAGATCAAAATTATATAGACAGAGGCTAGAAGGTGAGATCTTTGGTCAACTGGATGTTGAGGTAGACCTGGAGACTAGCTTTAAAGGGAAAACCTTGACTGAAGGCCCAGAGGTTGAACCTGTGAACCTTGAGACAGGATCTCCCTATGCACCCATTACCCTCAGTGAAATACCAGCTAGTGATGGTACTTCACAACCTTTCTCTGGCCAGAGCTTGACAGCTGAACCAAGCAATGAAGGTCAATGCTCTCTCCAGCCTGATTCACTAAGGCCTGTGGTTGACAAAGTCAAAAGGAATCTGACTCTTGAGGAGATTGAGGAGGAGAAGAGAGAGAGGAAGAGGAAGCTAAGGGGAGAGAGTTCAAGCGGTTCCCCAGGGTTTATGGAAGCTACAATCAGGGCTGCACCCAAGCTAAACACTCAGGAAGATGAGTTAAGGGCAACCGGGCTAAATTACCTGGGAAGTAGAAACTATAATGTTGATGAACTCATCTCTCTCCCTTTAGATGAGTTGAATGAACTGGCTGACATAGAGTTGTCAAAGGAGAGGAAGGAAGCTGAGGATGCAGCATTGCTCCTCAAGCACAAGGAAGAAATGAGGCTGAAAAGACTCTACAAGAACATTCCTGTCCTCTCCCCAGTTCAAGAATGTCCTGAACCAGAGACTGTGGCCACTGAACAACCTCAGGTAGCAACTGAAGAAGAAAGACTAAAAATGATCAGCTACCTGAGTGTCACAGGTCTCTATTAGGCAGATGTACTTCTTCCCTTACCATCTGAGTACATATTATTTGAATACAATAAGCAGATAGAAGAAAAAGCTAAAAGAGAAAAATAAGCTAAAAAGAAAAGATTAAGGGAAGAAGCTGTAAAGTCAAGGGCCATCATCCATAAAAGCCAAAAGAAGTCTGCTGACAGACAAAGGATGATGAGCTTCTTGAAGCTGTATGGATTCTTCGAAAGGCGGCTTGGCCCTATGTCTCTATCCACAATGGATGACCATATCAGGATAATCAAGCAGTAGATAAAGAAGGGAGAGCTGGTGGACTTTCATTCTCCACCAAGTCCATCTCAACCTGAATTTGAGGTGAAGGTTGAACCCGCTGAGACAACACAACCTGAACCTGGAGCTGCATCTCATCCAACTTCATCTTCTGATCCATAGCAGGGTCCTCCTCTCTCTTCTTCTGAACCTATAAGAGAGGAGATCCCAATTGAGGGGGACTCAACTGAACAACCTGGTACTCAAGACCAGTCCCCTCAGTTAAAATCATCAGGGAGAAAAAGGATGGCTAGAAGAACATCCTGGAAGAAGAAGAGAAGAAAGCCATCCACCTCCCAACCTCAGGATGAGTCAGAGCATCCTGAGGGAATGCATGAAGAGGTCTCTCAACAAACTCCAATCATAGTAGAGCCTCTTGCTGTTGGAAGAAAAATTATGTCATGGTCTTATAATGAAGATCAAGACAGATGGTATGTCATAAAAGATCAGAAAGGCATGCATCTCTATTCCACAGAAGACATGCTCAATCTTCCTCTGCATGATCTCTTTGACATGAGAAGGTTCTATGTTAGTCTGAAGGATCCAGACCTAATGATGAAGAAAGGTGTGCTGAAGATCCTAATGTGGACTATCAAAATCTGAAGAACTTCTCTGTTTTGGTAGCATCAGCCTAGGGGGAGTTTGTAAGAACCATCTGAGGATTATGAGGCTGATACAACCAACAAGCCAGAACAACCAAGTCTTCCATGCATGCACTAAGGAACAAAGATGAACTAGCTTTGGAAGTCTTACACTCTTAAATATGTCTAAGTGTAAGATCTTCCAAGGCTAACAGTTCAGAAGGATTTACTTTGGAAGTTTCACACTCAAACAGAAAAATATTCTAAGTGTGAAATCTTTCGAAGCCAAAGACCAGCATCTTCCGAAGCCAAAGATGAAATCTTCCAAAGCTTCAGAGACAAAGTCATCCGAAGATGTGAAGACTGATTTCTTCAGAGGACAGAGAAAATATGCTTTCTCTGAATAAACTTTTGATAAAGCTGACACATTTTCCGCTGCCTTCTCTGGTGGTTTACCTACTTTACACAAGTTGGTGAAACTTCCATGCTTTATCAAAAAGTAGGAATGGTCTTTGTCTGTAACTTACCTTACTTGTTCATGTAGACTTTTTGTATTACGAAAAGTCAGTGAGCTATGGCATGTCATAGTCACTAGTCAAAAAGGCAATCTGCTTTTTGACTTTAGATTGGTCTTGTTGTCTAGATTAGTCAAATCCCAACTGTCTTTACATGTAAGTGACGGTTGTTGGTTGTAGTATAAAAGTGTCTCAGGTCCTTGTAATTTCTTTATGCTTTGTAACACTTGAAAAAGAACTTGAGATCAATATACAACATCCTTGAAAACCAATCTTGTGTTCTTGTGTTATTCTTAGTTCTATCTCTTTAATTTACTTGTGTTCTTAGTATCATCTGTTTTAAGTTACCAGTTTCCTATTTGAATTGTTAAGTGATCTAAGATCTCTCCTCAGTGTGAAACTAAGTGTTAAGTACCCTTACCAGGTCCTGCAATCCTTTATCACAGATTTAGGATACGCTGAGAATATTGAACTGGAGGTTGGAGCAATAGTTGACATTTTCAAAGCTGATCAACCTATTTGATATTGTTCCTTTAATAGTTATCTTTCCACCTGTCTTATCTCTTCCAAAGGCTACATTTTCTTCATGTTTGCTTTTAAAATCCCAAAGGAGGGAACAATTGCCAATCATGTGTCGGGAACATCCACTATCAACATACCAGATGTTGTCAGGCCTTATTTGATGTCCCTGTAAAAGCAAAGAAATCAGTTAGATGGTGCAACCCAAGCCAAGTTGGTCTTGGGTTTTTTGTCTTTTCCCATAATGCATATTTCTTCTAAAGTGGCATTGTCTGATGGTTTAGGAATTCTAGGCACAATAGATGTCCTTTGAATGTTTTTAGCTCTGTCAGGAAAAGTACTTTGAGCTCTTCTTCTTTGTGTGCTAATGTCTGATTATTGTCTTTTCTGAGACTTATGTCTCCTATTTGGTTGTTTAAACTTGTCATAAAAAGTTTTATCATTATTTAAAACAACTTTTTGATGAGGCGTTTGTCGTGGTACTCCTCCTTTGTTCTTGTTAAGAACAAATGTCTGTTTCTCAGTTGATTCCTCAACTTGAGGCTGTTTGTTTTGCTTCTTGTTTTTCTTATTGAAAAAGCAGTTAGCAGTGCTGTGATTGTTTCTTTCACCAATTGAACAATAATTATGAAAATGGCAAGATTCAGTACTGTGATTGTTCATGTTACAGTACTTGCAATATTTACCATATTTGCATTTTTCTGTGGTGTGAGTGTATTGATCACACCACTCATAGTATGGTAAATTTACATTGCCTTGTTTGTTAATAACTTTTGCTTTTAAATTTGATTTTAAAGGTACATCAAAAATTAATGTTGTTTGTTTTGGCTGAATGAGAGCTTTGCCTTTTCCTTTGTTTGTTTGTTAAGAAGAGGCAGTGGAAGATACAGCTTTTCTTCCTCCAGAGCAGATGTCAAACCTTGTGTCTGCTTTGTTTGTTTGGTTGGTGTATCACCATACTTGAAACTTTTGTAGTTTCAGTAATTAGTTGATCTGACTCATCATCCAAAAGATCAACATCATCTTCATTAGTTGTTTGTTCATCAAGTTCATTATTTTGTCCTTGATAAAAATCAGTTGATTTTATTTGTGAAGGTGGTTGACTCTTAACAAATTTTATCAAAGGTGTTTTTGATATTAATGATGATGATGATGATTGTTTTGAGTCATCAGTCCTATCATGTGTGTCAAGAGACTCACCCTGTTTGTTGGTCATGAAATCAGGTAGTGGAATACAATTGTCATTATAAGATAGGTTGACCTTATTATATCCTAAACCTGAAGGATCTTTAAATGCCCTTTGCTGAGTAAGAAGTTCTACAAACTTCTTGTTGCTCACCTGAAGTTTCTAAAGTTTCACTTCAGTTTCAGCATGTAAAGTTTTTGACTGAGTCAATGATTCAGAGAGTTGCTCTACTTGAGCTGCAAATGTTAATTTTTCAGACATCAGTTTGTTCGAATCATTTTGTGATGAAAGAATTTTGATCCCATATTGTTTTTTTTTTATTTTAGGCTTTCATTTAAAATGTTTATTTCAATTACTTTCTTAGAAAGATTTTTTGCATGTTCTAAGTATCTATTGACTTTGCCAATGTGCTTGTGTACAGAGGTTTTCCCTTACCTCTTTCGGGATTTTTGAAATCTTATCTTCTATGTTTGCCATGAGGGCATGATCAGGAGATTGGATCTCAACCTCGTACATACTCCAATCACACTCACCATCTTGTTTGATAATCATTGCAGATGATTTAGAGTGTTGATTTGGGCTATACTGTGTGATTTGAGGTGGGGTTGGTGTAGCAGGAATACTAATAGGAGGTGGGATTTGTCTGTTTGAGTGATTGCTGATTGATGCTTGTGTTTGGATGTTGTTTCTGTCAACTCTTGGTTGTTGGCATTCTCTGGAGAAATTCCATACAGTTGGTAGTTATAACATCTCACATTTGTCTTATCAAAATCAATTTTTGTTTTCTTGTCCATGTTCAACCCTCTGTTTCTTTTAAGAAACCTTTTTTATCTATAGGCAATCATTGCCATAGACCACTGAACATCCATTTCTTCAACCATGTCTGGTGGCAATTCAACCAAGTCTTGCTGGATGATTTGTGATAGTGTGAGATTTGCTCCCAAGTATGCTTCAAAACTTGTGGAGAAGGTTGCATAGGCTGTCTTCTACTCTTCACTCTGTAGAATGATTGTGAGAGCATCCATGGTTTCTCAAACTTATGTATGTTTTGTGTGTTTGGTTGTTGTTGTTCGCTGGAGCTGGAAGTGTGAGGATGTTGTTTGCTTTGGGTTGTTGCTTCATGGGAAGCATGAACACCAGTCTTCTTAGACTTTTGTTTATTGTTGGATGATTTAGGAGCAAAGAAGAAAGAAGTTTCACTTGAGTCTAGAAACTCCTCATCCTCTTCTTCACCAGTGCAAGTTAAGAATGCACTGTCTGTTTGTTGTAGTTCCTTTAACTTGTATGATTCCACATGTCTCATTGTACTGTTATTCCTGGATCTTTCATCTAGTTCTAGTGCCTCTACTTTGGCCACTAGTGCATCTAGAGATAATACTTCAAGATCCAATGTTGCTTTCATCATAGAGACTAACTGAGTCCAGTTTCTAGCAGTGTGTGCAACATCTTTTTGGTGATCTCCACAGATTCATATTTGAGACCATAGACTATCATCTTATTGACTAGTTGAACAAATCTGTGGAGTTGTTGTGGTATGGATTCTCCTTGAACATGGTGGAAAGTTTCATATTAGGTCCTCAATTTCTCTTTTTTGATTTCCCTAATATCCTTACTTCCTTCACACATGGTTTGAAGTACCTTCTAGAGTTCATGAGCTACTTGGAAATTTTCATCTCTTGTCAAAATTTCAAAAGGCAGGGTCGTTGCCAATATGTTTTATGCTTTCATGTCTATTTTGTATGGTCCCTCGGTTATGGATGTCCATAGGTCTGGGTCTTGGAAAATAATCCAATTTCTGAACATAATTTTCCATTGTTTGAAATCTGTTTTGTTCTTGAGTCTTGGTGGTTTGAGACCACAGTTTGATCCTGAAATTTCATCAGACATGTTTGTTAAATTTTAACTTAACGGTTTAAGTCAAATTTTTTTGTTTATTAAGCTAGGTGCTAAATTTGTTTTTATCCTAAAATCACTAGGATTTGTTTTTAATGTTTTTGTCACTTTTAATTGTTTACCGAATAAAGAAATTAATTAATTTGTAGTTAATTAATTAATGTTCAAGGTTAAGTCACTGTCAAGTCTTGGTAGAATAAGGGAATATTCTGTTAAGAATGTCACAATCAGTCAAAACCCTTTTAATAAATCCGGTCAACAAAGTCAAAACCCTAAAAACAAATATTTTGTTTTAAAAGTTAACTTTTTTTAAATCAAAAAGTGACTTTTCCGAAAATTCAAAAGAAGAATATGTTTCTTCTTTGATTTTGAATGCTGAACCAACATAATCACTAAAGATTATGAAGATTTGAATGAACAAAAACTAGGGTTTATCCTAGGGTTTGTTTGCGGCTATAATAACTTCATAAAAAACAAGAATCGGTTTATTGTTTGAATATGATAAGCCGCCTAATTTGAGTATAGAACAACTCAAATATGATGTTTAAATTCAATGAATGGATTCAAAGTATTAAAATCAGTGTTTGTTTGATGAAAAATTGATAGAATATCCGTATATTGTTTTATCGAAAATCCTTTGAAACCGGTGAGGTTTCAATGATTTTTGTGATATTTCTGTTTCAAAACAGTGTATGAATGACTTTGAGTGCTTTGTTAGCAACAAAAACACAGAATCTTCTTCAAAATGAATGAAAACAGATGATTAACTCATGTTTTTGAACATTTGTTGAATGTATGATGTAGAAGAAGGATTTGTGTCAATTTCAAGCTCTAAATATATGTTGTGAAGCTAATGAACCACAGATACCATGTTGTTGAATGAGAAGATCGAAAATCACTGTTTGATTTGAGCCAAGGCTCGATACCACCTGATGAAATCCAAAACAAGCTGATTATGAACTTATGAACAAGAACATAAACAGATGGATTCCCCCAAGGATCTTTTCAAATCTCTCAACAAATATAACAATAGATTGTTATATTATATTCAACAATCAATAATCATGGTGCGGAAACCTAGGATTAAAGATATAATATCAGTGTGTATGTATGTGTGTATGATTGTATGATTGCTAGTGATTGAATGCTTTGAATGATATAAAAATACTTATTTGTATTGATTGTTCAGAAGCTTACAAAGGATTAGGGTATTATGCTATTTATAGCCTATATAGATAGCTATTTACAATTACAAAAATACCCTTATGTAAACGAAAATTACATAAAAATCCTAAGTCTAAGTCATCCGCTATGGATGAATGACTTTTCGCTGTGCATGATCAGTCGTCCGCTGTGAATGTTTAATAAGTTGTTCGTTGTGTCTTGGATGATGTCCACTACGAACAATTGATGTGTGCTTGACTTGATAGTTGTCCGCTGTGGAGTGTTCATCCATTGTGGATGAACATCCACTGTGGACAGTTCATAACCTGTGGACTAGTCATCCGCTGTGTATGCTTTAGTCATTTGTTGTTGAAAGTTGTTCATCCGCTGCAGACACTTGCAAAAATCCCTTTTATCTACAAACCTGAAAAAGAAATTTAAACAAAGATTAGTGTCTGTTATGAATGTTAATGATACTAATGTCTTAGTTAATGATTGTTTTGATGTTAGAACATATTATGTTTGATTATGACAAGCATTATCCTTTTAATGCACTTGTTGAGGCCAACATGTTCTTGACGAGGAAATCTTCAAGAACATCATATCTTCATCCTTGCATGCAAAGGTTTGTTATCAGAATAGGCAGGGACTTGGATCAAGTGAAATAGGTCCTCCACACACATTACTATCAGTCAGAGAACTAAGGTGTGGAACTTGTGAATATGAGCTAACTCCCATTGATCCTATTCAAGAAGAAGTTAAAGATGAAAAGGATATAGTGAAGGATGATCTAGAAGTGAGTGAAAAGGTTCATTCTAAGAAAGGTCACTATCTTCTTGGAGAAAAGAAGAAACCAGGGATGGTCAAATTTGCAAGAAAGAACTTGATTAGATCTGTAAAAAGAAGATCCAAGAAAGTGCAGGAGATCAATCCCACCTTCAACCCCAAGCAAAAACAAGTTTTTATCTCTGCTAGGTTTGAGGTGAGGAAGATTGAATACTTAACTAAGGACTCTAGTACTAGGAGTCCTAGTTCAAGTTCAAACTATCCTGGTAAGGAGAAGAAGGTTGAACCAATGTGCACCACTGCTGCACAGGGTGGACCATCCAACTCTAAAAGCAAACTTCATCCTCGGAAGCATGCTGCATCATCCAAGAAGATAAAGAAGGAGCTAGAAATAGATCAGGATCAACCTTCTCCTCAGGACAAGACTCTCAGAAGGAAGCCCAAGGAATGTATCATGTGTGGTCGTACAACTCATTATGCTAAGGATTGCATTTACAAACCTAAAAGTACCATCCACATAGACAAGAAGGAAACTTCTGAAAAGAAGAAGAAAATAGCTTCTGAAGGAAAATCACTTTCCTTCAGAAGCTCCAAGGTGAACCAAAATAAGATAGGTTGAAAACTATCTTCGGAAGCAAGTTTGGTCTCGAAAGAAAGGAATGCTTCCGAGGCACTAAAGTCTGCTGCAGTGGATGCAAAAGCTTCTGAAGGTTCAATCTTCAAAACTTCCAAAGTCATAAAAACTTCCAAAGTTTTGAAAGCCAAGTCTAATCTTCCAAAACTAGTGTGGAAGATGAAGGAAGGTCGTGTGACTGAAATTTCTTAATCAACAAAAGCCAAGGATCCTCAAAGCTTGCATATAGGACTAATAACTGTTGAACTATCTTCATTTAATTTTGATAAGAAAGGCCTGGGTTTCCAAATATAAGAAAATCATCTCTTTTAATGTGCAGGAACAACTGAAGAACAAAAGAAATGTATGGATCATTGATAGTGGTTGTTCCAGACACATGACTGGCAATGGCTCTTTGCTTCAAGACTTTGAGAAAATTGATAATGGGCTAGTTTCTGGAGGTGAATCAAGTGGTTACATTACTAGAAGGGTAAGGGTCATAAATGGTAAGCTCAGCATTGAGAAGGTAAACTTTGTCAAAGAGCTTGAGTAAAATCTTTTAAGTGTATCTGAATTTTATGACCAGAGACATAACATGCTCTTTACTGAGCATGAGTGCTTTGTTCTCAAGCCCAAGGTGATCATTCCTCAAGAGCATATCTTGCATAGAGCCCTCAGGAAAAGGAACATGTACAAGATGGATTTGAAAGAAACATCCTATTCAGGAGAAGTTTCTTGCTTTCTATCTAAAGCCAATAGTGATGAGTCTTTCCTTTGGTAAGAATATGCCATGTAAACTTTAAGAACATGAAAAACTGATTAAGAATGATTTGGTAACTGGAATGTCAAAGAAAGAGTTTACAAGTGATGACCTTTATGTTACATGTCTGAAAGGATAACAACACAAATTATCACACAAGCCAAAGGAAATGAACTCCATCACTACTCCCCTACAATTATTACACATGGATCTCTTTAGCCCCATAAGTGTAATGAGTTTAGGAAGAACTTCATACTATCTTTTGATCACAGATGATTTCATAAGATATCTTGGGTCTTCTTTCTTAGAAGTAAGGATGAGACCCCTAAAATATTAAAATCCTTCATTCTGAAAAATAAGAATCAATGTGATCACAAGGTTAAGATCGTAAGATGTAATCAAGGAACTTAATTCAAGAACCAAATTCTTGATGCATTTTGTTATAAATAAGGTATTTCAAGACAATATAGTGCTTCTAGAACTCCTCAACAAAATGGTGTTACTGAAAAGAGAAATAGGATACTTATTAAGGTTGGAAGAACCATTCTCTCTGACTCTAAGCAGCCCGTCATCTTCTGGGCAGAGGCAGTCAACACAGTCTGCTACATGCAGAACAGAGTTTTAGTAGTCAAAAATCATGGTAAGACACCTTATGAACTGTGGCACAAAAGGAGACATTTCATTGGTTTCCTCGGGTCATTTGGATGTCCATGCACCATCTTGAATACTAAAGATCACATAGCCAAGTTTGTTGAGAAAGCAAATGATGGACATTTCATTGGATACTCTTCTCAAGCTAAGACTTATAGTGTCTACAATCTTAGAACTAGAGTAGTTGAGGAGTCAGCCAATGTGACCTTCAATGAACACACTCTAAGTGTGAAAGGTTCTGGTCCTGATTGGTTATTTGATCTTGACTTAGTTACCAACTGTTTTATCAAATTTTGTGAATATGTTTCAGGAACAACAAGTAATATATCTACAGTAGATCCTGATCCAAGATATGAGCTGAGAAGACCAAATGATAGAATTCCTTCAGCTCCAATGGTAACAAGCACTGCATTTGAAAATCCCGTCAACACAACTATGACAAATTATTCATCTGATACATCTAAGGTGCCAACCAATTATAGCAATGAGGCATAAAACTCAAATGAAGGGATTTCTAATGTAGATGGAGATGGCGAAAGTGATAAAAAATTTCATGATGCTAATAACTACTCCACTGAAAACAACATCAATGATGTTACACACTCTCTGGATCAAGTCACACTTGATGGGTGTGCTGATGTGATAGGTGATACTCAATCGCCAGAGATAATATTCTTAAATTTGGATTTATCAAGCCAACTTACTATAATTCATTAGCTAAGAATCCACAAGTCACATCCTACCATAAACATCATTGGAGATGTTGAGATTAGGGTGTGAACAAGAGGACAATCCCATGAAAAAATATTTTCCTGCACTCTTGCTTCTTATCCTAGATTGAGCCAAAGAAAGTAGATGAGGCTTTGAAAGATGGAAGCTAGGTAAATACAGGAGGAGCTGCTTCAATTCAAAAGACAAGGTGTTTGGAACCTGTGTCCTCTTCCTCCTGGGAAGATGCCAATAGGTACCAAGTGGGTATTCAAGAACAAGAAAGATGATAGAGGCCTTGTCATCAAGAACAAGGCTAGATTAGTAGTCCAAGGGTGCACTCAAGAGGAAGGGATTGACTACGCATATGTTTTTTCACCTGTAGCAAGAATTGAAGTTGTAAGAATATTCGTGCTTTTGCTACATCAAAGGATTTCAAGGTCTACCAACTTGATGTCAAGTGTGCATTTTTATATGGGGTGATAGATAAAAAAGTGTATGTCAAGCAACCACCTAGCTTTGCAGATCTAAATCATCCTAATTATGTCTGCAAGCTTCACAAAGCTCTCTATGGGTTGCATCAAGCTCCAAGGAAGTGGTACGAGACACTGTCATACTATCTAGTTCAACATGGTTACAAAAGAGGTAGCATTGACAGCATAGTCTTCATCAAAAGAATAGGAAATGACTTGATGCTGGTTCAAGTTTATGTTGATGACATTATCTTTGGGTCAACTAATGAAAAGTTATGCAAAGAGTTTAAGAAGTTGATGAAGAATAGATTTGAAATGACTGCGATAGGGGAACTCAATTTCTTTCTAGGAATTCAAGTGAAGCAAGTTGACAATGGCATCTTCATAAAGAGTCAAAGTATGTACAAGACATACTAACCAGATTTCATCTGACTTATTGTAAGGTTGCTAAGACTCCCGTAGCTAGAAACCACTCCCTAGGACCTGATCTTGAGGGGGAGTGAGTTGATAAACATTTATACAGGGCTATGATTGGGCCTCTTACGTACCTAACAGCCAGCAGGCCTGATATCATGTTTACCACATGCATATGTGCAAGATATCAAACCAACCCCAAGATGTCACACCTAGTTGCTATCAAAAGGATTCTTAGATATCTCAAAGGAGCTCCCATACTAGGACTTTGGTATCTAAAGAATTCTGGCTTCAATCTATATGCATATACAGATAGTGACTATTTGTGGCTGCAACATGACTACAAAGTCAACATCTGGGGGATGTCAACTCCTTGTGGAAGGATAGTCTCATGAAAATGCAAAAAACAATCCTGTGTGTCTAATTTATCACATATATAAGCCCTGGTTGTCTTGGAAGAGATTTTCAAAATATATTCCTTAGAATTTTAAGAAGTTTAGACAGATTTTCTCTCGGATGACATTAATTTAACTTTGGAATAAAATTAGGTCTTCAAAACTAATAACTACTTACTAAGAAATTAAACTTCGGAAGAAATTCTAATATATCTTCCAAAGCTTAAATATACTTCTAATTACTTATATTCTTTGAATGACAATTTTCTTGCGAAAGCAATTTAGTCTCGAAAGTTTTATTTACTCTTTAAGTAAAACTTCTGAAGCTTAATCTCTTCCGAAACCACATATGTCTTGGAAGCAAAATTACTTTAAGTACATTTTCTTACCAAGCAATTCTTCTCAAACTAAGGAATATCTTCCTAAGTTAATGTAGCTTCAAAAGTTTTCTTTAAACTATCAAAGACAAATTACCTTTGAAAGATTTTCAACAGGCACTTTTTCAGAGGTGCGACCGACATCCGGATTTCAAAGTTTATCTTTTGCAATAACATGATCTCAAATCCAAGCATATAAATAACCTTTACAACGGATCTCCCTCTCTCTTCCTCTCCTTCATCTGCAAATCTCAAGCCCTAAATTACCCACAAACTCATGTTGCTCTTTCAATCTCTCTCACAAAAGCTACATAAAATGGCCAACTCTGAACCCCAAAACTAGTTGGCCTTTGTCATGTACCTACACAAGAAATACAACCAGGTTGCTCTATTATCAGCTAAGAAAGACCCTAGTTTTTTAGGGATCTACAGCTTTCTTTCCCGCTCATCTTACCTCACTGCCCTTACCATTGATCCTCTACTTTATGAAGATCAACTGCTAGTGTTTTGGAGGACCTGCCAAGAGGTCATTCTGGATAGTAAGAAGGCATTATTTGCCACGATGCAGGGGAGGACAGTGTTCATCACTCCAGCCACCATTAACTAACATCTGAGGCTGTATGATGAAGAAGGTGACCTGTCCTTCACCAAGGAGGCGGTAAATGGCTCATTCAAGCTAATAGGCTATGAAGGTGACTTCTCAGTCAAGACCTTTAGAAATGGGAAGTTCTCCTCTCAATAGAAATACCTCCTCCATGTGGTCATCCACTCTTTATCCAACAAGCATAAAGGAATGAGGGTGGGATCAAGTTCTTGAACACCTTTTTTACATAGTCCATAGAATGGTCCAGGGGATCAAGTTCAGGTATTCACAATTTCTCTATACAAATTTACTTGCTAACTTAGATTCCCTTAAATATTACACGTTGCCTAGATATGTCCAGTATATTCTCAACTGTGAACTGGGCTCACAGTTGAGAGGAACAGGTAACATTCTAAAGTTGGGACAGATAAAGCCTAGCATCTTAAGATAATAAAGAAAACCATTGTTTGTTTTTTCAGGGTAGAAACAGCCTTTGTCCTGAAAATGTTAGAGCTCCCTACTCAAGGTAACAACTTGGCAATCCCAGCTAATGTTGAATCCACACCTTCTTCATCCTTAACACCCAGACAGATACAAATCACCATCACATACCAAAGAAAATATAAACAAACCCTTACTCAGTCTATTCAGATTGAGAGGTCCCCATATACTTACCCACACAGGAGCAATTGAAACAATGAGCTCCCACTTCTCCAGAAGAGCAGACCACTCCTATTCCTTCTATGATTAGTGCTAAAGTTCCTCATGCTCAGCCTGATGAGCTCATAACCCTAGCCTCAAGTCTTCATCCAGTGTCTCAAAACTCAGATAAACAACCTTCAAGGGAAAGCAACCATCCCTAACCATTAGATCTTAACAAACCAATCCCTAACCTAGAATTCTATTATGATAAAGATATGAGATTTAGTGAGTACCATGAGTCTCTCTTCTCCTCCCCTACTTAAGGAGAGATGAGTGCTCCTGCTACTCCCATATCTAGCCTATATTATTCACCCACTACTGAGATGAACCTCTCTTAACAAGTTCAAGAGGTCCATGTGGAAGAGGCTCTTACTTCTGAAAGTGATTACATACTTAAGACCTCAACCATGACAACCCAGCTCCTTGACACTTCTCGTGAAGTGTCATTAAGCAGGGGAAATCCAGAGACTAAGAAAATATATCTGGTGGTGAGAGGGATGACTTTGGTTATGTCCTCTCATCCCACATGATTCTTCTGATGAAGATGAGGGGAGTATGCAACAAAAGGTGCAACCATTGACACAAAATTGCACTTATCTGGTCTCTAGGGTTAGTCACAAAGAATCTCAGGTGGCTACCTTACAAAGGCAGGTGCTTAATCAGCAACTTGAGTTCACCTATCTCAAGGGCAAGCTAGCTGAGAGGCCTGCCAGGCATGCTCAACCATGTCCACAAGAACTTATGGATGTGGTGGACCTAACCTCTAGCTCACTTTTGCAAGTAAATAGTGCTACCAAAAAGGAAGATAAAGTCACCACAGCCATAGAACATAGGAGCATTACTCAGAGTATGGACATAGAGGATTCACAACGCTCAGTTTCAATTGTCTAGACTCAACAACCTCCTCTAGCTCATATCAATGTAGATGCCATAGTTCAATGTTTATTTGAGGAGGATGTTGTACCAAGGGCCATGTCACCTCTATTACACCCTACTGACAATCCAATATTAGGATGGAGGTATGAAACTGATAGAAGAGCCCTGGTGCTTTCTAGATTCCAGAGTCAACAAGAAATCATCAACATCTATACCTTGAGATTCTATGAAAGCTTCCCTCTTGTTGACCTGCCACTTGTCAATCCAAGCCAAAACAGACAAGCTGACAAGTTAGCTGAGAACAAGCTTATATAGATAGAGGCTAGCAGGGAAAACATTTGGTCAACTGGATATTGAGTTGGGCCCTAAGATTAGCTTCGAAGGGGAAACATCAGTTGAAGGCCCAGATGTGGAACCTGTGAACCTTGAGATTCATACTTTCAGCACCAATTACCCTCAATGAGATACCAGTTGGTGAAGGTGTCTCATAGCCTCTCCCTGGCCAGAGTTCAAGTGCAGAACAAGTTCAAGAAGGCCAAAGCTCTCTCCTCCCTAAGTAACACAGGCCAGTGATTGACAAAGGAAAGAAAGTCTTAACTTCAGAGGAGAAGAGGGAGAGGAAGAGGAAGGCAAGTAAAGAAAGAATGAGAGAGACCCCTAGCTTCCTGCAGGCTCCAATTAGGGCTGCCTTTAGGCTAAACACTCAGGAAGATGAGTTTAGGGCAACCAAATTAAACTACCTGGGAACTAGGAACTACAATATAGATGATCTAATCTCTCATCCCTTAGATATGTTGAATGAACTAGCAGACATAGAGGTGTCTAGAGAGAGGAAGGAGGCTGATGATGCTACTTTGCTCCTCAAAATCAAAGAAGAAAGAAAAAGAAGAAGATTATATCAAGCCCCTATCCTCTCCTAGTTCAAGAGGGGAAGGACGCTGAGGATGCTACAAGGCAACAGCTTAACTCCCTCTAACTTATGAGTACATAGAGTTTGAATATCTTAAGCAGCTAGAACAAGAAGTCATCAAAGAAAGAAAAGCTGCTAAGAGAAATATGAGGGAGGAAGTGTTGCACTATTTAAAGATGAACTTACCAAAACCTAACTGCCAAATCTCATGATGATTACCAAATCCGACTCAGTGAAGCTATGCTGAAAATATGATCAAAACGAAGATAATTGACCAAAGTCAAAGTTGGTCAAACTTGGTCAACCGTGGTCAAAGTCAACAGTCAACATCAGCGAACGTCCCGAGTCATGTCAGCACCCGGCAGTCACACATCAGCAACAGAGAATTTATCAGACGTTGAAGAATATTTGTGTAATCATTGGGGCTTAAATGTAATTTTGTTTATTTATGTAAAGAGTATAAATAGACTAAGTGTAGTCATTTTATACTCTAAGCATTTCTAAGCAATGTAAGCACTAACAATAACAAACAAGAGAGAATTAGTCTAGTGAGAGAAACAATCAGGTTGAGTGTGTGTGAGAGAGATTTTTTCTTACAAACTCCTTTTGTAATCTCCTAGCATCACCATCCATATGAATGAATAAAATATTATGAATATGTCTTCTTGATTGTTCATCATTCATTTATCATCATACACTAAATCTTGTATAGATCTTCACTTGAAATCATCAACGGGGTCTGTGAGATTTCGCATCATAGATCTGATAAACGGCAACAATACGATTGCAATATTCGATCCTACAATTAAGAAATGTATGGCAACAATACGATTGCAATATTCGATCCTACGATTAACAAACTATATGTGCCGAAACAAAGTCTTTTTCTCAATGC
Organism: Flaveria sonorensis; assembly: GCA_025506505.1. Taxonomy (NCBI): domain Eukaryota; kingdom Viridiplantae; phylum Streptophyta; class Magnoliopsida; order Asterales; family Asteraceae; genus Flaveria; species Flaveria sonorensis. The sequence continues at coordinate 34,000,211 of CM046440.1, read as the reverse complement.
CTTTTTCTTTTCTGAAGCTTCTAAGAAGATGATACCAAAATCGGGGAGAAGACTGCACTTTAAGACTACACATCAATCAACATCCAAGGTTTTGATAATCATAAGGTTTTGGCAGCATCATCTTAGGAGGAGTATTGTTGGACTATTTGAAGATGATACTTACCAAAACCTAAGTACCAAATTTTATGATGATTACCAAAACCGAAACGGTGAAGCTATGCTGAAAATATGATCAAATGAAGAAAATTGACCAGAGTCAAACTTTGTCAACCGTGGTCAAAGTCAACAGTCAAGATCAGCGGCTGTCCCGAATGACTTCAGCACCCGGCAGTCACGCATCAGCAACAAAGAATTTATCAGACTTAGAAGAATATTTGTGTAATCATTAGGGCTTAAATGTAATTTTGCTCATTTATGCAAAGAGTATAAATAGACTAAGTGTAGTCATTTTATACTCTAAGCATTTCTAAGCATTGTATGCACTAAAAATAACAAACAAGAAAGAATTAGTCTAGTGAGAGAAACAATTAGGTTGAGTGTGAGTGAGAGAGAATTTTCTCACAAACTCCCTTTGTAATCTCCTAGCATCATCATCCATATTAATGAATGAAATATTTATGAATATGTTTTCTTGATTGTTCATCATTCATTCATCATCATATATTAAATCTTGCAACAGATCTTCACTTGAAATCATCAACAGGTCTTTGAGATTCCGTATCACAGATCTGATACATGACAAAAATACGATTGCAATATTCGATTCTACGATCATCGAATATCCACAGAAGCTTAAAGATCAAGGGTCACTATCAAAGCTAATAAGAAGAATTATGAGGACAAACAAAACATGGTGAGCTTCTTGAAGCTGTATTGGTTCCTTGAAATAAGGCTTGGTCCCATGTCTCTATCCACAATGGATGAGCACATAAGGATGATCAAGCAGAAGATCAAGAGGGGTGAGCTTCAAGACTTGCATTCTCCACCAAGTCAAGCTGCACCTGAAGTTGAGGTCAAGGTTGAATCCCAACATATAACACAATTAGGACCTACTGCTAATCCACAGCCAGCTTCATCTTTTGACCCACAGTAGGGTCCTGAACCTTCTTCTAAACATGTGAAGGGAAAGGACCAAACTGAGAAGGATAAAGCAGACAAGGTGATTAAGACCAACCTTGTTAGTTGAGTTATAGAAAGAGGAAGAGGATGGCCATTAGAAGAGATTTAAAGTCAAAGAAGAAAAAGAAGTCTAAGGCATCTACCTCTAAACCTTAGAATGAGTCAAAACATCCTAAGGGTGAACCAAAAGAGGCTGCTTAACTAACTCCATTTCAAGTAGAGCCTCTAGGTGCTGAGAAAGCCATCTTGTCTAGGATATACTCTTCAAACCCAGACAGATGATATGTCACAAGAGATCAAGGAGGTTCACAAGTATTCTTCTCGTAAAACATACTTGACCTCCCTGATCATGATCTCTAGGACATCAGGAGATACTATGAGAGCTTGAAGAACCCAGACCAACTGATGAAGAGAGGAATGGCTCTAATTCTGATGATGGCAATAAATAAGTGAAGGATCAAGACTCATAGTAATCTTCATGTTTTGGTAGCGTCAGCCTAGGGGGAGTTTGTAAGAGTTAATCTTAAAGGCTAATGCTAACCAAAGATCTCTTAGCATGCCTTTGAAGTACAAGAAAGTTACTTCAGAAGATTTGACCATGCAAAAAGAAAAATTAACCAAGTGTCAAATCTTCCAAAGCCAAATACATAAATCTTCCAAAGCCAAAATTGAAGTCTTTTGAAGCTTGAAGACAAAGTCTTCCGAAGCTTGAAGACTGATTTCTTTCGAAGACAATGAAAACATGCTTCTCTAACATACTTTTGACAAAAGCAGATTATATTTCCGCTGCTAGCTCTGAAGACTCACCAAATTATATAAGTTGGTGATTACCTTTTACTTTTTCAACTGTTCAGTATGGTATCTTTGTCTGTAACTTTCCATTCTTGTACTTTTATCCTTTTTGTAATACAATAGGATGTGAGCTATGGCATGTCATAATCACATGTCAAAAGACAATCTGCCTTTTGACTTTACATTGATCGTGTTGTCTAGATTAGTGTCTAGCTGGCCTTCAAAGTATGGCCGGTTGTAGGATATAGTATAAAGTATCTCATGTAACCAGTCTTAGGACTAAGCATTGTAACACTTGTAAAATTACCTAAGAGCAATATACATCATCCTTGTAAACCTATCGTTGTGTTCTTAAGTTCTTTACTTGTTTGTTCTTTGTTTCCTTTCCTGGTTCCCTATTTGATCTAGTACGAAAATGATTTGGGTCTGATAAATGATATTCTTCAGCATATCACTGATATAAAAATTTAAACCTTTTACAGGTAAAGAATAATTGAATGCGACTTAGGTCATGCCACAATAAAAACTATGTGGGTGTATCTAATGTCAATATTTGAGAAACAAGCAGGAAGGTGAGATGGACGCATCTCTATATTTTAGGAAATCTTATGATTTGTAAATATAGATAAGATCTTGTAAAACAATATTATGAATCAATAAATGTTTTAGTTTTTGAGATTTGACATTGTTCATTTGTTATTAAATGAGTTTCCACTGCTAAAAACATCTTTGAAATTTATTTCTAAATAAAATAACCAAATGTTCCCGATCGGTTCACGCGGCCCGGGTTGACCCAAACTCAAGGGTGTGACATGCATACCACCAGTTCCTTGACCATAAAAATTTGTCGAGATTCATAACACACATCTAGTGTTTTGTTTTTACCGCTTCATGCTTATTTTTACCCTTTATGGGGGTTTTCATGGCTATGTCATAAATTTTATTTGAAGTCCTTGTGAGATTGTCAGGCCGATTAGTGATCTAAGGATTTTTCCATCTACAAGAGAATATGTGTTTTCATAATCATCGACTGGATATAAAAAAAAAAAAACCATTATGATATAAATAGTGTATTACATCATATAATCTAATTATTTTTACTTCTTTATTATAAATGCACTCATTTATAACCTAATAATTTGACGTGTATAAAAGTTCAAACTACATGTTTGAAAACGTTTTTGCTTGTCGAATGAATTTAATTTATCCTTTAAGACATCTTTTTCATTTTGACGAATCATTGTTGTGTATGCAATCTTACATAATTTAGTATAATAGATGCTAAACTTACTAATATCCATGATATTTTTATTTCAAAACTCCACTGAAAAGGTACAATATAGAACCAACATAAATATAAAAGTTTGTAGTTTAGAGGAAAAAAAAGGTATATAGATTGATAGTTTAAATCTATGAAAATAATGAACTAGACAAAAAGCAATTTAAATTAGTATCATGTATAAATGTTAAAACAGCTATTATGGTTGTTAGCATATTAACGATTTTTAATTAAAAGTGTCATAAATAAATTTATATGTTAACATTAACTTATATATTATATATGTGTGTCTATATATTAGGCCATTGACTTTTCATGCTTGTATGATTTGTTTTTAACTACGTTTTCAACAATTATTTAGATCTAGATAAATAATTAAATTAAATGGACTAAGACTTATTATAAAATGATAATTTACGATTGTTTTTAGATTCATCTGCTGCATTTTGGATTAAAAAGAATACATGCTCGACAAGATGCTAATTTCAAGATAATGATAATGATGGATTAATAATGAATATATACCTGGCATACTTCTCATGAATTTAAAGATTCTAACGTGCTTAACTATAAATTAAAATTATTAGCGTTGGGATGTTATATCGCTTCTTAGTAAAAAATCAGGTTATAAACTAGAGCACATTGCAGTGTGTAAAATCATGAAAAAAATATAACGTTCTAGTGATTTTATAAAAAGAAAATCAAAATTGTTTTTGTAAATCCATGTATGACAAAGAGTATGTTGCATAAACTTCAGACCTTTCATAAGAAAAATGAAGTGGCTAAAACATTTCATGTTGAAACATGCAAATAGAAATAATAATAAACTAGTTGTTTAACCGTCGCGTGTTGCGACGACGTGTTCAACATGATAAAGTAACTTAATAACCGACTCGTCAGTGATTCAAATAACCATTATAAAAATAAAGCAAAACTAATCATTTGATAGTCGATACCAAGAGTAAAATAATCATAATGTAATTTTCAAAATTTAGTTCATTGTAAACTATATGCATCTACGATGCACATCGACCGCTCATAACATATCTCCAAAGTCCAACACAGATTCCTTCCATCCACTCCATTCCATTCCATTCCATTCTGAATCTTCACTCCGGAATCATGATTTCCACCTCTTTAAGCTTCCATCTCCACCATCACCATCACCATCACCATCACCATCGCCATCATCATCATGTCCTCTCAAACCCAAAACCCAATCCCATTCCCATTCCCATTTCCCTTTCCCTTTCTGCAGCTAACCCAATTCCACCCATCAAATCCCTTCTTTCCCTCAACAAAAAGCCCCACTTCCTCAAACCCATGGCATCCACACAACCCAATTCCATTCCAGAGTCCGACCACTTCCAACCCGACCCGACCCTCATCAACGATGATCTAGCACCAACGGACCAAAGTCAACGAACTTACTCAGGGTGGGAAATGGCCAGTTTGTGGGTTGGTTTAGTTGTGGGTGTTCCCACTTATTACCTTGCTGGTAGTCTTGTGGATCTTGGAATGGCTTGGTGGCAAGGGATATTAACTGTTGTTACAGCGAATATTATCACGTTCATTGCGTTGGGTTTAACGGGTCATCCGGGTACCCGTTATGGTATTCCGTTTCCGGTGTTGGCTAGATCGGCTTTCGGAATACGTGGTGCGCATATTCCGACTCTGCTTAGAGGATTGGTGGCTTGTGGTTGGTATGGGATTGAGACTTGGATTGGTGGTGAAGCCATTTTTCTATTGTTGCCGAATTCGATCAAGAACTCATCAATCTCCAATTCCATTCCGTGGCTTGGGACTTCAGCTGTTGAGTTTGGTTGTTTTATGGCGTTTTGGTTTGCACAGTTGGTTGTTATGATCAAAGGAATGGATGGAATTCGACAACTCGAAAAATACTCTGCTCCGATATTGATCATACTCACTTCATGTTTACTCATATGGGCTTATGTTAATGCCGGTGGATTCGGGCAGATTCTATCAATGTCTTCACGTCTTTCTTCTTCGGAATTTTGGGCTCTTTTTTTCCCATCGTTAACCGCAAACATAAGCTTTGGGCGACGTTAGCATTGAACATCCCCGATTTCACACGATACGCCAAGAGCCAAAAGGATCAAATCATGGGTCAAGCGGGGCTACCAATTTTCATGGGTGCATTCACCTTTGTTGGTTTAGCTGTCACAGCATCGACCCAAGTGATCTTTGGGCGCACGATCTCAAACCCGATTCAGTTGTTAGGAGAAATTGGAGGGATTGGAACCATGGTTCTTTCCATATTCGGAATCACACTCGCTACGATCACCACCAACATTGCAGCCAACGTTGTGGCTCCAGCTAACGCTCTAGTGAATGTGAGCCCATCGGCATTCAATTTCCAACGTGGTGCATTATTAACTGCGTTGGTTGGAATTGCATTCCAACCGTGGAGACTTCTTCAATCAAGTGAAAGCTTTGTGTACACTTGGTTGGTCGGGTATTCGGAGTTAATGGGGCCGATTGCAGGGATTGTATTGGCGGATTATTATCTTGTCAAGAGTCGAAATCTTAACATCAAAGATTTGTACACTTTGAATCCTGTTGGGAAGTATTATTACTGCAATGGGTACAATTTGGAGGCAATTGGAGCTCTGGTGATTGGGATATTGCCTGTGATTCCGGGGTTCTTGCAGAAGATCGGAATCTTGAATCCGATTCCGGAGTTGTTGGTGACTATCTACAACAATGCGTGGTTCTTTGGCTTTGCTTCATCTGCAATTGTTTATTGGATTTTTTCAGTTTTGAATGGAACTAAACAGCTGGATTCATCAAGCCCATCTGACCCCTTCTTGCCAAATACAATTTAGTATTTCATTTTGTTTTTGTAAATTATTTTAAAAAAGTTAATCTTCTTCTTGATATACATACAAATCGAAGAGACATCAGACATGTGTTAAAATGAATTGTAATCGGTGAATAATATTTGTGTAGATATTTTCTTGGTGATTTAACCGGGTTTGATGTTATTTACCATTTATGATATACGTTTTGTGATTGAGCCCTGGTCATTATCGTTGGCGAATTTCTTGAGCTAAACAACATTACTCATATCATGAACGCATTTAAAATCTTCTTGTGTTCGTATGATGTTTCGTTGAAGTGTAAATGTTCATTTGCAGATAAAGATAAATAGGAGTTCATGTCGCCCTTCCCCGCTGGATGGCCAAGCTTTATCATATATGCTCGTTGCGACAAGCTGATAAAATGCTTTTGTCTTAGAGATGGCCAAGCTATCTCTAATGTTTTTGTATTTGTTTATGTTCAACTAATAATGAATTTAATGAAGATAAAATGCTTGGTCAATTACGACACAAGAATAGAGGGTTAGAGCTGATATGTCACACTGTAGAGTAGCAGGATATCAATAAATGTGTAATTAAATGATCATAGTTAATATCCTTGCATGATTTTAAAAAAGAAAATACAAAATATGATAAAATTAGTGCTAGAGTTTTATTGATCCCTTGCTTCTTCTTCTCGCTTGTCTTCTTACTCTCATCATATTCCTATGGTTTCCCGCAAACCTAGAGTGAAGAAACAATGTGTCTGAGTGAGTGCTTCAGGAACAAATAAACGAAAAACCAACACAATATGGTAGTGAATACAATTGCTATAATATATAAATTTAATCATATGATAACACAGTATCATATAAAATAACACTAACACATTAGAAATTCCAAATTCCAAATTACAGATTAACTCTCCACATCGTCTATCAAATCCAGATTTATAGATTGTATAATGACTCGTGATATTGATTTGTTCAAATTATAGACTTTAGTTTTTATACATTTAGATCAAAAGGATATATCTAACGTGCCAAATACTTTATGTGTAAATTTATCCCTAAAAATCCTATGAAGCATTTTCAGTCACTAATTACATGTTTAAGGGCGTTTTAAGTAATTAAATCAAATAAAAGTCATATAAGGACATTATGGGAATTTGAGAAAAAAATAGAAAAAGAAAGAATTATAGATTCAAAACCCATCGTCCCATTTACTCGAATCATCTCCTTCTCCCTGATTCAAGAATAGAATTCAAAATAAGTTCTTCAAACTTTTTGTGAAATCCATTCACTTATTGTATTTAGTACAGATTTTATGTTTTTTTTTGTTGAAAAACATAATCAAAACGACCTAAATTAAGAAGAATTCGTTAAATCATAGCGACGGTTAGTTCCTTGACTTTGTTCTCTGTATACATTGTTAGATTCTAATGATATTGAAAATATATCAAATGAAGAACACATAATTTCGATCAAAAATGACAGCCGCATTTACATATCGTTTTGTTACAAAGTCGATTAATCTGTGTAGTGACTAATAAATTTGAAATCGAGTTTCATGTATGTACTGCATTCTAAACTTGATATGATGTACTGTTTGTTTATATATGTGATTACTTTAGTTACAAAGTCGATATATTTGTGTACTGAATTATAAACGGTAAATAGATTTTCATATATGTATTGTATCTTAAACTTGATATGATGTATTGTGTTTTAAATGAAATCAAATGGATGTGTTGTGATATACATATATGTACAGCATTTTATCCGTCATTATAACATTAATATATGTTGAAGTTGGGTTATTATGTGTACAAAATCCAAATTCCAAATTACAGATTACCACATCGTCTATCAAACTCAGATTTATAGATTTTATAATGACTCGAGATATTGATTTGTTCAAATTATTGACTTTAGTTTTAATACATTTAGATCAAAGGGATATATCTAACGTGCCAAATACTTTACGTCTAAACTTATAATAACAAAAACCAAGAAAAGCGACATTTTAGTAAATAACTAAAAATCAAAGTAGATTTTATTAATAATATAAGGGTAAATCTGAAACATAAAAATGTTAGTTATAAAAACCACCATTAAAATTCATACATTTTAGTTATGAAAAACACCATTGAAATTCATATTTTCACTCTTCTATATCCTCCCTCATAAATTATGATTTTTTAAAAAACAAACATATAAAAAAAACCCATACAAAACATGATCTTCCTACTCTCTCCTATTAAATAATTACCGTAAATACTGATAGTATTATTTAATAATTTTTTAAATTTAATAAATTAAAAAAGTGATCTATTTATTAATATTATTTCTAAATAAACAAAATTTTTATATAATGATAAATTTTTCAAAGCATAAATTTTTTTAAAAATAAAAAATATTTTAAAATTAGTATTTTTAAAATGTCAATTTTTTAAAACCAAATATAATTAAATTTGGGAGTTATAATAAGAAAATTTTTTAAAAATTATATTTTTATATAGTTTGTTTTAGAACAAAATGTTTATATTTTTGGAAAAAAATTTAAAAACAAAACATTAAAAAGTTGATATAACTGTTTATTACTTATAGTCATTTATCATCTGTAATTCAGTAATATCATATCTTAGAATATTATTTATAATTAATAAATTTTATTATATTAACACTTTATTTATTCAACCCGTGTAATACACGGGTTTACTAAAACTAGTTACATATATTTACTTACAAGGGAAATGATGAAGATAGTAGTCATCTTCATCAATTGTCATCGTCATGTTCTTCGTTGCTTGACCGCTTCAATTCAAAAACCATCAAAGCATGTATATCATGTAACAAAACATCAAATAATGTTTTCAAAATGGCGATGGAAAAGGGTATAATCTTGTCAAAAATGGTGATGAACACCCTAAAATGATGATGATGATTTTCAACATCCTCGACTTGAACAATTGGTTTTCATTATTATGTTTTTCCTAATTTCTATTATTGATGTTGTTCATTGAACTGGACATCCGACGTAAATGGTTATTCGTGCTTTAACATTGTATGTTAAAAGCATTAAATAGTTTAATCAAAAATCGATTAACATACCCTGAATGAGTCATTGAATTACACAAATATCATGAATTAAATTATGGAAAATAATATATGTATACTAAATTTAAATTAAAGTCGTTATATATGGATAACAATGTTTGAATATATTATGATTTTGAATGCTTCTGCAACAATAATAGATAATGTTTGGGAAGAATGGTTTAAAAATCAATTCAAAATGAGAAGGATGATAAGTATGGAATTTAGTCACAATTAAATAAATACCATAATTAGTTTATATATAAATTTACCAAAACACCCTTCTAATTAAACAAATAAATAAGAATAAGAAAATTATATGAATGGTGGAGATTGGTTTTCTTAGTTTTTAATAAAAGAGTGGTTTTCATTTGATCCGTCCCGTGTGTGTGTGGTGTGTGTGTTGTGTGTGGTGTGTGGTGTGTGTGTGTGTGTGTGTGTGTGTGTGTGTGTGTGTGTGGTGTGTGTGTGTGTGTTGTGTGTGTGGTGTTGTGTGTGTGTGTGTGTGTTGTGTGTGTGTGGTGTGTGTGTGTGTTGTGTGTGTGTGTGTGGTGTGTGTGTGTGTGGTGTGTGTGTGTGTGTGTGTGTGTGTGTTGTGTGGGTGTGTGTGTGGGTGTGTGTGTGTGTGTGTGTGTGTGTGTGTGTGTGTGTGTGGTGTGTGTGTGTGTGGTGTGTTGGTGTGTGTGTGTGGTGTGTGGGGTGTGTGTGTTGTGTGTGTGGTGTGTGTGTGTGTGTGTGTGTGTGTGTGTGTGTGTGTGTGTGTGTGTGTGTGTGTGTGTGTGTGGTGTGTGTGTGTGTGTTGTGTGTGGTGTGTGTGTGTGTGTGTGTGTGGTGTGTGTGGTGGTGTGTGTGTGTGTGTGTGTGTGTGTGTGTGTGTGTGTGTGTGTGTGTGTGTGTGTGTGTGTGTGTGTGTGTGTGGTGTGTGTGTGTGTGTGTGTGTGTGTGTGTGTGTGTGTGTGTGTGTGTGTGTGTGTGTGTGTGTGTGTGTGTGTGTGTGTGTGTGGTGTGTGTGTGTGTGGTGTGTGTGTGTGTGTGTTTTTTAAGGTTAATTGTACACCATTAAAAATTGTATAAACCAATAAACCATTTGCACTACTTATAATGCGACAAGTGTCATGTTTTATTAAAAACAGAAATCTAATGTTGATGGCATTTGAGTCTTTTTCTATCAAACCCCCCCCCCCCCCTATTTGTATTAGTTTTTAATATTAAATTAACATAATAAAATATGTGTTAGTGATTTGATGTTTCTATACTTTTTTTAATATTATATTAACACAATAATTTATGTCTTAGTGATTTGATGTTTCTATACTATTTTTAAATATTATATTAATATAATAACCTATGTGTTAGTGATTTTATATTTATCTATAACTTAATACATGTGTGAAAGATAGTTATGAATATAGGTCTAGATGTCTTGTATAGGTTAGATGATAGATCAAACTTTTGTAATCACTCTTTGTAATTATAATTTTGATGATACAATATAATGTATTGAGTATACGATGAGTTTATAAATTGCATGATATATTATATATCATAATATATGTGTTGATTTATGTGTGATTGCAGGAAACATTAAATATAGTTAATTTGGAAAAATTGACTAAGTGTTAGAACAACTGCGGATGAACAAATCACTCTTCCGTAGATGTTCTTAGTAATATAACTGAAGTGTACATCCGTAGATCTCCTGGAACAACAACAGTTGAACAAGTCCAAAGATCAAGTGGAGCTACTGAAAGAAAGCTTGTTGCTGAAGAACAAGAACTCTTGCGGAAGCACAATCACTGAAGAACAAGCACTGAAGACTAAGTGTTGCTACAGAAGACAAATTTCTTGCGAAAGAATAAATTCCTACGGAAGACTGTTTAACACTTGAATGATTTCGCATCATCAAGTAGTCAACAGAAAGTCAACAAGTCAACGTGGCAGATCAACAACATTAATGATAGCAGAAGACATTTAATTCAAGCGAAGATATTACATCACATCAACAATATTATTTGTGTTTATTTCATTATAAATCACGAACTCCTATGCGTATAAATATGGCAAGGATTCAGATAGCTATAGAAGTTAGCTTAATTATAGCAACAGGATAACGAAAGATTAGCAATGTTTTAGGAACAGAATAAGATCTCTATATAACAAGAGATCAAGAACATGTAAAAAAAACATACGATCAAGCAACATTAGATCATATAACAATCACAACAATAGAATCAATAACAGCAGAGGCATTACAATCGATTGATTATAATTATTGAGCAATCATGGTTTGATTATTATTATATTTTGATTGTTCTTTATACTGTTTGATCGATTTCAAGTGCATTAATCAATTAAACAGCAAGTACAGGTAATTCCGCGATCAATACTTGTTAAAATCAAATCTGATAATTCATATATCGATCCCTGCATTCTCACATGTGGTATCAGAGCTTGATGCTCATTGATCCAGATCAATTGATCTATCGGTTTGATTTGTTTAATCGATTTTTGCTAAAACAGAGTTGTTGCTTTTTCAAAATTAATTAACATGAGTAATTCAGTTGTTGGTGCTTATCAACCTCTTAAATTGAAAAACAGATCTGATTTCAAAACTTAGAAAATCAGGTTCAGGAATCATGTTAATTATACAGATTCTGATTTATGGGTTTCGATTACTGAAGGACCTTATATTCCACCTGCGTTAGGAGCGGATTATAAGGATAATAATCAACCCATAAGTCTGAAAAATCTGTCACCTGATGATGCTAAGAAAGTCAAGATTAACATCAAAGCCTATAGTATGCTTACTATGGCTTTACCTGAAGATCTTTTGATCAGGTGTGAATCATACAAAACAGCTCACTCGTTATGGAAAATACTGCACACACTATGTGAAGGAAGTGACGAGATTAGGAGCATAAAGAAGGATACTCTTCGCTCACAATATGAAACCTTTCATCATATTGCGGGTGAGTCAGCTCCTCAACAATTGCACAGATTTATGCAACTTATTACAGAGATGAACATCTTTGAACTTAAGTACAGCAATGAAGAGCTGAACAAAAAGATGCTTCATGCCTTACCAGAAAATTGGACACAGACTGTGTCTATGTTCAAGAACACTATTGATTTGAAGGCAATAGGACTAGACACACTGGTGGCGAAGGTTGAAGCTTTGGAGCTAGAGGAAAAGACCAGAAACAAGAGTGTGAAAGCACCTATAGCACCTTCTCGATTCAAAGAGTTAAAGAATGCTAGAAGTGTATTCATCTCCAATGAAGATGAAGATAACTCTTATGATGAGAGTGAACATGAAGAAGAAACAAGCTTTTATGCTGCCAAGTCTTCCAAATCAAGTACTCAAAACAATCAGCATAGAAAGTCCAAAGGAAAAGCTGATGACTCCAAGAATAAAAAGAACAACAATCAAACAAACCAATTACTATGGTTCTGGAATCAGAAGAACAGAAAGCTGCTTTTGCAGCCTTTAGTTCAAGCTTTCAGGCTTATCTGGGAAGCACTTTGACTCCTGCCCACTTCTGTCAACAAGATCTAAAAGAACTTCATCCTGATGAGGTAGAAGAGATGGATCTACAATGGCAAATGGCCATGATCACCTACAGAGCCAAGATGTACATGAAGAGGAACAAAGACTGTCTGTAGGAGGAAGATCAACTAAAATTGGTGTTGACAAGTCCAAAGTAAGATGCTTTAAGTGCAATTTATATGGACACTTCTCAAGGGAGTGTAACAGTAATCAACAATAATCAAATGACTCAAGACAGCCTAGTCAAAGAAGTTTTACACAAGCTCAACTAACCAATTCATCCCCACCAACAACAAGCAATACTACAGGTACTAACAATTCTAAAGAATCTGGTTTAATTATTTTGCAGGATGGTACTTGTGATTGGAGCATGTATGAAAAGGAAGTACTGGAGGAAAATCAAGCTTTGATGGCTAACATGGAAAACAAAGTTCCACTAATGGCCACAGAGGTAAGAGAAAGGTTATGTTCTTCCACTTGTATTGATGAAGTTAAAAGATATAGAACACATGCTCAACAGTTAGCTGATAAAGTAAAAGAAACTCTACTTTTAAATGAATCACATGTAAGAGAACATAAACTTTATCAAGTCAAAATCAATTCTTTACAAAAGGATTTAGATAAACTTTTATCTGAAAATTACAATTTGAAAGCACAAGTTGAGCATTTGACTACGTCTTTAACTAAGTCTATGTCAGATCATGCATCTACTGAAGTGAAACTTCAAAAATTCCAACTATCATCACAGTAGTATGAGAAACTATTAAACTCTTATATTGAGTCAAAGAACAGATCAGGTTTGGGATTTCATGTTGTTGCACCACCAGTAAATGATAATTACACTCCTTTACCTGAGTCCATGACTAACAGCCTATCTAATCACTTTGTGTCTAGTACCAAATCTAATTCAACAGATAAAAATCATAATGATGTAACTAATGACACTGAATCATATGATTCTGAATCATCAAAATCAGAACTTTCAAAACAAAGTCAATCAGAATTTGATTATGATAACTGTGATGATCTGGATGAGGATAATGATGAGCCTCATAATACAGTTTGGGTAATGGTAAAATGTTTTAAATGAACATCTAATTCCCAAAGTGTTGGATGAAATCAAGCTCCCTTACCCACCAAAACAAAGAAATCTGCTGAAGACCATTTACACAAGGATTGGTCAACTGAATGAAGGCATTCATGCTCTCAACAATCAAAACAAAAGAAAATCAGCAAAAAGAGCTTCGGAAGATAACAAATTCACTTCAGCAGATCTCCTACGGAAGCAGTCTCTGAGAGCTGTAAAATCCGAGAAAATTCATAAACAATCATCCGTAGAAGAAATACGGAATAAGAAAGAATCTGCTGAAGCTTCATCCAGCATCAACAAGGTGAAGGAGTTGAAGAAGCAAAAGAAGGCACTGAGTAAGAAAAAGGCAAAGGTAAAGGCTGCTTCTGATAGTGAAGCTGTAGAGAAGTACTGTAAATGGTGTGATATGCACAATCACAGCACAAAGTGTGCTACTTCAGCAGCTATTGCTCAATATGTAATATGAACAATCACATGACTTCTGATTGTTACTTCAAGAAATATTATGCAATATACAACAAACATAATCACTCAACTCAGGAATGCTTCTTCAACAAAAAGAACAAAACTAAGATCCTCAAGAAGAAGCTAGCAGAGACCACTGAATCAGACTCACAATCTTCTGAGGATGATGATTCAAAAGTCTCAAAACAAAAGAAGCAACAACAAAAGAAGAAAGCTTCCAAGATAAGGATAACAGCTGCTGAGATGCAAACAAAGAAAAAGAAGGACAAATAATAATTTCAAAGCAAAACACCTCACAAAAAGGTAGCACTTGAAGAAGATGATGACTTCTTGATCACTTTGACAAAGGCAATCATCTACCTCAGTTTAAATCAAAGGATGCAGAAACATTTTCTAGGCTATCCTCAACATCAGGATCTAAGGATAAGTCACTGAAGGAAGGAATGACTGACCAAGTCAGTATGAATCAAGATAAAATTACCTCAACATCATCACCAAAATCATCCTCACCCAAAACAAAACATAATGAATCAACTAATATTAAAATTAATTTAGAAACATCAAGGCTCATTCATGAGAAAGTTACTATATTAGATAACAATGGCAAGCCCAAGACCATCAAGGCTTGGGCTCCTCGGTCTAATTAAGTTCATTATGTTTTGCAGGAACATCCAAGGAGGACTGACAACAAGTGGTATGTTGACAGTGGCTGTTCCAGACACATGACAGGAAACTGTTCTCTCCTCCATGACTTCAAACATAAATATGCTTCATATGTAGCATTTGGTGGGGATAAGAAGGGAGGTAAAATCACTGGTGAAGGAATGGTAACCAATGGAGTTCTCAAATTTGAGAAAGTCAATTTTTGTGAAAATTTACAATTTAATTTACTAAGTGTATCTCAAATTTGTGATCAAAACTATACTACTTTCTTTGACAACTCTAATTGTTACATTCTCAAGCCAGGTTACAAATTCCAGAAGACTGGATCCTTCTCAAAGCACCAAGAAAAGGCAACACTTATGTGTTGGACATGAACAATACAACAATAACAAGTAAAGAAACATGCCTGATTTCAAATCATCAGAAGATGAATCTCAACTGTGGCATAGAAGGATGGCTCACTCCAACATGAAAAACATGAATAAACTGGTGAAAAATGACTTAGTCATTGGTGTTCCTAAAAAAGAATTTTTCTATTCTAATCACTGTTTATCATGTTCTAAAGGAAAACAACACAAAGTGTCACATAAATCCAAAACAATTAACACTAACACAACACCACTGAAGTTATTGCACATGGATCTTTTGGTCCAACTAATGTATTAAGCATTGGAAAAAGGCAATACTGTTTGGTGATTGTTGATGATTTCACTAGATTCACTTGGGTATTTTTCTTAAAACACAAAAGTGAAACATCAGAAATATTAATGGAGTTTATCACCAAGATAGAAAATCAACTTGATCTAAAAGTCAAAATTTTACGAAGTGATAATGGAACTGAATTTGTTAATTATGTCTTAGACTCATTTTGCAGGGAAAAGGCATAGCTAGGCAATTTAGTGCTCCAAGAACTCCACAACAGAATGGAGTGGCTGAAAGAAGAAACAGAACTCTAATTGAAGCAGCAAGAACAATGTTGGCTGATTCAAAGCTACCAATAACATTTTGGGACTGAGCAGTGAATACAACATGCACTATTCAAAACAGGACATTAATAGTCAAAGAACACAACAAAACACCCTATGAACTTTTGTTTAAAAGAAAACCTTTCATAGGATATCTTAGAGCTTTTGGGTGTCATGTGTCTGTCTTAAACACTAAAGAACAATTAGGAAAGTTTGCTGAAAAGGCATATGATGGTTTCTTTGTTGGGTATTCCTCAACATCTAAGTCATACAGAGTATATGTCCCACATGATAACATTATGGAAGAAACTCCTAATATGTCATTTGATGAATCCTTGTTTACACAGTCTGTGAAAGGATCATCTTGGTTGTTTGATATAGATGAATTAACTAACTCATTTAACACTGGCTATCTCAATGTGACAGGTGCTATGGATACATGTTATCCTTATGTTCCTCCAAACATGGGTATACCATTGACTGCTGATCCACCAAGACAAGTTCACACAGATATTCAAAGACACAATGATCCTGGTGCTTCAACTCAAACAAGTAAAGACATGTCTGATGTCCTTGAAACTTCTACATCAACAGAAGTACAATCTACTTCAGAAGTACCTCCCTCCACAGAGGTTCCTTCCACTTCCGTAGATGTTCCCACTTCTGCAGATGATGCACTGAAACTCCCTAAAGTTCCTCACACTTCAGAAAACATCCTAACATCAATGCCACATGCAGATACACCAATTACAGACTCTGCAGCTGATCCTTTAATTGCTACGGAAGGTATATCCACATCTGCGAAAACACAAGTCTATGCAGAACATCATTCATCCGCGCAAGATCCTACACCGGGGAGTTAGATTACTTTGCTTATTCACCATCACAACTGAATCCTTCTATCACAAACTTGGATTCATCTATCCAAGTTCAAAATGTTCCAACAGTTAGGATTCATAAGGATCATCCAATTGACAACATGATTGGTGAACTCAACAGCAGAACTACAAGAAGGCAAGGGAGAGCTGCCAACACTTATCTGTTCTCCTGCTTTCTATCATAAGTAGTTCCTCCTAACATCACTGAAGCCCTAAAAGATAATAGCTGGATTGAAGCAATGCAAGAAAAACTTCAGCAATTCAGGAAGCAGAAAGTCTGGAACCTAGTTGATCTACCTGAAGGCCAATATCCAATTGGCACTAGATGGTTGTTCAAAAACAAACTAGATGACAGAGGAATAATTGTCAGAAACAAAGCAAGGCTAATACCATAAGGATATACACAAGAAGAAGGAATAGACTATGATGAAGTCTTTGCACCAGTTGCAAGGATTGAGGTTATAAGAGTATTTCTAGCCTATGCATCATATAAGAGATTCACAGTTTACCAAATGGATGTAAAGTGTGCATTCTTATATGGCAAAATTGATGAAGAGGTATATGTTTCTCAACCACCAGGCTTTGAAGACCCTCACTACCCTCACAGAGTGTATAAACTTGACAAAGCATTGTATGGTCTTCATCAAGCACCAAGGAAATTGTATGAAACATTATTGTCATTCCTACTAAAGCATGGCTACAAAATAGGTACAATTAACCAGACACTCTTCCTCAAACTTGAACATCAAGATCTCTTAGTTGTGCAAATATATGTTGATGACATCATATTTGGATCAACCAACAAGAGATTATGTGAAGATTTTGAAACTTTGATGCAATCTGAATTTCAAATGAGCTCCATGGGAGAATTAACTTTCTTCCTGGGTCTACAAGTTCATCAGCATCAGGATGGCATCTTCATCAATCAAGAGAAATATGTGCTTCAAATCCTAAAGAAATTTAACCTTGCTGAGTCTTCATCATGCAAAACACCAGCATCAACCATAGAGAATATCTTACCAGATCCAATAGGGAAGTCTATTGACCAAAGACTATATAGATCTATGATAGGATCATTAATGTACTTAACTGCCAGTAGACCTGATATAATGTTTGCTGTGTGTGTTTGTGCTAGGTATCAAGCCGACCCAAAGGAGTCTCACTTGAATGCAGTAAAAAGAATTTTCAGATATCTCAAAGGGAAACCTGCACTTGGACTGTGGTATCCCAAAGAAGGAGACTTCAAACTGTACTCTTACTCAGACAATGACTTTGGAGGATGCAACAACAACAGAAAATCAACAACTGGGGGTTGTCAATTCATAGGACCAAGACTTGTTTCTTGGCAGTGCAAAAAGCAGACTAATGTTTCACTATCCACAGCTGAGGCTGAGTACATAGCTACTTCAGCTGGGTGCTCTTAGGTTCTATGGTTGCAAAACCAATTACTTGACTATGGTTACAATTTTCTTCAAACTCCAATTTACATAGATAACTCAGCTGCTATGTTCATCACAGCCAATCCAGTACAACATAGTAAAACTAAACACATTAAAATCAGATACCATTTTCTGAGGGACTGTTCAGAAAAGGGTCTAATCAAGTTGATCAAAGTGGACACAACAAATCAACTTGCTGATTTGTTCACTAAAGCCTTTGATTCAGTTAGATTTAATTTCTTAATTGAGTCCTTAGGCATGCTCAACTTAGATTAGATCACAACAACAACAGAAATATTTGTCCATTACTTGTAATCTTATGAGAAAGGCACACATTTTTTTAATAACTACATAAGGCAGTTGATATACTATGGATATGATAGTACACTATAACTGGACACTCACTCCTGATCTCTAACCAACTACTACCTACTGATTAGATGCGTTTGATATGTGAATAGGTTCAGCTTTAGTGGAAACTAAACAATGTCATGCTCAACATAAAGTCAAGATGACTAAGAGTGGATAAGTCATTGTGAGAAGCACTCAAGTAAGTCTAATCCGAATGTGATCATGTTAACACCCACGCACACTTACTATGTTATAACACCTTATAACCTCTATCTTTGTGCATCATGACCCTCTGTTTTGCATGAGCAAAGACATGGGTCAACTGTCACCTCTGTTTTATGTATGTAAAGACCTAGTGACCTGATGCTGATCATCAAAGTTCCAAAAGGAACTGCTCTAAAAGAATCCAATATGATCAACTGTATAATTATTCCAGAGCACGCAAATCATCTCAGCATTAATAAGATTTCAAAGAAATCTTAAGATAGAGCTTATAATCTACGGAACATAGTTTAGGTGTGATAAAGTGATAACTTGATTCACTTTGGAGGACTAACTTACACACAACTTCAATGATGAGTTCATCTTTGCTATCTATAATTCTTATCAAAACATGATAACAGCATGATAAGTTGAATATACACTCTTGACTGAATTTCTGCGGATCAACATATTTGCAATCAACACTAGATCAAGTATGCGATAACCTCACATATAATATTCAGAAATTGTCTAGATTATAGTATGATCCCGTGTATATGATATACTTGCCTGGTAACGAACATTCACCAAGGTTGTGTTCTAATTTATGATTATAAGTTGGACAAATTAACTGCTTTTCATGTTATTCACCTTATAAATTTTTGATTCATACATAAGTTTATGATTAATCATAAATTTAGGGGGAGTAGTCAAAGCATGAAACTGAGTTTAACTAAAATTTTAACATAATGATATGAAGAAAATTGGAACTTGTGCACTAACTTGGCTGCAGGATATCCGAAGTGTTCAACTACTTTTGCACAATTGCCATGAAGCAAAGTCATAAGGTCCAACAGCAAACCACAAATGGACTAACTATATGTTAGTTCATACAGTTAAATTAAATTTTTCCTTCGGAAGATTTTTTCATTAAACTTTTACCTTCGAAAGAAGAGTTAAATGTTACTTTGGAAGATACTTCAGTACCTTCGGAAGAAATTTACCTTTGGAAGAGATTTTATTAAATTAACTTCAGAAGAAAAGTTTATCAACATTTAACATCACTTTTGAAAGATGTTTTCAAACAAAATGAAGGATAAATCAGGATATCTGTTCTCCGTAGATGTTCTGCGAAAGACAGATTGAAACAGAGGAATCTTGACTCCCGTAGATATTCTACGTAAGATTCAAAATAAATGTCTGCCTTGCATAAATATTAATTACTTGTAGACATTGATTATATTGATAACCTCAGAGGGGTAAAAAGGGTAAATGGGTCCCACGTCATTAGGATGAGGTTAGACAGCCTGTAAAAGTATAAAAAGGGCACCTCGACCGTTGGCCTTTCTATTCACTTTCAAAACACTTTGCGACCTAGAAATCACAGCCAATACCCACACAACTCAAACATCACAGCCACTATGGCTAATCGGTTTGTAAAGGACCATAACGTTTGCGCGTTCCTAAATCAAGATGTGGAAGATGAATACAAAACCATCATCCACTTCTTGAGAAGAACAAGACTCTTCTATGCACTAACTGCAGACCCACTTATCTTTCAAACACACATGATCAACTTTTGGAACACAACAATAGTGGAGGAAGAAGATGAAGCACAAAACATTTATGCAACTATCAGAACTCAACAATTGCGGATAGACGAACGTGCAGTCCGAAGGGCACTGGAATTCAGAGACGATGAAGAAGGCCACCCTAATGTATTTGACCATGAATACATTCAGAAAGTGTTTGGACTAATTGGATACAACGGTGACTACCACAATGGTGAGATCAAGAAGAGAAAGGCTGTGCAAACCGTATCGATTCCTATGCCAAACTTATCTAAAGTGTATATCCAACCGGAAGTCAGGGTTGGATAGATTTTCTAGGTATATATCTTCCGGAATCATTGGTATCTTTGAAGGGAGAAAGTACAACTACTCCAAGTATATCCTCAACTGCCTGTGTGATCACATATGTGTGCAGAAAGACAACAAAATATTCATGTTTCCAAGATTCATTCAGCTCATCATCAAGGATCAACTACGGAGCATTGAAAGAGAGGGTGATATCTTTGTTCAAACACACCTAGGAAGATCTCTGCTTAATAAACTAACAGGTAATATTAGGGAGGAGGTGTAGAGCTATTTGCCCATGTACTAGATGAGACTGAGGAAATACCTCAAGAACTGTTGTGGGTTGAAAAACCTGAAGAGCAAAACTCACCAGCTGAATCCCATGCACACTGCCATCTACAACACATCATCAAGAACCCCAACCACCATCATCACCAATAACTTACTTGATCTCCTCTTCAAGTGAACACACACAACCAATCTCCTCTGACCTCTCACAAACAACAGTCAACACTACGTCAACTGAAGTAGTTGGTGAAGAGGTCATTCAGTTCACACCCACACACTTTGTAACATCCAATGACTCTAATGCCACTGAGCCAATCTCTCCTGAACCCATCCTATCACCCATTGAGCCAATTATCTCACCCACACTAACTGAACCAGTCTCATAGTCAGTAAACCCTGCTCACACTAAGATACTCAATCTAGAAGAGACTGAGGAAAATCTAGAAGGCACTACTAAGGAGATGTATATAGAGTCTAAGGGAGAAAAAGGGGAGGAAGTGGTATAAGAGAAATATGAGTTTGTTGAGATTATGGCCTACAATGAAGATGACTTGAAGGATGAGGAAATCAACGTCAGTAAAAGCTACCTGGTAGCTAAATATAACAATCTGATCCTCAAGAGCAACAGAAATTAGAAAATTGAGGAGAATAAAAAGGAGCTGAGTGAGAAAGATAGACTCATAGATGAGAAGGATAAGACAATCACTCAACTGGAAGGTAGACTCAAGAGGCTGAAAGAAGATGTGGTGATGGATAACGAGATGATTGATGCACTGAATGATCTGGTTAATGAACAAGCTGAACAGGTGAAAGAAAAGGAAGCTAAGATTGATTCATTCAAGAAAAGGTTAAGAGAAGGTGAAATACCAAAAAGATCAAAAACTATGTCAACGGAGCAACTAGCCCTAGTAGAACAAATTAAAGAAGAAAGCAGTAGTGAGTGGGCAGAGCTGACTAAAGAAGAGTCTGTTGAAAGTGAGAAAGAAGCCAAATATCAAGACTTATTGACCACTAATGACATATTAGAGGAAAGAACACAATCATCAATGTTTATGGATCTGATCAATAAAGGATTCCCGTATGACATGATGGAGAAAATGTCTATGACAGAGATGATTCAGATGATAAAAAAATTTGATGCTACAAGTCTGATGCTCCCAATCTGCACATATGAGACCTTCTCCAAGTTCAAAGCTATGGAGAAAATAAGATAAGAATTGAGGCATTGTGACACAAAGAAGCTGACTAGATATAACATGACGTGCTGGTTACAAAGTCACAACTACAAGCAACATAAACTTAAAAGGGAGAACAATTGGTGAGCTCAAAGCTATGATGGAACATGTTATGAAGGTGGAGCTAGATACAGGAGTGAGATTTAGATCAGGAGCACCAAACCTAGCATACCAACAACAAGACAAACAATCACAAGCTGAACCTACTATGGTTGAAAGCAAAGACATGTATAAGAGCAAAGAAGGCTTGATCAAAGAACCAAGGGATATTATTCCTAATAAGATCTGGCCACTGGGAACAGCAGTGAGAGAAATCACTAAACAAAGATATACAATGATCCAGCTATTTAATAAGATGACAACTCCTAGATCATCAGAAGATAACCAAATCATAGCATGGAGATATGACCCAGAATAGGATTATACCACTATCAAGAGAGCATCCGGGATGGTGTAATACTATCCTTGGATGGAGGCTCTTCTTTCACTATCTGATCCTGATCTGACTGCACTTCAAAGCATTCCCATTACCAACTATTCCATCAATCTAAGAGGAAGGGATTTCTCTGGAATAGTTGGGAGACTCAGGCATAAATTCAAAGGGGATGTGCTGAAAGAAGCAAGAAGAGATGATTCTGAACATAAGAAAAGAAAGTTGAAACTTAAAAGTTCTCATTCTATTTCTTCTGAACATGTTGATGCTGAATTTTTACATAGGACTGGATATGAAGACATAAATGAAGCATCAGTTAAAGTGATTAAGGTAAACCAGTTCTCCTTCCCAATTACAGAATGGGGATATGTAGAAAAGACTAAAGAATTGGTGTTGCTAAGGAATGACCCACAAAAGAAAGCCTCAAGTATCAGATTATTTGATCCAGTGGAGATCAAACTACTACACCCAAGCTACACCTCATATTTACATGACAAACACTTCCTTAAGCTGCATGATCAAACTGGTCAGAATGACTTGCGCCTATATGTTCACTTAATTCAAGTCATTGACAAGTTACATGCTAAGGCACACATGAGAAGAAAGTTTGAGGCCGGACAGCTGATTAGAACAGAGATAAAGCTCATAACAGAATTAAGAATTTCAGAATAGGATGAATTGGAGGTGGTGTCTAACAATAGGGTTGTTGCAACACTCACCACTGAAGAGGATATCTTGGGCTTGAAATACAAGACTTTGAAGAGTATGAGTAGATGGCATATCAAGTATAAGGATGAAGATCAAAAGAATGCCATGAACTACTTCAATACCAAGATTTTGACAAGAGTGCAAGAATTAAAAGACCTAAACCCATGATTACTAGAGTCTAAACCTAAGGGGGAGTATTGTTACGTCTAGATGTCTTGTATAGGTTTAGATGATAGATCAAACTCCTGTAATCACTCTTTGTAATTATAATTTTGATGATATAATATAATGCGTTGAGTACATGATGAGTTTATGAATTGCATGATATATTGTATCTCATAATATATGTGTTGATTTATGTGTGATTGCAGGAAACTTAAATGTAGTCAATTTGGAAAAATTAACCAAGTGTTAGAACAACTGCGGATGAACAAATCACTCTTCCGTGGATGTTCTAAGTAATAAAGCTGAAGTGTACATCCATAGATCTCCTACGGTAGAACAACAACAGCTGAACAAGTCCAAAGATCAAGTGGAGCTGCTGAAGGAGAGCTTGCTGCTAAAGAATAAGAACTCCTGCGGAAGCACAATCACTGAAGAACAAGCACTAAAGAGTAAGTGTTGCTATGGAAGAAAAATTTCCTGGGGAAGAATAAATTCCTACGGAAGACTGTTTAACACTAGAATGATTCTGCATCATCAAGTAGTCAACAGAAAGTCAACAAGTCAACATGGCAGAT
Organism: Flaveria sonorensis; assembly: GCA_025506505.1. NCBI lineage: Eukaryota > Viridiplantae > Streptophyta > Magnoliopsida > Asterales > Asteraceae > Flaveria > Flaveria sonorensis. Next base: position 33,976,245 of record CM046440.1, on the reverse strand, counting down.
CAACAACATTAATGAATAGCTTAATTACAATCGATTGAATAAGAAGTTACCTTAATTATAGCAGCAGGATAGCGGAAGATTAGCAATGTTTTAGGAACAGAATAAGATCTCTATATAAAAAGAGATCAAGAACATGTAAAAAAAAATACGATCAAGCAACATTAGATCATATAACAATCACAACAATAGAATCAATAGCAGCAGAGGCATTACAATCGATTGATTGTAATTATTGAGCAATGATGGTTTGGTTATTATTATATTTTGATTGTTCTTTATACTATTTGATCAATTTCAAGTGCATAATCAATTAAATAGCAAGTACTGGTAATTCCGCGATCAATACTTGTTAAAATCAAATCTGATAATTCATATATCGATCCTTGGATTCTCACAAATACTTTAACATATATGTAAATAATTCAATAAACATTTTAACACATATATAAAAGATAGTTCTAAGATAGTTCTGAATATTTTAACAAATTTTTTTCAATACTTTAACATATATGTAAAAGATAGTTCTGAGTACTTTAACATGAGTAAAAATAAAAATCATATGTGTAATAATGAATTAAACATTAGTAGAAGACATTTACACAAATTAGAAAATAATCTATATCTAAGATCCAAAAAATATTTACAAAATCAGAAAAAATCCGCAAGCTCCTTTGTTGATTAAGCCTTGTTCAAATCTTAGATCTGGACTATTCAACATCTACTGAAAATAAAAACCAATATGTAACATGAATTTGTAGCTATTTAAATTATAAAAATATAATTCTAAATAAGAAAACAAGAAGTTTACATATGTGTATATTAAGTTTACACATGTGTAAAACTTAATTTACAGATGTGTAAAACTCACTCTACACATGTTTACATACAAAAACCAAGTAAAAATAGACATGATAAAAAAATATAGATTTAAGTTTCCCACATACACATGTGTAACAATTTATACACACACTTTAAACTAATATTTTTAACAAGAATACTTGAGTAGTTACTTAGAAAACATCACCAACAACATGTGTACACATGTGTAAAAATAAATTTAACAAACATAAAATATATTCACATTTGTAGCCATATAGATCTAAGTAGTTCACTAAAAACATCAATAAAAAACTTAGATTTAAATGTTGAACACCAACAAAAAACCAGATCTTACCTTGAACAACAACAAAAAAACACAAGACCGTCAGAGTCACCGTCAGCACCATCATAGCCATTGTCATCGTCATCACTTCCGTAAATGGTGGTCAGCCCCCGTCTTTATCGATGTCATTATCTTAACTTGAACAACAACAAAGCATATGTAACCCAGATCTAAAAAATTATCACCAATAAGGAAAACATAGATCTAAACTTGAACACCAAACATAAAACTATTAAAACAAAAAAAACAGATCTAACCATGAACACCAACAAAAACATCAATTCCTCATCATAGTTGTCACCGTCATCGCTGTCACCGGCACCGTCGCCACCGTCGCCATCGTCACCATCATTGTCGTCGATGTCGTGGCCACCGCCACGACCATCGTCATAACCGCCAAAAATGGTGATCGACCACCGGTAATGTTGATGTTTAGAGAAATAGAGAGATGAACTCTGGTATCTTTATAGGGAGAGAGGGAAATTTTTAGAGAGAGATGAAGATTGAAATAGTGATGTTGATTTGAAATTCTTAAAAGTCAAAAAGTAGGTTGGGTAGGAAATTGACCAGCTTACTCGTTTTTGTCTTTTTATATGTAGATCCTACCATTTGAACAAAAATATTTTTTTATTCTAATAAATCTGGACCATTGATTTCAATGGTGGTTGTGATTTGGTTTATTAATTTACACAATTTTAAGTGGTTTACATATGATATCTTTCCTATATATATATATATATATATATATATATATATATATATAATATCAAAAGGGATTTAGTGTGCCATTGAGATAATAAGAAATTTTTTATTGAGTTATCTGGTGTGTCTTACAATAAAGGGAATGAACTCTATTTATAGGGCAGATACAACCAATATTCTAAAAATAAAAAAAAACGGCTATAATTTAAAGTTAATAAGATGACAAACTATATTATTTACAATGGAATTAAGGAATCATGTCAGGAGCGTATGTCTTTGATTCCACTAGGAGCTGTCTTCCATTTTATTCTTGAGTGGATAAATGACTGTCTTCTGCTGATTCCAGTAGGGGCTGTCTCCCATGTGAGATTATTCCTTATTATTTAAAAAACCCTATGAGTGTTGTCTATAGAAACTGGTGTACCTGGATCATCATTATTTTCCACGGCAGAATCTGCTAAGTTTATAATATGTTTTAATTCTAGGAGGTCGCTTTCCCCTACAAATGGTTGAAGCATACTCCAGTTCTGTTTAGCATATATCTGTATATAATGTCCTTCAGGAAGAAGTCTAAATTGTTTTCAATGAAAATATTCTGGTAGATCTAGGGTTTGCTGATGTTTTTTAATGAATTTTTCTAAGGTGTTGGTTTGTGTGACATCCGGTAATTTTCAGTTACCAAACTCCGTTAGTTCCGTTAGGTCTTGCATACATGTGTCGTGAACACACACTAGTTGTCATTGAACATTGGTGACTTAAAATAATTAATAATGGTTAATAGATAATAACTTGATTAATAATGTTGATTATTAATTTGTAGTTATGTGATTTGTGAATTTTGATATTATTTGTGAATTTTATCTGATAATATGACTACGTGTAAATATTGTTTATGTGTTTTGTTATTTATTGATGATTAGTAATATTTTTGTTTAGTAGTTAAAATCTTTAAAAAGTGTTAAAAGAGCAAGTTTTTATAAAATGTGATCAAGGAGGGATTAATTTGTAAAAACTACAAAACTTATAATTGGTAAAAACCCAACCCTAATCCCCTAACTCCCCTTGCGGCCGAAACCATCCATACACACACATACAATCGTGATTTTGAGCAAGAACAAGCACCAAACACTCGATTTGATCTAGTTTCAAGCATTACAACATGTAGCAAGCATCAATTCTTGGCCGTTACGCGATTAAAGGTTAGATTTTATTGGTTTTTCATGGATTCTTGAACATGGCTGAACCCTAGTTTGTAATTGATGATGGATGTCGAATTTTGTGTTGTTTGATGATTGTATGATGTTAGTTAGATTGTATTATTGTTAGTTTACATGGATTATACAAGAAATTCGTGGTTTTGATGCGTTGTTCATACCTTACTAATAATAGTAACTTTTATGCATGGAATTGATGAATTGATGATGGATTGATGATGTTATGATGTTAATGATGTTGTATGAATGTTAATCTATGTAGATGATGCAAGAAATCCATGATTGATGGAGTCTAGTTCATACATTGCCAAAAGTGAAAACTTTTATTCATAAAGATTTGTGTTTGGATGAATTGTAAGTGTTTGATGGATTCTTGTGATTGCTATGAACTAGATAGGGTATGTCATTGATGAATTTGTGTGGAAATTGGTGGAAGGATAGATTTTGGGATATTACTTTCCCCAAAGGGAAACTTTAATTTTGAAGATCATTGAATATTTTGAGTTGGACATGGTTATGATATTAGGATCATGTTAGAATGTTTCTAGATGATATCTAAAGTGTTGGATTGTGATGATTGGGTCATATGGTTAGTTGGTGCAACTATGTGAACATATAGGCTTTATTGAAAAAAAAATATGCAAGTGTACATGTTATGTGCTATGATGAATTGTCGTTATCGATTATTATAAGGCTAATGTTTTGGTTGTATGAGTTACATGTAGAATATTGATGATGGGTATCATACACGCGTGCGAATCTGAGGCCCATACTTTGTAGGATTGGCAGGATTTAGGGTGTGTAGCGATGAGTGGCTTCACATGTCACGTTGTGAGTGACTAAACCCAATGTGTATTCTAATGGAATCTAATTTAGAATCTATGTTGTATGATGAATTGGATTACGTGCGTTGTATGATAACCTGGATTAGCATGAAAAGCATGATAAGCCTTACGTGTTACAATGTGGCTCATGTGAATAACTTGCATAGTAATCTGGAATGGTATGTTAGATTATTGGTTATTATGTTTGATCAAAAAAGAATTTAACTTGACATGTCACCAACGGGTCAAACGGGTCACCTTGGTCAAATGAGTCTTGTTTTCCAAAACTTTGGGTCAATGTGTTTGTTGAGCACTTAGGGTGTTAAGCTTTCTTTGTACATGTACTTATGTACTTGCGTGTTCTAGGTAACCTTTGAAGGGTTGTCTTTCCCACTCCTCGTTTGCTCTTTATTGTTGTTCGTTGCGTACCAGGTGAGTTCAATGCCCCACTTTTACTACTTCTCTTTTTGGGGGAGAAAGCATACTTGTTTTAAAACGCTGTACTGATATAACATGTGTTTGGTAAGACATAGTGGGTTATACCATAGAAAGTCCTCACACTTTCGGATCATTAATTAAGGAATCTAGCGGGAAATCTTGGGTACTACTACTGGGTCAGACAAGCCCCACCCGGGTGACCGGAAGTCAACGGGTGCAATATTGTCCTAAACGACTAACAGCATCACGACCTGGTATGTCGTGGCGGGAGGCAAACAGACAAACATAGTCAGCTTCGATCGCGAAATCACTATTTTTCTTTACTAATGAAATTAGACTAGCTATCTATTTCAATGCACTTGTTTATATATATATTTACTAACGCTACTGCTTATGATTGATTACAAACTCTTGAACTAACCAACCATCGTGTTGACACTTTTAGTATGCTTTTCTTAGGTCGTTCTTAGCAGCTTCCCTTAGGAGCACGCACGTGTCAAGCATGCTTTGTTCGAACAATGTTTACTTTTAATTTAGCATTTACTTACGTATTTTGGTTTGGGCGTGTGTTTTGTGCAGTTTACTTTTGGTAACTTGTGTTTGGGTTATTTACAAAACGCTTCCACAAATATTTTAAAGTTTTAAACTCTGATTTGTTTAAATGTTGCATATAGAGTCGTTCTGAGTAACTAATGACTAAGATCCTATTTGTTCACACGCCTCGCGGTAAAACCTCGCACGTGGAATTTGAGGGTGTGACAGTTTGTAATTTTGGAAGAACATTGGGTATAATATCTGTATTTATATGGGACTTATCTAACCAAGGCATGTTGGAGAAATATATGTTTATAGTAACTACTAATTTTTCTAAACAATCACCGGTAGTAGTTTGGTGGTCAATAAAGATTCTTTTGCGTGAAGGTCTGTAAGTGTAGGAATCGGCATGGGGGAATGAAGCAAAAATTTTACAACCTATATTAGGAGGGAGTATATATGTAGCAATGTTTCCTGTTGTCATTACAAATTTTTCACCCAATTGGTTAAGAAGACTCTCTGTTTCGTTGTTTAATCTGAATTCCATATAATCAATCATATCACGATGGTAGAATTGAACTATTTCATCTTCGGATATTATTTGTGTAGGAGGAAATACTTGTAAAAGGAGAAGGCCTGTTCCATTTCCCTCATCGTCTGTTCTTTCAACAAATCTTAACCTTGAATTTAATATGTCTCCAAAGGCTGGGTCAACTAGTTTTTGTTGTAATTCGTATAAAATTGAAAGAAATTCTGTACAAGTCTTCTGCGAGATGATTTGTTTAAATTCTGGAAAACTGTCAATCACCGGTTTTAAACAATGTCTCCAAGGTGTATCAAGAATCCTTATTTTAAACATGTCATAACTCCTGTTTAAAATTGTATCAATTCTTTCTTTTTGCTCGAGCTTTTGTAATAACTGTCTATTTTTTTATTCGAGCATTTTTATCTTTTGTTTTAAAAATCTATTTTCCATTCTCTCTTGTATAAAATGTGTGTTTTTTCCTTGTTCTAAAATTTGCTCTTGTGACTTTGCAATCAACTCTTCTTGTGCTTTAATTATTTTTACAGGCTCAACTTTTGCTATTTCTGAAAATGTTTGAACTTCTTCGGGTTCAATGTAATAATTTTTTATCCCAAAATATTCCCTAGCTGTTTCTAAGGCTTGTGAAAAATTTGTAAAGCCTTTATAGATTGGCTTGGGACATTGAATATATTTAACCACTATTTCCTATTTATTAAAAAGGCCAATTTTAGTACCATGACAAATAACATAATGTAAGGCCCCGTTCTCGGGAACCCCACAGTTGGTCAATCACAATCACATTTTATCAAAAGATATTAAGATTTATTAAGTAATAAAATATTGCAGCGGAATAATTCATCAAAAACCATTTCATGCTTTAATAAATATATTTGCCAAGTAATACATCGTTGTTTACAAGATTACAAAATATCATTTAGTTGTATTACAAAACAACATCATTATTATTTCATGAGATGGATGCCAGTCTTGCCCGCCAAGTAGCTTAACCCTTGTGCCATCCTCAGCAACAAGTTACCTGCTAACTGAAAATGCATGAAAAGTCAGCATTGCTGAGTGAGTTCTAGTTTTATAAATAAAATACTTTTCTTTCGCTTAAAACCTTTTCATTACTTTTATACATGATCACACATCATACTTACATCTTGATAATATCATTATTATCTTTTATCATTCTTCTCATTCATTTCGCAAGTTGAGAACTTTCATTATTATCTTTCACTTTCATCCAGACCAATGTGCAATACCCCGAACATTATGCATGAAGCTGGTACTGGGCCTGGGTCCTATAAATAGACCCCGAACATTATGCACGAAGCTGACTCCAGTACCTGGGGCAAGCAACAAGGGTCCCATTTTGTACTTTTTAGTCAATCATAAAGATTGACCCCTGTGTGCATCCTCATGGGTTAGCTAAACCGCACACAGTTGAGCTAACAACCCCTCAATGAGTTGTGAACCTCCTTTCAATTGCTTGCAAGACTTTGCTTTCATTCGTTATGTTCCACTTTTCATTATCATTAATCTTTCGCTTCTTTATGATAATACTTTACGTATAAGAGCATAAACACAACACGTAAAGTCACGTAATAATACGTAATAAGGAACATCAACAACAACTCACAACATGCAAAACATGAACAAACATAACCCACCTTAACATCCAAGTGCTTAATCATAAATTTCCATTTTTCCTAAAATTCCAGAAAAATTCTAAGTCATCTTAGGCGCATGAGCACTATACAGGCGCATGAACAGTTGGGAGCATGGGAACACTTTGGCGCCTGGGGAAAAAGTTAGGCGCATGAGAAAAACTTAGGTGCATGGGTACTATGCAGGCGCATGAGTACTATATAGGCGCATGGATACCTAGGTGCATAGGGAAACTTAGGCGCATGAGCAACACAGGCGTATGGGAAACTTAGGCGCATGGGTACTATGCAAGCGCATGAGTACTATACAGGCGCATGGATACTTAGGCGCCTGGGGAAACTTAGGAGCATGAGCAACACAGGCGTATGGGAAACTTAGGCGCATGGGTACTATGCAGGCGCATGGATACTTTGGCGCATGGCAAACTTAGGCACATGGCAAACTTAGGCGCATGGGAAACCAGTTGGGCGCATGGGCAGTTTGGGCGCATGGGTACTATGCCAGTTCCAACTTATGCTAATTTCAGTTCTCGATCTTCATTCTGACATATTCATAGCTCAAATCTAGCATACTAAGCTCATAAAACAAGTATACAACCACATAATTCAGTCAAACAATCACAAACACACATACCCACTAAAAACAGAGGTGATACATACGGTTACATATTGAAATTTTCAAAAGTAACAGTTTACATGCATTTCAGCCCAAAAACATGTTTAAAACAGAAAAACCAGGGATCTATAACTCACCTACAGCAGCCTTCGAGTAAAACTCCTCCAAACTCGAGAGCACTTGGAGTTCAAACACCTAAACACACCAAAAACACACAATCGAACATAGAGAAACACATAAGACTCGGTCTACAAGCTGAAAACCCAGCTAAAACCGAACAAAACACACAAATCTTACCCTCTAGACGATCTTCTTCTTCTTCTCTCTAGAAAACCGATGGAAAAACTCTGCTTTTTCTTCTTTCTGCGATCTAGCAGTTGGTGAGCAGAAGTGTGGGCGGCCATACCCACTTTTAAACATAATAATATTAAAGTTTGCCTCTTGCACAACTTTAACCCCTCAACTTGGGTTATTTCACCTTTCTTTCTTTATACTTCTCTTTTCTTTTCTTTTTCTCTTCTTTTCTTCTTTTTAAAAATATCTGGGTGTTACAAGTCCACCCCCCTTATATAGGTTTTGTCCTCGAAACCTGTCACTCCTCAAATAGTTGGGGATAATGTTTTCTCATCTCTTCCTTGGTCTCCCACGTAGACTCGGATCCCTTCCTGTGCCTCCACTGTACTCGCACCAGTGGAACCACTTTATTTCGTAGCCTCTCCTCTTTTCTGTCAATGATGGCCAACGGTTGCTCCACATAATTGAGCCGTTCATCCACCTCAATATCCTCCAGTGGCACAATCATATCCTCATCGGCTAAGCACTTTCTCAGATGAGATACATGGAATGTTGGATGAATCCCACTTAACTCATCGGGTAGCTTCAACCTATAGGCCACCTCTCCTACTCGATCAATGATTCGGAAAGGTCCTATATACCTTGAGCACAACTTACCCCGCTTTCTGAAATGAATGATCCCCTTCTAAGGTGAAACTTTTAGCATAACTTATCACCCACCTTGAATTCAATCGGTCTACACCTCTTATCAGCATACCACTTTTGCCTATCTTTTGCCACCTACATAAAGGCCTTGATCTTCTCCTACTTTTCAGTCATAGCCTCGATCACTTCAACGCTCCCCAACTCCTTCTGTCTGATGTCACCCCAACATACGGGCGTTCTACACTTCCTACCCTATAGCATCTCATATGGTGGAATACCAATGCTGGCATGATAACTGTTGTTGTATGAGAATTCAGCTAACGGTAAGTGTTCATCCCAACTTCCTCCAAAATCGATCACGCATGCCCGTAGCATATCTTCCAGTGTCTGAATTATCCTCTCCTACTGACCATCTGTATGAGGATGGTACGCCGTATTGATATGCAACCTCGTCCCCATCGCGTCATGAATTCTCTTCCAAAACTTGGATGTAAACCGAGTGTCATGGTCAGACACAATAGACACTAGTACACCATGAAGAGTCACAATCTCCTTGATGAACAGATCCACCAACCTCTTAGATGAATACGTCTCACGGATTGGCAAGAAAGTGCACTCTTCGTCAGACGGTCTACTATCACCCATATAGCATCATACCCCCTCACCGTACGTGGTAACTTCGTAATGAAATCCATGGTGATGTGCTCTCACTTCCACTCAGGTATATCCAAAGGTTAGATCTTCCCATATGGCTTCTAATGCTCAGCCTTCACTTGCAAGCAAGTAAGGCACTTGCTCACATACTCATCTACATCATGCTTCATACACGGCCACCAGTAATCTTTCTTCATATCATGATACATCTTCGTAGCACCGGGATGAATAGAGTATCGAGTCTTATGAGCTTCATCCATGATTTTCCCCATAGTTCTCCATAGCGAGGGATCCATATCCGCCCGAAGCTGATTCTAACTCCGAGAGTGTTCTCACCCAACTCCAAAACTAGACCTTTCATCCTTTCGGAGTTAAGGCGATCTTCTTTCAACACCTCATCTTGGAACCTCTTGACCTATGTCATCATATCGGAGGTCATCACTAACTGGTAAGCTTTCACCTGGATTGGCTCGGGTCTCTCCTTGCGGATAAGGGCATCCGCCACTACGTTGGCCTTGCCCGGACAGTAGTGGATCTCACAATCATAATCCTTGATCAACTCTAACCACCTCCTTTCCCTCATATTGAGTTCCTTATAGTCAAAGAAGTATTTCAAGCTCTTATGGTCAGTGAAGATAGTGCACTTCGTCCCGTACAAGTAGTACCTCCAAATCTTCAATGAAAAGACCACAGCATCTAGCTCCAAGTCATGATTAGGGTAATTAGCCTCATGGATTTTCAACTATCGGGACGCATAGGCTATAACCCTTCCCCGCTGCATCAGCACACAACCTAATCTTGAATAGGAAGCGCCCGAATAGACCACCAAGTCTTCATTCCCTTCGGGTAAAGTCAAAACAGGAGCTTGAGTCAATCGTGTCTTCAGCTCTTCAAAAGCACTCTCCTGTTCTAAACCCCACACAAACTTCACATCCTTGCGGGTTAGCTTGGTCAAAGGTGAGGCTATCTTAGAAAATTCATGAATGAATCTCCTATAATAGCCCGCTAAACCCAAGAAACTGCGGATCTCAGATGGCATCTTTGGAGTCTTTTATTGCATCATTGCCTCCACCTTTGTCGGGTCTACCATGATCCCTTCGGAATTTACCACATGACCCAAAAACTAAACCTCACGCAACTAGAAAGCGTACTTGGAGAATTTAGCATACAGCTTCTCTCTTCTAAGTTTCTCCAATACCTCACGAATGTAACCGGCATGCTCTTCTTCGCTCTTCGAATAAATCAGGATATCATCGATAAACATAATCATTGATTTATCCAACATCGGTCGACATACCCGGTTCATCAAATCCATAAAGGCAACTGGCGCGTTAGTTAGACCAAAGGACATGATAAGAAACTCATAGTGTCCATGTGCGACAAGCTGTTTTAGGGATGTCCTTCTCCTTCACCTTCAACTGATAGTAACGAGATTGGAGATCTATCCTCGAGAACCAACTAGAACCTTGGAGCTGATCAAATAAGTCATCAATTCTCGGTAGTGGATAGCGGTTCTTCACCGTCAACTTGTTTAACTCACGCTAGTCGATGCACATCCTCATACTACCGTCCTTCTTCTTTACGAACAAGACCGGAGCACCCCAAGGAGAGATACTTGGTCGAATGAATCCCTTAACCAATAGCTCTTGCAACTAAACCATAAACTCTTTCATCTCTAACGGAGCCAATCGATATGGTGCCTTAGCAACAGGTTGAGCATTAGGTATCAAGTCGATCTGGAACTCGATCTCGCGGTCTGGTGGTACACCTGGTAAATCTTCTGGGAACACGTCTGCAAAGTCACACACAACTAGTACGTCGGGCAATTGTGGTACTAACGCATTCACATCCTTCACGTAAGCCAGGTAGGCACTACATCCACGTTTCATGCACTTCTCTGCCACCACCATCGAAATCACCTTCGGAACCGTAATAACTCGATCACCGTAGATCGTCACCAAACTTCCATCAGGCGCAGTCAATGGGATCATTTTCTTGCGACACACAATATTTGCCTCATAGGCTGCTAACCAATCCATCCATAGAACCATATCGAATCCGCCTAAGGGCTTCACGAATAATTTAGTAGAGAAGCTATGGCCTTCTAACTCTATGTCGCAATTTTCTATCAGATCAGAAATCCTGGTAGACTTACCAATGACGGTTTCTACATCAAAGGGCTCATCAATCCTTTTACTCCTAACAGGAAACTTACCACAGAAGGCAGCAGAAATAAAGCTCTTACTAGCACCAAAATCAAATAATACCGAGGCACAAGTTTGGTTTACTAGGAACGTACCTGATACAACATCAGGATCCCCCCTAGCCTCCTCCCGGGTTATCATGAACGCTTGGCTTTTGCTCCCTGCCCATCATTCTCGGTCCCTTTCTTTGCCTTAGAACTTTAAGCCCTCGGCTTCTTGCAATCCCTGCTCAGATGACCTTCCTCACCATAGTTGTAGCACCTGATCGCCTTACAATCCCTTGCCACATGACCAAGCTTCCCACATTTGAAGCAAACGTTTAGTCCCCACATTCATTCTCCCGTATGCTCCTTCCCACACTTACCACACCGCTTCATCCCCGTACCTGCCGACACTACCCTCCGATCATCCACCCTTGCCTTCTTGTTGTTCGGGGTGGAACCACCACGACCAAATCATTTCCCGTTCCAGTTCCTGCCACCACCACCCTTCTTGCTCACCTCCACCACTACCACTTCTTCTCTCTCATCATATAACCTCCCTGCCAGATCAACCACCGACCTAAATGTAATCGGCTAGGCGGCGATCATGTGCCTGCGGATATCTGCCGGCAAACCCTTTATGTACCTCTTGATCTTTCTCGAAACCGGTGCCACCTGGTCTTGTACCAGCCTTGCCATCTCGTTAAACTTAGTCGTGTATTGCTGGTGTGTCATAGTTCCCACATCCAGATGTAGGAACTCTCTCTCAATCTTGTCAAGCTCCCCATGAGGACAAAACTCCTCGATCACCATCTTTTTCAGTTCACTCCACCTCATCCTCCCAACAGCCCTGCTGCCCTCGGCCTGGACAATATTGTCCCACCAGCACAAGGCAGAGTCCACAAATGGGTTGGTAACAAATTTCACCTTTTGGTCCTCTCGGCACTCGCTAATATCAAGTACCACCTCCATTTCTCTCACCCATCAGTGAGCAGTAGCAGCGTTACCATTGCCATCAAAAGTTGGGGGCTTGCATCTCTGGAATGCCCTATAACTACACCCCTTGGCGGTTTCCCGCACCGCTTCCTCTTCCTCTTCGCCACTGGAGACAACCATCTTAGTTTCTGGTTGCTCCCCTTCACCTGAACCTCTCCCAATGGTCCTCCTCCTCTCCCCCTTCTCTTTCTTTTCATCCTCCCTCACAGCACGAATAACCTCGGTCACCACAGACGGAAGGATCGTCTGCATGACCTGATGAACTTCCTCCATAACTGCATTCTTCACAGAGGCTCTCAAATTAGCACTCTTATCACCGCCTTCCTGGTGATGAAGCTCAGGCTCTACAGGAGTCGTCCCAGTAGCCTTAGCCTTTTTCCCGATGACACGTGGCCTAGCACCATGACCACCCTACATACTCCTCAAGAAGCCTTCGAAGATCTACCACCAGCCATCCTCTAAATACTATAAGATTCAAACACCAACATGGTCATTCAAGGTAATAGCTTAGTTTATATCAAGTATAGTTAGTCCCTAATTACAGTGGCCAATTGTGATTAGCAACTTACTATACTCTTCGTCCCCCAAGCATTGCCTATTCTGACTATATTAGTATCCAAATCTACTAAGAGCACATAAATCAAATAGCACACCCACATAATACCGGTTAACTTCATGAAAATTTACCTAATGACACATAGCTACTTGGGCTGGCATCCTTCCATTCAATCCTATACTCAGTTTAAGTTTAGGTTTTGAAAATAATCTACCCGATTCTCTTAAACTTTGGCTCTGATACCAACTTGTAAGGCCACGTTCCCGGGAACCCCACAGTTGGTCAATCACAACCTCATTTATATCAAAACATATTAAGATTTATTAAGTAATAACATATTGCAGCGGAATAATTCATCAAAAACCATTTCATGCTTTAATAAATATATTTTCCAAGTAATACATCGTTGTTTACAAGATTACAAAATATCATTTAGTTGTATTACAAAACAACATCATTATTATTGCATAAGATGGATGCCAGTCTTGCCCACCAAGAAGCTTCACCCTTGTGCCATCCTCAGCAACAAGTTACCTGCCAACTAAAAATGCATGAAAAGTCAGCTTTGCTGAGTGAGTTCTGGTTTTATAAATAAAATACTTTTCTTTCGTTTAAAACCTTTTCATTACTTTCATACATGATCACACATCATACGTACATCTTGATAATATCATTATTATCTTTCATCATTCTTCTCATTCATTTCGCATGTTGAGAACTTTCATAATTATCTTTCACTTTTATCCAGACCAATGTGCAATACCCCGAACATTATGCATGAAGCTGGTACTGGGCATGGGTACTATAAATAGACCCCGAACATTGTGCACGAAGCTGACTCCAGTACCTAGGGCAAGCAACAAGGGTCCCGTTTCGTACTTTTTAGTCAATCACAAAGATTGACCCCTGTGTGCATCCTTATGGGTTAGCTAAACCGCACACAGTTGAGCTAACAACCCCTCAATGAGTTATGAACCTCCTTTCAATTGCTTGCAAGACTTTGCTTTCATTCGTTATGCTCCACTATTCATTATCATTAATCTTTCGCTTCTTTATGATAATACTTTACGTATAAGAACATAAACATACCACGTAAAGTCACGTAATAATACGTAATAAGAAACATCAACAACAGCCCACAACATGCAAAACATGAACAAACATAACCCACCTTAACATCCTAGAGCTTAATCATAAATTTCCATTTTTTCCAAAATTCCAGAAAAATTCTAAGTCATCTTAGGTGCATGAGCACTATACAGGCGCATGGATACTATGCAGGCGCATGAACAGTTGGGCGCATGAAAACACTTGGGCGCATGGGAAAACACTTGGGTGCATGGGAAAAACTTAGGCGCATGGGTACTATGCAGGCACATGAGTACTATACAGGCGCATGAGTACTATACAGGCGCATGGATACTTAGGCGCATGGGGAAACTTAGGCGCATGAGCAACACAAGCGTATAGGAAACTTAGGCGCATGGGTACTATGCAGGCGCATGGGTACTATACAGGTGCATGGATACTTAGGTGCATGGGGAAACTTAGGCGCATGAGCAACATAGGCGTTTGGGAAACTTAGGCGCATGGGTACTATGCCGGCGCATGGATACTTAGGCGCATGGGAAACTTAGGCGCATGGGCAACCACTTGGGCGCATGGGCAGTTTGGGCGCATGGGTATTATGCTAGTACCAACTTATGCTAATTTCAGTTCCCGATCTTCATTTTGACATATTCATATCTCAAATCTAGCATACTAAGCTCATAAAACAAGCATACAACCACATAATTCAGTCAAACATTCACAAACGCACATACCTACTAAAAACAGAGGTGATACATACGGTTACATACTAAAATTTTCAACAGTAACAGTTTACATGCATTTTAGCCCCAAAACATGTTTAAAACAGAAAAACCAGGGATCTATATCTCACCTACAGCAGCCTTCGAGTAAAACTCCTCCAAACTCGAGAGCACTTGGAGTTCAGACACCTAAGCACACCAAAAACACACAACCAAACATAGAGAAACACATAAGACTCGGTCTACAAGCTGAAAACCCAACTAAAACCAAACAAAACACACAAAATCTTACCCTCTAGACGATCTTCTTCTTTTTCTCTCTAGAAAACCGATGGAAAAACTCTGCTTTTTCTTCTTTCTGTGATCTAACAGTTGGTGAGTAGAAGTGTGGGTGGCCAAACCCATTTTTAAACATAATAATATTAATGTTTGCCTCTTGCACAACTTTAACCCCTCAACTTGGGTTACTTCACCTTTCTTTCTTTATACTTCTCTTTTTTTTTCTTTTTCTCTTCTTTTCTTCTTTTTAAAAATATCCGGGTGTTACACATAATGGGTAAACTTAAGCCTCTGTATTTCAGGTGTTTCTATTCTTTGTTCGTGAAAATAAATACTTAAAGCATTTAACACATGTACTTTGAAAGTGGAAGCTTAAGGCATGGTTTGGTTGTACTAAAGATGATCTAGCAGACACTGTTGTTTTTTAGTTAACATCATTCCGATGATTGGTTAGAACTTTTTATTCGGATCATTACACTTTTGGAAACCGTAACTACCAAATGTAATGATCAAATTCTGTGTATTTGTCCTATTTGTAAATTGTTTATTTTTTGGAGGTTGAACATTTGTAGTCTTCGATTGACTTGGATTATAGAATTATGTAGTGTTGTTGAAGTTAGTAATTGAGGCGGGCAATTGTCTAAAACTTTGTGTTTTTGATGCCCTCATTGACTGACTCATAAGTTTTTCTGTCTTCTCTTCCTCAGATGATATACTCATTGGAGAAAATTCTGTAGGCTGTATAAGCTTAGCTTTTCCTTTATCTTTCTTCCTGTCCATCTAAAAACAAAAGTTTATTAATGTTTCGAGACAACATATAGGCTATCCCATTGTTTTTTCCTTTAATATGTTCAAAATTTATAAAATATCCACTTCCTTGAATGATACTTTGTCCTGTTTACCTTTTTACTTTGATCATTTTTTATAAACTTCACAATGGTCTCGAATCAGCTCTAACCGTAAATTCTTTATGTACAAAAATTCTAAATTTTTTTAAAGCATAGATTAATGCTTGGATTTCGAAATCGATGTTTGTCCAACTTGTCTTATTTTAGAAATTGGTACTAGCATAAGCACAGATTTTTTCTTCTTTATGGTTATATTTGGTAGGATTGCAGAGGAGAACTACACCCCAACCTTCTTTGCATCCATCTGTTTCAATAATTATATAGTCTGTGACAAATGAAAATTCCAATGGTTTAATATTTCTTACTGTATTTTTTATTTCTTTACAAACTTTATATCTTCCACGTTAAAATATCTTTCTCCATTTTTAGTTTTTTTTACTATATAATGGCCCTACTAACTTTGACAAATTAAAGATAAAGTTTCTTGCGTAATTTACTAATCTTAAAAATTCTTGTATTTGTTTTAAGTTTTAAATTTTTTTAAAAAATCTAATATTTTAGTAGAAATATGTGATTGTAATTCTATTTTTCCATCTCCTATTTCTAGACCAAGAAATGATATTTTTCTTTTAAATAGATCCATTTTTGGTATGGAAACTACTATACCATTCCTTCTAATTTCTTCAAATATTTGCTGTAGATGTTGCTCATGTTCTTAAACTGTTTTACTTGCTACTAATATGTAATCAATCAATACTAAACAAAAATCGTATTTCAAAAATATACTATCCATAAAATTTTGAAATATGGAGGGAGCATTTTTTAATCCAAAACTAAGAACATTTCATTCAAATTGTCCTTTGGAACATGTAAACGCTGTCCATTATTTAAAGCTTTCTTTTAGTTTTAGCTGATTATATCGTGATTTAAAATCAAACTTTGAGATGACCTTTTTGTTTTGTATTAGGTTTAGTAGACTCTATTTATTTGAAATATTATATCCATCATCTATTGTGTTGTCATTTAACCGTTTATAATTATATACCATTCTAGACTTTCCTCTTTTTATCTCACTATGTTTTCTTACTATAAATATTGCTGATCTATGAGGACTTTCTGATTTTTTAATTAGTCCTTGGCCTATTATTTCAGGGATTTGT
Organism: Flaveria sonorensis; assembly: GCA_025506505.1. Lineage (NCBI taxonomy): Eukaryota > Viridiplantae > Streptophyta > Magnoliopsida > Asterales > Asteraceae > Flaveria > Flaveria sonorensis. Next base: position 33,959,131 of record CM046440.1, on the reverse strand, counting down.
TATATAAATTCTTCTTTATCTAGTGGGCTATATTCTATATTAGCTGTTCTGATTGTAATATCAGGATTTTTTAGCTTGAGCTTACATACATATTCTATTTGTGATTTTGTAATGTCTTCTCTTATAAGTCCTATTTTTTTCTAAATGCAGTATTATAGGATGATTAATTCTTTTTGTAACATCTCTCTCTTTTTCTATTTAATGATTTAAAAATTTTGTTAAAAATTTTATACTACCATTTTCTATCAAATTATTTCATTTTTGTTGTTTTAAAAATTCTAAATTTCCTTGTCCACCACGCTTTCGTGCAATTTCAGATGTATTAGTGTATCTTATTGTCTGAAAAGTAAATATACGTATACTAAAATTTATGAAATTTTTTGTTATCGTAATAGCACCATTTAATCCTAATAAAAAGTTTAAGCCAATTACAAAATCTTTTGACTTAATATATTATGGGTTTATATTTACCCGTGGCATGTCGTATTTTAAACTGTAATTTTTTGAAAAGTCTAAAAGTTGTATACCTACAGGTTCCAGTTAATGTGTTATAGAAATTAACCTATCTTCAACTGTCCTTATAACACCCCGAATTTTATTAAAAAGAAGAACAAAGAAAAGTATCTAGAAAGAAAAGAATATGGACACAAGTAGAAGGGGGAAAAGTGTAAAAAGCACAAAAGCCCATTATTTTAATATAAATAGGAGTATGGCCGTCCACTTAAAGTGGATCTGCAATCTTGCTCTCGGCTGAAGAAGAAAAGAGAAGAAGAACTCTCGGTTTCTGAGAGAAAGAGGAAGAAGAAGCTGCAAAGGTGAGTTTTCTAGAATATGAGTTCGGTTTCAGCTGGGTTTTAAGTTCTAAACCGAAGTTCTTGGTGTTTGATACTTGTTTTCGGGATTTTTAGTGCTGAAATCGCCGGGGAGGGGGGGCCTCAGATCCGAAGTGAATTGCTCAAAGGCTGTTCAAGGTGAGTTTCTAGAAACCCTCTTTTATTGATTTTCAACTTCTTGGGGCTATTATGCATACCGAATAAATGTTTTTAAATGTAACCGTGAGTTTTGCCTGCTATTCGAATGATGTTCTGTGATTTAAGTTTGATGTTGTTTTGGTGGTTAGAATTGTTGTTAGTATGTTTTAAGGGCCTTAGTATGTTAGATCTATGTTTGGGTAGTGTTAGAAAGGTTTTGGGTGTTTATGGCAGTTTAGAAATTTTCAGAAAGCTCTCATACGCCTAACCGTCCTCATGCACCCAGGGTCATGCGCCCAAATAGTGGACATGCGCCCAGAATAAGGATTGATCCACCTAAGTGTTGGCCATGCGCCCAAATAGTTCCTATGTGCACAGAGTTACCCATGCGCCTAAGTGTTGATGCGCCTAAGCAGGGCTCATGCACCTGCATAGTGGTAATGCGCCTAAGCAGGGCTTATGCGTCTGCATAGTTGTAATGCACCCAGACTTTTATACATAAAATGTTTATGCTCGTGTGCCTGAAATGTTCCATGTGCCATATTTTGGACTTACGTGGTATGATGTATGAATGTGCATACATAAAGTATTATGTAATGAAGTGAAAGATAACGATAATGAGAAGTGGAACGTAACGACTGAATGAAAGTCTTGCAAGCGATGAATGGAGGTGCATGACCATGTTGTCGTCAGCTCAACTGTGTGCGGTTTAGCTAACCCGAAGGATGCACACGGGGAGTCTAATAATGACTCGAAGGGGTTCTAATCCTTGAGGTTGACCTGAATGAGGTCGTGATGCTCACCCCGGTACTATGTCGGTCTTCGGACATGAGTCGGGGGTATTGCATGAGACAGGATCTGATTAACAAATGAACGATGATGAAGATAATAAATAAATATTATCAATGTGTACGTATAATGTGTGATCGCGTACGATTGTGAAGGTTATGATTTAACAAAAGTAAAGTATTTTATTTATAAAACTAGAACTCACTCAGCGTCGCTGACTTTTTGTATGCATAATAGTTGGCAGGTTTATTGTTGATGCTGAGGAGTTGCAGGAATGGATGCATAAGCTACTGGGAGCGTTCTGAGGCTGGCATCCATATTTTGACATGTTATTGTATTTTGTTATGTAAATGAATGATGTAATGTAATGAAAGGGCATGTTTTAATTATCAATAAAAGTTTTTGATTTCCTCAGCAAAAGTAATGTATGTTTTAAAATGTTTTATGCTATGACGGTCCAGCTGTAAGCATCTCGGGAACGGGGCCTTACAAGTTGGTATTAGAGCTAAAGTATAAGAGAATTGGGTAAATATTTTCGAAAACCTAATCTTAAACTATGAATGGGACGAAAGGAAAGGGATGCCAGTCCTAGTAGCTACGTGCCTGCAGCTAAAGGTTTTATGTAAGCTTCTATGTAAGTTAAATGTTAACCGGTAGTATGTTCGCATGTTATGTGACTTGTGTGCTTTTGTGTAGATTTAGATACTGATGTAGTTAGGATAGGAAATGCTTGGGGAATGAAGAGTAAAGTAAGTGGCTAATCATAACTGGCCACTGTGATTAGGGACTTACTATACTTGACATAACTCGAGCTATTACCTTGATTGACTGTGTTGGTGTTTGAATCTTGTAGTGTTCTAGATGGCTGGTAGTAGGTCTTCTAAGGCTTCATGACGTGGAGGTCGTGGTGAACGTGGTGTTAGGCCGCGTGTCATGAGGAGAAGGGCCAATACTGCTGAGACGGCTCCTGAAGAGCCAGAGCTTCGTCACCAAGACGGTGAGGACGGGAGTTCTAATCTGAGAGCCTCAATGAAGGAGGCAGTAGCAGTGGAAGTCTATCAGGTCATGCAGACGATTCTGCTGATCGTGGTGACTGAAGTTATCCATGCTGTGAGGGATGATGAGAAGAAGAAGAGTGAGAAGAGGAGGACCACTAGACGAGGAAGCGAGGAAGGAGGTTCAAAGGGAAGGGAGCAGCTAGAGACTGATATGGTTGTTTCTAGTGACGATGAGGAGGAGGAGGAAGCTGCGAGGGAAACTGTGAAGGGATGCAGCTATGGAGCATTCCAAAGGAGTAAACCCCGATGTTTGATGGAAATAGGAGTACGGCTGCCGCTCGTCGTTGGGTGAGGGAGATGGAGGCGGTACTGGACATTAGCGAGTACCGCAAGGATCAGAAGGTGAAGTTCGCTACCCACTTGTTTGTGGACTCAACCTTGTGCTGGTGGGACAACGTTATCCAGGCCGAGGGTACCAGGGCAATCAAGAGGATGAGGTGGAAAGAGTTGAGGAGGTTGGTGATTTAGGAGTTTTGCCCTCATAGGGAGCTCGACAAGGTCGAGAGGGAGTTCCTGCAGCTAGAGGCTGGTACGATGACTCACCAACAGTACACCATGAAGTTCAATGAGATGGCAAGGCTGGTGCCAGATCAGGTGATGCTTAGGTCACGAAAGATCAAAAGGTATATTCAAGGTCTGCCAACAGATATCCGCAGACATCTGATCGTTGCCCGGCCAGGCACGTTTAGGTTGGTGGTCGACCTAGCGAGGAGGCTGTATGACAAGCGAGAGGCGGTGGCTTTAATGGATGAAGAGGATGAGCGAGGTTATGATAAGAGTAGGAACGGAAGGCGGGATAATGATGATGGTGAATTTGTGGATGGAGGTAAGACGATGAGGTTCGATGATCGAAAGATGATAACTGAGAGGGAAGAGGTATGGAAGAAGTATGGTAGAGGCCACGTGGGGGAGTGCATGTGGGGATCAAACATCTGCTTCAAGTGTGGAAGAGAAGGCCACAGGGCGAGGGATTGTCACGTGGCTAAATGTTATGACTGTGGCTAGACTGGACATATGAGCAGAGACTGCAAGAAGTCGAGGGCAAGAAGCTCCGGTGTGAGGAACGAGAGCAGAGGATGAAGGTCAGAGCATTCGCTATGACCAGGAGGAGGCTAGAGTGGACTTCGACGTGACGTCAGGTACGTTTCTGGTAATTTAAATTTGTGCATCTATGCTTTGATTGTGGTACTAGTAGTAGTTTCATTCATGCTACCTTTTGTGGTAAGTTGCACGCTAAGAGTAGAATGATCGATGAGCCCTTCAATGTAGAAATTGCTACTGGTAAGTCCACTAGGATCCCTGATGCCTAATAGGATTGTGCGATAGAATTGAGAGAGCGTGTGTCTCCTGCTTGACTGTTCAGGATGAACTTAGGTGGATAAGCGTACACCTTCAGATGAATTGGCTAGTAGCCTATGAAACAAAACTCCGAGTGTCGCAGGAAGATGGTTTAATCTACCACGCCCGACAAGAGTTCGATGCCGACCTACGGCGATGGAGTAATGATGAAGGCCTCATCGTGGAGAGGGGGATCATCCTATTCAGAGAAACAAAGAAAGCAAATAACGAGTTATATAGTGCCATTCTGAACTGTTACTAAGGTAATAGAAGTGGCATGTCGACGGGAGCAACCCGACGTGTTAAGTGTAAGTCATCCGACGTTCCATGTATCTCATCTAAGAAAGTGCTCAATCGATGAGGATATGATCGTGCCACTAGAGAATACTGAGATGGACAAAGGATTCTACTACGAGAATCAACTGGTGGCCGTTTATGATAGAAAGAAGAGAAGGGCTAAGGAGAATGGTGGTTCCACTTGTGCGAGTACAGTGGAGCCCAGAAGGGGACTAAGCCTATGTATAAGATCAAGGAAGAGGTGATACAACATCACCCGTAACTGTTCAAGAAGCGACAGGTTTCGAGGACAAAACCTATATAAGGGGGTGGACTTGTAACACCCTGAATTTTATTAAAAAGAAGAACAAAGAAAAGTATCTAGAAAGAAAGGAATATGGACACAAGTAGAAGGGGGAAAAGTGTAAAAAGCATAAAAGTCCATTATTTTAATATAAATAGGAGTATGGCCGCCAACTTAAAGTGGATCTGCAATCTTGCTCTCGGCTGAAGAAGAAAAAAGAAGAACTCTTGGTTTTTGAGAAAGAGAAAGAAGAAGCTGCAAAGGCGAGTTTTCTTGAATATGAGTTCGGTTTCAGCTGGGTTTTGAGTTCTAAACCGAAGTTCTTGGTGTTTGATGCTTGTTTTTGGGATTGTTAGTGCTGAAATCGTAGGGGGGGGGGGGCTCAGATCCGAAGTGAATTGCTCAAAGGCTGTTCAAGGTGAGTTTCTAGAACCCTCTTTTACTGATTTTCAACTTCTTGGGGCTATTATGCATATCGAATAAACGTTTTCAAATGTAACCGTGAGATTTTCCTGCTGTTCGAATGATGTTCTGTGATTTAAGTTTTGATGCTGTTTTGGTGGTTAGAATTGTTGTTAGTATGTTTTAAGGGCCTTAGTATGTTAGATCTGTGTTTGGGTAGTGTTAGAAAGGTTTTGGGTGTTTATGGCAGTTTAGAAATTTTCAGAAAGTTCTCATGCACCTAACTGTCCTCATTCGCCCAGGGTCATGCGCCCAAATAATGGACATGCGCCTGAACAGTAGTTCATGCACCCAGAATAAGGGTTGATGCGCCTAAGTGTTCGCCATGCGCCCAAATAGTGCCCATGCACCCAGAGTTGCCCATGCGCCTAAGTGTTGATGCGCCTAAGGAGGGCTCATGCGCCTGCATAGTGATAATGCGCCTAAGCAGGGCTTATGCGCCTGCATAATTGTAATGCGCCTAGACTTTTATACTTATAATTTTTATGCTCATGTGCCTGAAATGTTCCATGTGCCTCATTTTGGACTTAGGATTTTCTAAGGGTTTTAAGAGGTAGATGTTTGAGATAGGTCCTGTTGTGATGTTATGGCTTATGCTTGATGTATGCATGATGATGTGATGAGGTTTATGATGTGTGTGTGTGATGTGCTATCTTTCTTTGTTTAACGGTTTTCAAAGCATATGTATTATGTTATATTATACGTTATGTATGATGTTATGACTTTACGTGGTATGATGTATGAATGTGCAAATGTAAAGTATTATGTAACAAAGTGAAAGATAACGATAATGAGAAGTGGAACGTAACGAATGAATGAAAGTCTTGCAAGCGATGAATGGAGGTGCACGACCATGTTGTCATCAGCTAAACTGTGTGCGGTTTAGCTAACCCGAAGGATGCACACGGGGAGTCTAATAATGACTCGAAGGGGGTCTAATCCTTGAGGTTGACCCGAATGATGTCGTGATGCTCACCCCGGTACGGTGTCGGTCTTCGGACATGAGTCTGGGCTATTGCATGAGACAGGATCTGATTAATGGTAAAAGATGTAATGAACGAACGAATGAACGATGATGAAGATAATAAATAAATATTATCAATGTGTACGTATAATGTGTGATTGTGTACGATTGTGAAGGTAATGATTTAACGAAAGTAAAGTATTTTATTTATAAAACTAGAACTCACTCAGCGTCACTGACATTTTGTATGCATAATAGTTGACAGGTTTATTGTTGATACTGAGGAGTTGTAGGCATGGATGCATAAGCTACTGGGAGCGTTTTGAGGCTGGCATCCATATTTTGACATGTTATTGTATTTTGTTATGTAAATGAATGATGTAATGTAATGAAATGGCATGTTTTAATTATAAATAAAAGTTTTTGATTTCCGCTGCAAAAGTAATGTATGTTTTAAAATGTTTTATGCTATGACGATCCAGCTGTAAGCGTCCCGGGAACGGGGCCTTACAGTCCTACTAACCAAATTGTATGGTAATTTTTTATGGTACTGTTCAGGGGCTAGGCTGTAAGACACTAAACTCTGAGAGCAAATATATAACACATTACTTAAATATCTTTGTCAATTTTTAGTTGTTTTACTATATAATGGCCCTACTAACTTTGACAAAGTAGGGATAAATTTTCTTGCGTAATTTACTAATCCTAAAAATGCTTGTATTTGTTTTAAGTTTTCAAATTTTTATGGAAAATCTTATATTTTAGTATAAATATGTGATTGTAATTCTGTTTTTCCATCTCCTATTTCTAGACCAAGAAATGATATTTTTCTTTTAAATAGTTCCATTTTTCATTTGGAAACTACTATATCATTCCTTCTAATTTCTTCAAATATTTGCTGTAGATGATGCTTATGTTCTTGAACTGTTTTACTTGCTACTAATATGTCATCAATATATACCAAACAAAAATTGAATTTCAAAAATATACTATTGATAAACCTTTGAAATATGAAAGGGGCATTTTATTTAATCCAAAACTAAGAACATTCCAATCAAATTGTCCTTCGAAACATCTAAACGCTCTCCAGTGTTTAAAGCTTTCTTCTAGTTTTAGCTCATTATATCCTGATTTTAAATCAAACTTTAAGATGACCTTTTTTTTGTATTAGATTTAGTAGATTGTCTTTATTTGGAATATTATATCCATCATCTATTGTGTTGTCATTTAACCATTTATAATTATATACTATTTCAGCATTTCCTCTTTTTATCTCACTATGATTTCTTACTATAAATGTGTTGATCTACAAGGACTTTCTGATTTTTTAATTAGTCCTTGGCCTATCATTTCATGGATTTGTTTTCTAAATTTTTTTTATCTAGTGGGCTATATTCTACATTAGCTGTTCTGATTATAATATCAGGATTTTTTAGCTTGAACCTACATACATATTCTATTTGTGATTTTGTAATGTCTTCTCCTATTAGTCCTATTTTTCCAAAATACAATATTATAGGATAATTAATACTGTTGGTCCTTCTGATCGATATAACAGTGCACTTGATTGATAAACAAAAACAAATTCCACTGATAACACAGATATCAATGATATTTGTGTGAAATATAGATCAAACACTATAAAATATGGATGAACAATGATGAACAATGATGAACACCTTAAGAACATTCAATAAAACCCTTGTTTGATCTGAATTGATTGTTGAAGATATTACAAAGTGGAAGCCCCTCAATCAATGGCTCATTCAAGCTCCCCAAACCTAATTGTCACTAATATATATATAGTGATAATATTCACTAATGACATATTAAGCCCCTAGACTTAGACAATTAGAGAAATTACATATAAAAGATAAAAATGACTTAAACATAAATACATATATTTTGTTGACACAAAATATATTTATTAACAATAAACTCTTAGTCATTTATATCTTCAACATCTTGTCTCGGTTCTTCGTCTAGAACGCGTCTGTTTGCTTTTTTTGATGACTTTGACAGTGATGTTGACCTTTGTTGACTTTGACTGTGTTGATAATATAGATTATCCTTATCAGACCCAACAATACTCCCCCTTAGCCTATCGTTATCAACGTCTTGTATCGAGATCAGCACAGATAAGTCAACCATATAATGATCTTCAATCTTCCCCTAGATTGTTGATCTGGTATTGAAGATTTTTCATCTTTCAGGCTCCCACTTTTTGTATGCTCCCCCTCTTCGTGTGGATTCTTTGTGAATGATCAGGAACAACTTTTCCAACTCTCTATTCTTGAGTGCTTCAGAAGATGTAGGAGGACGAATCCTAGCTCGGTATCTTCTGCAAACTTGAGGAACAGGTTCTCTGGTCAGGTACTTTGCTCAGCTGATGATCGGCCATCATTTGAAGCAAAAATCTGTAACACAATCGCAACCATAATCTTGCAACTTCCTGTCAGATCATTTCAGTTAACAAATAAACCCGTGTTTATCTGTGTGTGCAATTTCCTGTGAAATGCATAGAAAATAATAACATTTTAATAGCATAATGTGGAAGACTTGGAATAATTTGAAATGAAAAACCCCCTTTTTTATATATATAAATTTTTTTAATCACCTTGTACCAAGAACTAATTCGATCATAAGATCACATCCTCAAGATATACTTAAGCACAAGGATGTATTTAAACATCAACAAGTTAGTGAGATCATACTGATACAGAGTCTGGTCACAATTTTAAGTTTTTGAAAACCAAAACAGTTCAAAAATGATTGTTGGTATATTTTTCCAATTTAAACCCATGCCTTATCCTTTTCAACAAGTGATCTGCAACTAATTTTATCATGTTTTAGATTCAATTAGAGAAGCTCAGGTGATTTGGTTCCCATAGACATCGGCAAAGAACTTATCCATCATCAGGGCTTATTGAGTAATATGATTAACTCTGCTTGATTTTCTTTTGAGGTTCAACAATGATCTTAGTTTAAGAATCACTGTGCTTTTATTTTAGGGAACAGATGATGAGAGCTCCAGGTCTATACTTACGTATAATAGAGGAGATGATCATCTAAAAGTGCTGATGAGAGCTTCAGGTCTATACTCACGTATAACAGAGAAGATCATCACTCCAGGTCAATGCTTCCATATAGCAGAGGAGATAAGCACGAAATATACATATGAAGAGCTAACGAGAAGCTACATTCAAAACAAGGGGATAGGGAGATTTTGGGAATGGAAGGGATCAAGGCAGAAGTCAGATACTCTTAACCCATTTTTGATGAGACTTGTAACTTTATGCAGGCCGAGATGTCATGGAAATGATCCTTATCACCGAGTTCTAAAGCTTTAATTCGGCTACAGAATCACTGTTTACTTCATTTTTGGGCTGAGCCTACCAAGAATATCATATAATCAAACTGTCTTTTTCAAATTTTAGAATTTTAAATGATACAGACATCTACATCAGTTACTATCATTTCTCACAAAGTACAAGTCATGCAAATAAGCATACCAAGAAGATATACTATCATTTCTCAGTCATCCCAAATCAAGTTCTTAGTTCCTATGAAATCTTTATTCTCCCCCGAAATTTCTTTTTAACCGCCATGAAACAGAAGTTTTTTTATGTATATAATAAACGGAAATGAAAATAGAATTTTACTAAAGAAAGTCTTCCAAATTACACTAACAAAAATATGAGAAATGAAGTACCAAGAAAAATGCAGTGATTATGAATGGTAGATAAGAATGAAAAATATGGATGAGATACCACAACCATAACCTGTTTGTTCTGCCTCAAATTAGAATTAGTAACAATCTCTGTCAGTAAACTAGATTACTAACAGTCCTCTTGAACTGTTCCTGCACTCATAAACAGATTAATTACAGAGGGGGACCCAGGCCATCGTGGTCCTAGGAGTTCCTTTTTCATCAGTGTACATAACCTGCTTAAGCACACACCCTTTTGAAAAATCATTTATCTCTTTAAATTTTTGTTTTACTTTTCAAATTTTTTCTGTTCAATTACTTTTGTTTTGAAAGAATTGAATTTGGAAATCATTTTCTTTTTAAGACCCAAAGTAAGAGATTTTGATTTTGAAACACTGGTCCTTTTCATCTTTGAATCATGTGAATCATGTGCTTTTTACCTTTTGAACCCGAGAAGCAACCTGTGTTATCTTTACCTCCCGAAGCTTGCCTTTGAACCTGAGGGCACTTCTTTAGCACATGACCTTCTTTTCCACATCTAAAACAAGCCTTGAAAGGCTTTTGGTTCTTTGTAGTCCCGTGGATAATAGGAGAGGGTGGAGCCTGCTTTGAGGTTATTGCAGCTTGTTGACAACCTTGAAGCTTCTTCTTTTGGGTATCAGGAAATTGGACCTTTTGAGGCTTTGTCAATGTGGATTTCGAACTGGGCTGTGATTTGATGTGTGATGTTCCAGGAGATGAGATCTGAGCATTCTTCTGAGTACACTTTTGTATGACTAGTGATTTGGTAGACTTGGAGGTAGATTTGTGGCGAGCTTGATGGATAGCAGATAAAGATGGTGAGTGCCTCTGCTGAGATTTAAAGGAACTGCTGATTTGTTTAGCATTTGAAGATGAGATCCGTATTGGTCTTGATTCAACTGTTGGAAGCTTTTGACACTTGATAACTTCAGGTGACTTGACGATCTCTGGTTCATCATCAGAATTTGTCCAGTCCTGTATACAAAAGTCAGCTTCCAATGGATCTTGATTGATGACTCTTGTTGTGTCGGTTTGTGTTGTTGAGTTCTGATTATTTGACGATTCCACATCTGTTCCTTCTTTGACAAACTTGACAGGAACAAAAGAAGGGATGTTACCTATTTTGAATTTGTTAAAGAAGTTATGTGAAACAACTGATACTAGTTTTGAAGCATCAGAGTTGGAATTATCATTTTGCAGATTAGATCCTTGCTTGATGAGCCCCAAACCTGTAGGAAAATCACATTCATCTCGAACCTCTTTGTGATTAACGCTGCTTAAACCTGCATGTATACTTTTAGTATTTGCAACTTCAATTAAATCATTAGATGGATGAGGTTGAGGCATTGGAGAGTAACAATGAGTGCTAGGAGGAGGATAAACATATGAAGTTTCACCACATCCCACACCCGTTTTGATTCTAGCTCCCCTTTGCTTACAGAATAATTTTTCCTGTTTCATCCCTGATATCATCCATTTATCAAGTTTAGTTTTAAGCTTGCTAGTCTCAAATTCTGCTAATGTGACTCGTTCGCTCAAAACATTAATCTCGACATTCTTTTCTAAAAGATTTCTTTTTAAAAGATCATTTTCTTTTAAAGCTTCTCTTAGTTTAATAAAATATTTGGACTCATTGATTTTAAGTTCATTGTTTATTCGTTTTAATTCTTTTTCGTTTTCTACCAATAATCTGTTAGCTTTATAAACCCTGAATAAACGAATTTTGTAGGGAGGAGAACACATGTCTTGAACAACCTCATAAGGAAGCCCCATAACTATCTTTTCATTAGCTAGGGCTTTTTCACATTGACAGATAGGAGTGTTCTTTTTGTATTCTTCTTCTTCAGCAGCTCTCTTCTTAGCTTTTGCAGCTTTAACTACCACTTGCTTTCCTTCATCCTGAACTTTACACCGATTTGCACAATCACCAACATCACCAACACTCTCACCTTGAGTGTCACACCTAAATTCTTTGAAAGGATCAAAATCTTCAACAGAATCCTCATCACTGTTTACTACCTCAGCCATCAATGCATGGTTGACTTCTTCTTTAGTTTCTTTGATCTCAACACTTGAAGATACACTCCTCTTTTGATATCCAAATCAAATGACTTCAGCTTGTTGATAACTTCAATGAGTTTGTAGTCAGCAAAATTTCTTTCTTGCTTTAACAATCTAACTTGTGGACTCCATTGTGAAGGAAGAGAGTCCAAATGTTTTGTGACTTGTTCATGGTTCCCCAGCTGGTCATCATACTTCTTAAGATTGCTTGCCACAATCAGAAATCGATCAACAAAATTAGATATGTTTTCATCTTTCATGGCAGCAAAAGAATCAAACCAACTTTATGCTGATATTAGATTATCAGATTTATGGAAATTAGCTACGTCTGAAGAAGACATTTTAGAAATGATAAGAGGCTAAATTCACTGAAAGTTTACTAAATTCGCTGACAAATTCGCTAAATTTTCACTAATTTCGCTGACAAGTTTGCTGGTAATTTCACTAGTAATATCAGCAGCAGTTTTGCCTAGCAATGGCACACAAATGCTAGTTTCGCAGGGTAATTTCACCCAAAACTAGTTGAACTTTCGTTCAGAGAACAATTTGGCAGCAATTTCGCTGGGATTGCCACACAAACACTATGAACTTTCGTTCAACACATGTACTTTCACTGGAACTAGGAAACCAGATCCAAAAACCAAGAACAGCTTAGTTTCGCTGAAGGAACCCTAGTTTCACCAGGCGAAACTATGTAGTTTCGCTGAAAGATGCTGTAATTTCGCTGGACGAGCTGTAAATTAACCCGAGGTATCTGGACAGCCTTTTTTAGCACAAAATCAGCTCAAACTCATCCAAATCTCAATGGATTTTAGATCTAATGATTCCTCTAGCTTCCCACACCAAAATCGAGCAATCCTCAATCAATTTCCATATCCAAAACACTCAGATCAGATCGAAAATGAATGGAACAGTGACAAGAACTAGAAAACCAAAGAAAACTCAAATAATCAAGAGCACAATGGCTCTGATACCATATTATTGGTCCTTCTGATCGATATAAAATGCACTTGATTGATAAACAAAAACAAATCCCACAGATATCAATGATATTTGTGTGAAATATAAATCAAACACAATAAAATAGGGATGAACAATGATGAACACCTCAAGAACATTCAATAAAACCCATGTTTGATCTGAATTGATTGTTAAAGATATTACATAGTGGAAGCCCCTCAATCAATGGCTCATTCAAGCTCCCCAAACCTAATTGTCACTAATCTATATATAGTGATAATATTCACTAGTGACATATTAAGTCCATAGACTTAGACAATTAGAGAAATTACATATAAAACATAAAAATAACTTAAACATAAATAAATATATTTTGTTGACACAAAATATATTTATTAACAATAAACTCCTAGTCATTTATATCTTCAACATCTTGTCTCGGTTCTTCGTCTCGAACGCATCTGTTTGCCTTTCCGATGACTTTGACAGTGACGTTGACCTTTGTTGACTTTGACTGTGTTGATAATATAGACTATCCTTATCAGACCCAACAAATACCTTTTGTAACATCTCTTTCTCTTTCTATTTCATAGTTTAAAAATTTTGTTAAAAGTTATATTCTTTCATTTTCTATCAATTTATTTCGTTTTTGTTGTTTTAAAAATTCTTGTAACACCCCGAATTTTATTTAAAAGAAGAGGAAGGAAAAGTAAATAGAAAGAAAAGATAATGGACACAAGTGCAGGGGGTAAAGTGTACAAAGTACAAAACCTTATTATTTTAAGGTTTTAAAGAGCATGGCTGTCCACTACCTTTTTCCACCCACCATTCTCGGCTGAAAAGAAGAAGAGAAGAAAAGATCCTGGTTCTAGAGAGAGTGTAACACCCGAATTTTTATAAAGGCCAAAGTTGAAGGGTGAAAAGTGTAAACAAGTACAAAAGTCAAAAGTGGGTGTATAAAAAGCATGGTCGCCCATGCTCTTTCTGTTGCTGCTTTCCGAAAAAGAAAAGAAAGAAAGAAAGCTGAGTTTTGTGTTTTCTCTCAGTCGAATTGTGAAGGTGAAGAAGAATCTTCAAGGTTAGTAGGTTTTTGTGATTAATTGGTTCGGTTTCTTTGAGGTTTCAACCTTAGAAACTGATTTCTATGTGTTCTTGGTGTTTGGGTGTTTGTTTTGGCTTGTTCTAGGTGTTTTAACTCTTGTGCATGCAAGTTAAGAGGAGATTCACTTGTTTGCCGCAATAGGTGAGTTCTATGACCCAGGTTTTATGTTTTTAAACTTCTTTGGGGCTGAAAATGCATTTAAAATGTTTTACAACCGTTGTATATGATAACTGTGTATGTATGTGTATGAACTTCTATGTTCTATGAAGTCGTAAGCTTGTTCTAAGAGTTTAACATGATAGATCTATGTTAAGAATGTATGAAAATGAGGTTTTAGAACTGGTTATATCATAAGTCTCATTTACAGGTCTGATGGTTCATCCGCATTCACACTGTGATAATTGCTAGTGTTTTGTTCACCCGTATTTACAGTTGTTCATCCGCATTTGCAGTTGTTCACCCGCATTTGCAGTTGTTCACCCGCATTTGCCTAAATTCAGCCTAAGTGTCCATCAGCATTTCTTTTATACATGCGCATTTGCTACAGTGTCCATGAGCATTTCTTTTTATACATGCGTATTTGCTACAGTCATCAGCATTTCTTTTAATATAGAATTACCAAGTGTTCATCCGCATTTGCAAGTTGTTCATCCGCATTTGCAAGTTGTTCATCCACATTTGCAAGTTGTTCATTCGTATTTGCAAGTTGTTCACCCGTATTAGTTTTTGTTCACCCGCATTGGTTTTGTTTACTCGCATTTCTTTAAGACTTAAGGAATTTTATGGAATTTTGGAAGATCAAGATTAGGGTTTGACCATGGTTGACTTGATGCTTGTATTTGATTATCTTATGCATGTTGTGGGCTGTCCTTATGTGCTATTATGATATTAACATGTGACTTTATATGGATTGCCTATGATCATAAAGTACTATTATTAATCAAGTGAAAGATTAATATTAACAAAAAGTGGAACATAAAGAATGAAAAGACTTGCAAGTAAAAATTCACAGGAGGTGCACGACCATGTTGTCGTTAGCTCAACTGTGTATGGTTTAGCGAACCTAAAGGATGTACACAGGGTCAATCTTTAAGATTGAGGGGACCACTGTTGCTGCCCCAGTACTGGAGTCAGCATATGTGCACCACGGATGGAGTCTATTTATAGACTTCAAGGCCCAGTACCAGGTTTATGCGCATTATACGGGGGGTATAGAACTTTGGTCCATATCGACAGTGAAAGATAATAATAAATAAGCAAGAAAGAGAATGGTGATAATGTTATGGATATGATTTGTATGTATGATGTGTGATCACATCCGAAAGAAAGATAAGATATTTTTTTAAGAAGTATTTTGTATACAAATCTATCAAGATATTTTTATGATTTTAAATCTAGAACTCACTCAGCAAAGCTGACTTTTATGCGTTTTCAGTTGGCAGGTATATTGCTGAGGATAGCACTCGGGGAGGCTACTCGACAGGACAAGGCTGACATCCATTCATGATTATAACATTGTTGTTTTGTAATGCAAACTAATGATATTTTGTAACTGTACCAAACATGTATTACTTAGCAACAATGTTTATAAATTAATGAATGGCTTCTAAATGTTTAAATTCCACTGCATTGTGATAATGAATTATGAAATGTTTTATGAATAGTGCTGTGAATGTCCAACTGTGAGGTCTCCGGAAATGGGGCCTTACAAGTTGGTATCAGAGCCAAAGTTTAAGAGAAATGGGTAAATATTTTCAAAAACCTAAACTTAAACTGAATGGGACCGAATGGAGGGATGCCAGCTCGAGTAGCTAGTTGCCATCAGGTATTTCTTTTCATTATGATAACCAGTATTATGTGCGCATGCTATTTGATTTATGTGCTTTAATAGATTTGAATACTGATGTAGCCAGGATAGGAAATGCTCGGGGAACGAAGAGTAAAGTAAGTGGCTAATCACAACTGGCCACTGTAATTAGGGACTTACTATACTTAACATTAACTGAGCTATTACCTTGAATGACCGTGTGAGTGTTTGAATCTTATAGTGTTAGAGGATGGCTAGAGGTAGATCATCTAAGGCTTCTAGAGGTGGTGTACAGGGTGGTCGTGCTGGTAGACCCCGGGCCGCAAAGAACAAGGCAAGAACTGCAGAGACAGCTCCAGCTGAGCCTGAGCTTCATCACCCGGAGGGAGTGGATGAGAGTGTCAATTTGAGGGCCTTAGTGAAAGAGGCAGTGGTGGAGGAGGTTCACCAAGTTATGCAGATGATCCTGCCATCTGTCATGACTGAGGTGATCCGGGTCATAAGGAAGGATGAGATGAATGAAAAGGAGGAAGAGAGAAGGGCTGCTACTGGGAGAAGGTAAAATGAGGGAGATCATGATGATGAGGAGGAGATGAATATTGAAAGGGGAGCCTCCAGTGATGAAGAAGATGTAGAGGTGCGGGAAACCACGAGTGGATGCAGCTACGGGGCATTCCAACGGTGTAAACCCCCTACTTTTGATGGCAACGGTAACGCTGCTACTGCCCATCGCTGGGTTAGGGAAATGGAGGCAGTGCTGGAAATCAGTGAGTGCCGGGAGGACCAGAAAGTGAAGTTTGTCACTCATTCATTTGTTGACTCGGCGCTGTGTTGGTGGGACAACCTTGTCCAAGCCGAGGGCAACAGGGCCATCGGGATGATGAGATGGAGTGAGTTGAAGAAGTTGGTGATTGAGGAATTCTGTCCTCATCGAGACTCGACAAGATTGAGAGGGAGTTCTTACAGCTGGAAGCGGGAACCATGACCCACCAGCAATACACTACCAAATTCAACGAGATGGCGAGACTGGTGCCCGAACAAGTTACACCGGCATCAAGGAAGATCAAGCAGTATATTCAAGGGTTGCCGGCTGACATTCGCAGGCATTTGATCACTGCTCGACCAAGCACTTTTAGGTCGGCAGTGGATTTGGTGGGAAGGCTGTATGATGAACAAGAGGTAACTGTGGTTGAGGTGAAGAGGACTGGTGGGGGTGACAGAAACTGGAACGGGAAGAGATTCGGGCGTGGTGGTTTCACCCCAAACAGTAAGAGGCCGAGGGCGGATGATCGCCAAGTGGTTACTATAAGCTCGGGGTTGAAGTGGTGTGATAAGTGTGGGAAGGAACATAGCGGGGAATGCCGCTTGGGAATGAATGTCTGCTACAAATGTGGCAAGCCCGGTTACATTTCAAAGATGTGTGGAGCCCCACGGTGCTTTAACTATGGTGAGATCGGCCATATGAACAAGGATTGCAAGAAGCCAAGGGCTGAAAGTTCTGGGTTGAAGAAGAGGACGGAAGAAGGAGGGCAGAGAGCAAGTGCAAGAGCCTTCACGATGACCCGAGAGGAAGCCCGGGTAGACCCCGATGTCGTGTCAGGTGTGTTTCTAGTAAACCAAACTTGTGCCTCTGTATTATTTGATTCTGGTGCTAGTAGGAGTTTCATATCTGCTGCCTTCTGTGCTAAATTGCCTGTTAGTAGTAGGAGCATCGATGAACCTTTTGATGTAGAAACTGCTATTGGTAAGTCTACCAGAATTTTTGATATGATGAGGATTATGGCATAGAGTTAAAAGGCCATAGGTTCTCTGCTAAACTATTTGTGATGCCCCTAGGCGGGTTTGATGTAGTTCTGGGGATGGATTGGTTGGCAGCCTATGAGGCGAACATCGTGTGTCGGAAGAAGATGATTTGGTTAGTTGCACCCGATGGGAGTTCAGTGACAGTTTATGGTGATCGCGTCACTACGGTTCCTAAAGTGATTTCGATGACAGTGGCAGAGAAGTGTATGAGGCGCGGATGTTGTGCCTACTTGGCATACGTGAAAGATGTGGACGTGTCGATACCATAATTATCAGAAGTGCCAGTGGTACGTGATTTCCCAGATGTGTTTCCCAAAGATCTACCAGGTGTCCCACCAGACCGTGAGATAGAATTTTAGATCTATCTGATACCCTGTGCGCAACCCGTTGCCAAAGCATCGTATCGGTTAGCTCTGATCGAGACGAAAGAATTGATGGATCAGCTACAGGAACTAATGGACAAGGGGTTTATTAGACCGAGTATCTCTCCTTGGGGTGCTCCGGTATTATTCGTAAAGAAGAAAGATGGTAGTATGAGAATGTGTATAGACTACCGAGAGTTGAACAAGTTGAGAGTGAAGAACAGATGCCCCCTTCCAAGGATTGATGACCTGTTTGACTAGCTTCAAGGTGCCAGTTGGTTTTCTCGAATAGATCTCTGATCGAGTTATCATCAGTTGAAGGTAAAGGAACAAGATATCCCGAAGACAGCGTTTCGCATGTGTTATGGACATTACGAGTTTCTCGTCATGTCATTCGGTTTAACCAATGCTCCAGCTGCCTTTATGGATTTGATGAATCGAGTGTGCCGGCCGATGTTGGATAAATAAGTGATTGTGTTCATTGATGATATCTTGATTTATTCAAAGAGCAAAGAAGAACATGCCGATCACATACGTGAAGTGTTGAAGACACTTAGGAGAGAAAAGTTATATGCTAAATTCTCTAAGTGTGCTTTGTGGTTACGCGAGGTTCAATTTCTGGGTCATGTGGTGAATACTGAAGGAATTATGGTGGACCCGGCAAAGGTTGAGGTAGTGATGCAATGGAAGTCACCAAAGGCGCCATCCGAGATTCGTAGTTTCTTGGGTTTGGCGGGTTATTACCGAAGGTTCATTCAAGACTTTTCCAAGATAGCCTCACGTTTGACTAAGTTGACCCGCAAGGATGTGAAGTTCATGTGGGGTCCGGAACAAGAGGATGCTTTTGAGGAGTTAAAGGAAAAATTAACTCAAGCTCCTGTCTTGACATTGCCCGAAGGAAGTGAAGACTTAGTGGTGTATTCAGATGCATCTTATTCGGGACTGGGTTGCGTGCTAATGCAACGTGGACGAGTGATAGCTTACGCATCCCGACAGTTAAAGACCCATGAAGTTAATTACCCCACTCATGATTTAGAATTGGCTGCGGTGGTCTTTGCATTGAAGATTTGGAGGCACTATTTATTCCAGACCAAGTGCCAATCGTCACGGATCACAAGAGCTTGAAATACTTCTTTGAGCAGAAAGATCTCAACATGAGGCAGAGAAGGTGGTTAGAGTTGATCAAAGACTATGATTGCGAGATCCATTACCACCCGGGCAAGGCCAACGTAGTGGCCGATGCCCTTAGCCGGAAGGAGAGACCCGAGCCGATTCGGGTAAAGGCGTATCAGTTGGTGATGACCTCAGATGTGATAACGCAAGTTAAAGAATTTCAAAATGAGACGTTAAAAGAAGATTGCCTCAACTCCGAACGAATGAGAGGTCTAGTAGCAGAATTGGGGGAGAATACCCACGGTGTTAAAACCCGCTTTGGGCGAATGTGGATTCCTCGATATGGGAATCTACGTGGGAGAATTATGGACGAAGCTCATAAAACTCGATACTCCATTCATCCCGGTGCTACCAAGATGGATCAAGACATGAAGAAAGACTACTCGTGGTCGGGTATCAAACGTGACGTGGCAGAGTATGTAAGTAAGTGCCTTACTTGCTTGCAAGTGAAGGCAGAACATCAGAAACCATACGGGAAGATCCAACCATTGGATATACCCGAGTGGAAGTGGGAGCACATCACCATGGATTTTATCACGAAGCTACCCCGTACTTTAAAGGGGTACGATGCTATTTGGGTGATAGTTGATCGGTTGACAAAGAGTGCTCACTTCCTACCGATCCGCGAGACATATTCATCTGAGAGATTGGCGGATCTGTTCATCAGAGAGATCTGTAAGGCCCCATTCCCGAAATGCTTACAGCTGGTCAATCATTGCATATAAAGCATAAAACATACATTAACTTTACTAAAATATTGTAGAGGAATTCTTTTAAACCAGTTCATTATAATTGCTTTTGCAAAATAATACATCGTTGACAGATTACAAAATATTACTCGTTGCATTATATCACAAAAACATTATAATCTAAACAACGGATGCCATCCAAAATAATCCAAGTAGCTGCCCCATGCCATCCTCAGCAACATTACCAGCCAACTGGAAACACATAAAAGTCAGCGTTGCTGAGTGAGTTCTAGTTTTATAAAATAAAATACTTTTCTTTCGTTTAAAACCATTCTTTCTTTACTTTCATACGCGATCATACAACATACGTACACATAGATAATAATTTATTATTATCTTTCATCATCATTCGTTGACCTCCGTTCATTCATCATCGTACGTCATCTTTATCATTGGTTATCTTTCTTACCGTACCTTACGTACATTCATTAACTTCCGATGACATGTACTATACCCCGAACATTGTGCACGAAGCTGGTTACTGGGCCTGAGGTCTATCATAGACCTCGAACATTATGCACGAAGCTGACCCCAGTACCTAGGGCAAGTACACTCATCATTATCATTCATCTTTCATTCCGGACCAATGCCATGTGCTATACCCAGAGCATTGTGCACGAAGCTGGTTACTGGGCCTGAGGTCTATCATAGACCTCGAACATTATGCACGAAGCTGACACCAGTACCTAGGGCAAGCGAAAAGGGTCCCATACATATGGTCAATCACAAAGATTAGACCCCTAGTGTGCATCCTTCCGGGGTAGCTAACCCGCACACAGTTAAGCTAACACCCTTCATTGGGTGTGAACCTCCATACATTGCTTGCAAGACTTTCATTACTTCCATTCATTAATGCATGCATTCATTCATTCATTACGTTCCCTTTTTCATTATCTTCCGCTTTACGTTACATAATACTTTCCATTTACTTTTCATAATCATACCACGTAAAGCCAAGGAAAATAAACATACATAATAAGGAGCATAACATAAACATAACCATACCATACATAGCATCATCACATCACATATGACATCATAAGTCAACTTACATTTTTCCCAAAATTTCAAAAAATAATCCAAGTCTTAGGCGCATGGGCACTATGCAGGCGCATGGCCTTCTGGGCGCATGGGAACACTTAGGCGCATGGGAAAGGTTCTGGGTGCATGGACACTATTGGGGCGCATGACCCAACACTTAGTCATTCTGGGCATTTCTTGGCGCATGGGCACTATGCATGCGCATGAGTGCCTAGGCGCATGGGCAGTTTTGGGCGCATGGAACACTTAGCCAAATTCAGCCTATTCTAGGCGTATGGATACTATTCGGGCGCATGGGTTTTGGGCGCATGGGACTACACTTAGGCAATTTGACCATTCGGTGCATGGGCCAATTTCAGGCGCATGGGCAACCAACACATACTAATAACACTATAATCAGTCCCAAATCATCAATTCATCATGTTCTAACTTAGTTCTAGCATTCTAAGCATCATAACATGAACATGGCATCATCATAACATCATAAATCAACCAAATCATAACCCACCCACATTCACACATACACATACATACGGGTGCAAAACCCATTTTCGTGAAAACATACATACATGCATTTCCAGCTCCAAAATCAATTAAAACAAGTAAAAAAGGGGTTCTAGAACTCACCTTAGCAGCCTTCGAGTATGACTTCCTTCAACCCGTTTGCAAATGAGTTCAAACACCTAAAAACCCACCAAAAACACACACCCGAACACAACAGAACACACATAAGCATATAACTGAGGCAAAGTCCAGCCAAGAACAACTTAAAACCAAGAATTCTTACCTTGAATTCGAATTCCGCTTCTTCTTTCTTCAAAAACCCGAGAGCTCTGCTCTTTCTCTCTCTAGAAAACCGACTGCAAAAAGGTGAAAAGTAACATGGCATGGGTGGCCATGTTGCTTTTGTACAAAATTATATTATATTTTGTACTTTGCTCGCTTTTAACCCCTCTATTTGGGTTTTATTACATTTTCTTCTTTTCTTCACTTTTATTCTTTCTTTCTCGTCTTTTAAAATTTTCCGGGTGTTACAAGTCCACCCCCCTTATATAGGTTTCGTCCCCGAAACTTGTTATTCCTGAAACAGATATGGATAATACTGCCTCATCTCTTCTTTAGTCTCCCACGTAGACTTGGATCCCTTCCTGTGCTTCCACTGTACACGCATAAGGGGAACCACTTTATTCCTTAACCTTTTCTCCTTGCGATCAATGATTGCCACTGGTTGCTCCACATAATTGACCCTTTCATCAACTTCAATATCTTCCAGTGGTACAACCATATCTTCATCAGCTAAACACTTCCGCAGATGAGATACATGGAATGTTGGGTGAATTCCACTTAACTCATCGGGTAACTCCAACCTATAGGCCACCTCTCCTACTCGAGCAATGATTCGGAAAGGCCATATGTATCTCGGGGTCAACTTGCCCCGCTTCCTGAACCGAATGATACCTTTCCAAGGTGAGACCTTCAACATAACTCTATCACCCACCTTGAACTCAATCGATCTACGTCTCCTGTCGGCATACGACTTCTGCCTATCTTTAGCTGCCTTCATGAAGGCTTTGATCTTTTCGAGCTTCTCAGTCATAGCCTCAATCACCTCAATAACTCCCAACTCCTTCTGACCAATATCACCCCAACAAACGGGTGTTCTACATCTCCTACCGTATAGCATCTCATAAGGGGGCATACCAATACTGGCATGATAACTGTTATTGTATGAGAACTCAGCTAACGGTAAGTGGTCATCCCAACTTCCTCCAAAGTCAATGACGCATGCCCGAAGCATATCTTCTAGCTTCTGAATGGTCCTTTCCGACTGACCATCCGTCTGAGGATGATAAGCCGTGCTAATGTGTAACCTCGTCCCCATAGCATCATGGAATTTCTTCCAAAACTTAGATGTAAACCGAATGTCACGATCAGAAACAATAGACACCGGCACACCATGACGAGTTACAATCTCTTTGATGAATAGATCCTCTAATCTTTCAGAGGAGTACTTCTCGCGGATCGGTAGAAAGTGGGCACTCTTTGTTAAACGATCAACTATCACCCATATGGCATCATACCCTTTCATGGTACGCGGTAACTTCGTAATAAAGTCCATGGTGATATGCTCCCACTTCCACTCCAGTATATCCAACGGTTGGATCTTCCTATACGGCTTCTGATGCTCGGCCTTCACTTGCAAGCAAGTAAGGCACTTACTCACATACTCAGCTACATCAAGCTTCACACCTGGCCACCAATAATCTTTCTTCATATCTTGATACATCTTTGTAGCACCGGGATGAATAGAGTATCGAGTCTTATGAGCTTCTTCCATAATCCTCCCACGTAAATCCCCGTAACGAGGGATCCACATCCGTTCAAATCGGGTTCTAACACCAAGAGTGTTTTCACCCAATTCCGCAACCATACCTCTCATCCTTTTGGAGTTAAGGCGATCTTCTTTCAATGCCTCGTCTTGAAACTCCTTGATTGCTTCATCACATCAGAGGTCATGACCAATTGGTAAGCCTTCACCCGAATCGGCTCGGGTCTCTCCTTTCGGCTAAAGGCATCCGCCACTATGTTGGCCTTGCCCGGATGGTAATGGATCTCGCAACCATCGCCTCTGCCTCATGTTCAGGTCATTTTGCTCGAAGAAGTACTTCAAGCTCTTGTGGTCCGTGAAGATTGTGCACTTCGTTCCGTATAGGTAGTGCCTCCAAATCTTTAGTGTAAAGACCACAGCTGCTAACTCCAAGTCATGAGTAGGGTAATTCACCTCATGAACCTTCAATTGTTGGGATGCGTAGGCTATACCTTTCCTCGCTGCATCAACACGCAACCCAACCCTGAGTAAGAAGCGTCCGAATAGACCACTAAGTCCTCGCTTCCTTCGGGTAATGATAAAACTAGAGCTTGAGTCAACTTTGCCTTTAACTCCTCAAAAGCACTCTCTTGAGCTTGACCCCATACAAACTTCACATCCTTGCAGGTCAACTTAGTCAACAGAGAAGCTATCTTAGAGAAATCTTAAATGAATCTCCTATAATATCCCGCCAACCCCAAGAAACTACGAATCTCGGATGGCGTCTTTGGAGACTTCCATTGCATCACCGCTTCCACCTTTGCTGGGTCTACCATAATCCCCTCAGGATTCACTACATGACCCAAGAACTGAACTTCGCGCAACCAGAACGCGCACTTGGAGAACTTGGCATACAACTTCTCCTTTCTCAACGTCTCCAACACCTCTCGAATGTGTCCGGCATGCTCCGCCTCGCTCTTCGAATAAATCAGGATATCATCGATAAACACAATCACTGATTTATCTAACATCGGCCGACACACTCGATTCATCAGGTCCATAAAAGCAGCTGGCGCGTTGGTCAAACCAAAAGACATAACGAGGAACTCGTAGAGTCCATAACGCGTGCGAAAACTGTTTTAGGAATATCTTGCTCCTTCACCTTCAGCTGATGGTAGACAGATCGAAGATCTATCCTCGAGAACCAACTGGCACCTTGGAGCTGATCAAATAGGTCATCAATCCTCGGCAATGGATACCGATTCTTTACCGTCAACTTGTTCAGCTCGCGGTAGTCTATGCACATCCTTATACTACAGTCCTCCTTCTTCACAAATAAGACCGAAGCACCCCAAGGAGAGATATTCAGTCTAATGAACCCTGTATCAAGCAACTCCTGCAGTTGCTCCATCAATTCATTCATCTCGGTCGGAGCCAACCGATACGGTGCCTTAGCAACAGGTTGAGCACCCGGTATCAAGTCAATCTGGAACTCAATCTCACGGTCCAGTGGCACACCTGGTAAATCTTCAGGAAACACATCTGGGAACTCACACATAACCGGTACATCCAACAGTTGTGGTGTTGGCGTATCTGTATCCTTCACATTGGCCAAGTAGGCACTACATCCACGCCTCATGCACTTTCCCGCCACCGCCAATGAAATCACCTTCGGGATAGTCGTAACTCGATCACCGTATATCGTCACCAAACTCCCGTCGGGCACTGTCAGTCGAATCATCTTCTTACGACATATGATATTCGCCTTGTAGTCCGCCAACCAATCCATTCCTAGGACACGTCAAATCCGCCTAAGGTCATCACGAACAGTCTAGCAGGAAATTTATGACCCTCTAATTCTATATCGCAGCCTTCTATCAGGTCAACAATCCTGGTAGACTTACCTATGGCAGTTTCTACATCAAAGGGCTCATCAAAACTTCTACTACTAACAGGCAACTTAGCACAGAAAGCAGCAGAAATAAAACTCTTACTAGCACCTGAATCAAATAGCACAGAAGCAAGAGTTTGGTTTACTATAAATGTACCTGACACGACATCGGGGTCCGTCCTAGCCTCCTCCTGAGTCATCGTGAATGCCCTGGCGCTCGCCCTCTGCCCCTCGGTCTTGGTCTTCTGCCCTGCCCCGGAACTCTCAGCCCTTGGCTTCTTGCATTCTAGACTCATGTGGCCCTTTCCGCCACAGTTAAAACACCTTGCCGCCTTGCACTCTCTTGCCATGTGGCCAGGATTTTCACACTTGAAGCACACATTCAATCCCCACCTACACTCCCCGGTGTGCTCCTTCCCACATTTGCCACACCTCTTCGACTACGCACCGGATGTGACCACACGCCGGTCATCCACTCGTGCATTCTTGTTGTTTGTCGGGGCACCACCCCGACCAAACCTCTTCCCATTCCCGTTTCGGTCACCACCGCCTTTCTTGCTCACCTCAGCCACCACCACTTCCCTCTCGTCGTACAGCCTTCCTACCAGATCGACCACCGACCTGAACGTATTCGGCCGGGCGGCGATCATGTGCCTACGGATATCCGCCGGCAAGCCCTAAATATACCTCTTGATCTTTTGCGACAGAGGTGTTACCTGATCTGGCACCAGTCGTGCCATCTCGTTAAACTTGGTGGTGTATTGTTGGTGAGTCATCGTCCCCGTCTCCAGCTGCAGGAACTCCTTTTCAACCTTGTCGAGCTCCCTATGAGGACAGAACTCCTCGATCACCAGCTTCTTCAACTCTGGCCACCTCATTCTTCCAATTGCCCTACTACCCTCGGCTTGGACGATATTTTCCCACCAGCACAGAGCCGACTCCACAAATGAATGAGTGGAAAACTTCACCTTCTGATCCTCCCGGCACTCGTTGATATCAAGTACAGCTTCCATCTCTCTCACCCACCGGTGAGCAGCAGCAGCAGTGCCATTTCCGTCAAAAGTCGGGGGCTTGCATCTTTGAAATGCCCCATAGTTACAGCCTCGTGCTGCCTCTGGCATAGGCTCTTCTTCTTCTTCCTCATCAGCTGAGACAACCGTCACAGTCTTTGGTTGCTCCCTTACTCCCGAGGACCTATTCCTCTTTTTCCTTTCTCCTTCTCTCACAGCCTTTATCACTTCGGTCACCACGGACAGTAAGATCGTCTGCATGACCTGATGAACCTCCTCTACAACAGCCTCCTTCACCGAGGCCCTTAAGTTAGCACTCTCATCACCGCCCTCTGGATGAGGGGTCTTGGGCTCTTCATGAGCCACCTTTTCTGCCCTAGGCCTTCCTCTCGTGACCCGTGGTCCAGCACCACGTCCACCACGACCTCCACCTCGAGAACCCTTTGAAGATCTACCACCAGCCATCCTCTAACACGCTATAAGATTCAAACACTAACATGGTCATTAAAGGTAATAGCTCAGTTTATGGCAAGTATAGTAAGTCCCTAATTATAGTGGCCAGTTGTGATTAGCCACTTACTTTACTCTTCATACCCCAAGCATTTCCTATCCTGACTACATCAGTATCAAAATCTACTAAGAAGCACATAAATCACATAACATGCGCACGTAATACCGGTTAACATCAAGAAAATACCTGATGGCACGTAGCTACTCGGACTGGCATCCCTTCCCTTTGTCCTATTTTCAGTTTAAGTTTAGGTTTCTTTTGAAATTTTTAAACCGTTTCACTTAAACTTTGGCTCTGATACCAACTTGTAAGGCCCCGTTCCCGGAACGCTTACAGATGGTCAATCATTGCACATAAAGCATAAAACATACATTAACTTTACTAAAATATTGCAACGGAATTCTTTTAAACCAGTTCATTATAATTGCTTTTGCAAAATAATACATCGTTGACCGATTACAAGATATTACTCGTTGCATTATATCACAAAAACGTTATAATCTAAACAACTGATGCCATCCAAAATAATCCAAGTAGCTGCCCCATGCCATCCTCAGCAACATTACCTGCCAACTGGAAACACATAAAAGTCAGCATTGCTGAGTGAGTTCTAGTTTTATAAAATAAAATACTTTTCTTTTGTTTAAAACCATTCTTTCTTTACTTTCATACGCGATCATACAACATACATACATATAGATAATAATTTATTATTATCTTTCATCATCATTCGTTGACCTCCGTTCATTCATCATCGTACGTCATATTTATCATTCGTTATCTTTCTTACCGTACCTTACGTACATTCATTAACTTCCAATGACATGTACTGTACCCCGAACATTGTGCACGAAGCTGGTTACTGGGCCTGAGGTCTATCATAGACCTCGAACATTGTGCACGAAGCTGACCCCAGTACCTAGGGCAAGTACACTCATCATTATCATTCATCTTTCATTCCGGACCAATGCCATGTGCTATACCCTGAACATTATGCACGAAGCTGGTTATTGGGCCTGAGGTCTATCATAGACCTCGAACATTATGCACGAAGCTGACTCCAATACCTAGGGCAAGCAAAAAGGGTCCCATACATATGGTCAATCACAATGATTAGACCCCTAGTGTGCATCCTTCCGGGGTAGCTAACCCTCACACAGTTGAGCTAACACCCTTCATTGGGTGTGAACCTCCATACATTGCTTGCAAGACTTTCATTACTTCCAATCATTAAGCATGCATTCATTCATTCATTACGTTCCCTTTTTCATTATCTTTCGCTTTACGTTACATAATACTTTCCATTTACATTTCATAATCATACCACGTAAAGCCATGGAAAATAAACATACATAATAAGGAACATAACATAAACTTAACCATACAATACATAGCATCATCACATCACATATGACATCATAAGTCAACTTACCCCGGGAACCTCCCAAGTCAAAGCCTACACTTTACATTTTTCCCAAAATTTCAGAAAATAATCTAAGTCTTAGGCGCATGGGCACTATGCAGGCGCATGGCCTTCTGGGCGCATGGGAATAATTAGGCTCATGGGAAAGGTTCTGGGCGCATGGGCACCATTGGGGCGCATGACCCAACACTTAGTCATTCTGGGCATTTCTAGGCGTATGGGCACTATGCATGCGTATGAGTGCCTAGGCGCATGGACAGTTTTGGCGCATGGAACACTTAGCCAAATTCAACCTATTCTAGGTGTATGGATACTATTCGGGCGCATGGGTCTTAGGCGCATGGGACTACACTTAGGCAATTTGACCGTTCGGCGCATGGGCTAATTTCAGGCGCATGGGCAACCAACACATACTAATAACATCATAATCAGTCCCAAATCATCAATTCATCATGTTCTAACTTAGTTCTAGCATTCTAAGCATCATAACACGAACATGGCATCATCATAACATCATAAATAACCCAAATCATAACCCACCCACATTCACACATACACATACATACGGGTGCGGGACCCATTTTCGTAAAAACATACATACATGAATTTCCAGCCCCAAAATCAGTTAAAACAAGTAAAAAGGGGGTTCTAGAAAGCACCTTAGCAGCCTTCGAGTATGACTTCCTTCAACCCGTTTGCAAACGAGTTCAAACACCTAAAAACCCACCAAAAACACACACCCGAACATAACAAAACACACATAAGCATATAACCGAGGCAAAGGCCGGCCAAGAACAACTTAAAACCAAGAATTCTTACCTTGAATTCGAATTCCTCTTCTTCTTTCTTCAAAAACCCGAGAGCTCTACTCTTTCTCTCTTTAGAAAACTGACTGCAAAAAGGTGAAAAGTAACATGGCATGGGCGGCCATGTTGCTTTTGTACAAAATTATATTATATTTTGTACTTTGCACCCTTTTAACCCCTCTATTTAAGTTTTATTACATTTTCTTCTTTTCTTCACTTTTATTCTTTCTTTCTCGCCTTTATAAATTTTCCGGGTGTTACAAGATCGTAGCTCGTCATAGTATGCCGGTGTCTATCGTGTAGGATAGTGACACCCGGTTCACATCGAAGTTCTAAAGAGATTTCATGATTCCATGGGGATGAGGCTACATATTAGCATGGCTTACCATCCTCAAACAGACGGTCAGTCTAAGAGGACGATCCAGACGCTCAAGGAAATGCTTCGTGCTTGCGTGATCAACTTTGAGGGAAATTGGGATGATCACTTACTGTTAGTAGAGTTCTCATAAAACAACAGTTATCATGCCAGTATCGGTATGCCTCCATACGAGATGCTGTACGGTAGGAGGTGTAGAACGCCCGTGTGTTGGGGAGATATTGGGCAGAAAGAATTGGGGAGCATCGAAGTGATTGAGGCTACGACTGAGAAGCTGAAAAAGATCAAAGCCTTTATGAAGGCAGCCAAAGATAGGCAAAAGTCGTATGCCGATAAGAGGCGTAGACCCATCGAGTTCAACGTGGGTGATAAAGTCATGTTAAAGGTCTCGCCTTGGAAAGGGATCATTTGATTCCGGAAGAGGGGCAAGTTGAGTCCAAGATACATAGGGCCTTTCTGAATTGTTGCACGAGTAGGAGATGTGGCCTACCTTCTAGAATTACCCGATGAGTTAAGTGGGATTCACCCGACATTCCATGTATCTCATCTAAGAAAATTCTTAGCCGACGAAGATATGATTGTACCATTGGATGATATTGAAGTGGATGTACGGCTCAATTATGTGGAGCAACCAGTGGCAATCATCGACCGAAAGGAGAAGAGATTGAGAAATAAAGTGGTTCCACTTGTGCGGGTACAGTGGAAACATCGAAAGGGTTCCGAGTCTACATGGGAGACCGAAGAAGAAATGAGGCAGCACTACCCTCAGTTATTTGAAGAATGACAGGTTTTGGGGACGAAACCTCTTTATGGGGGGTAGACTTGTAACACCCGAATTCTTATAAAGGCCAAAGTTGAAGGGTGAAAAGTGTAAAATAGTACAAAAGTCAAAAGTGGGTGTATAAAGAGCATGGTCGCCCATGCTCTTTCTGCTGCTGCTTTCCGAAGAAGAAAAGAAAGAAAGAAAGCTGAGTTTTGTGTTTTCTCTCGGTCGAATTATGAAGGTGAAGAAGAATCTTCAAGGTTAGTAGGTTTTTGTGATTAATTGGTTCGGTTTCTTTGAGGTTTCAACCTTAGAAACTGATTTCTATGTGTTCTTGGTGTTTGGGTGTTTGTTTTGGCTTGTTCTAGGTGTTTGAACTCTTGTGCACACAAGTTGGGAGGAGATTCACTTGTTTGCTGCAATAGGTGAGTTCTATGACCTTGGTTTTATGTTTTTAAACTTCTTTGGGGCTGAAAATGCATTTAAAATGTTTTACAACCATTGTATATGATAACTGTGTATGTATGTGTATGAACTTCTATGTTCTATGAAGTTGTAAGCTTGTTCTAAGAGTTTATCATGATAGATCTATGTTAAGAATGTATGAAAATGAGGTTTTAGAACTGGTTATAGCATAAGTCTCATTTACGGGTTTGATGGTTCATCCACCTTCACACTGTGATAATTGCCTAAGTGTTTTGTTCACCCGCATTTACAGTTGTTCATCCACATTTAAAGTTGTTCACCCGCATTTGTAGTTGTTCACCCGCATTTGCCTAAATTCAGCCTAAGTGTCCATCAGTATTTTTTTTATACATGCGCATTTGCTACAGTGTCCATGAGCATTTCCTTTTATACATGCGCATTTGCTACAGTCATCAGCATTTCTTTTAAGATAGAATTAACAAGTGTTCATCCGCATTTGCAAGTTGTTCATCCGCATTTGCAAGTTGGCATTTGCAAGTTGTTCATCTGCATTTGCAAGTTGTTCACCCGTATTGGTTTTGTTTACCCGTA
This sequence comes from Flaveria sonorensis, assembly GCA_025506505.1. NCBI lineage: Eukaryota > Viridiplantae > Streptophyta > Magnoliopsida > Asterales > Asteraceae > Flaveria > Flaveria sonorensis. Next base: position 33,928,076 of record CM046440.1, on the reverse strand, counting down.
TTTCTTTAAGACTTAAGGAATTTTCTGGAATTTTGGAAGATCAAGATTAGGGTTTGACCATGGTTGACTTGATGCTTGTATCTGGTTATCTTATGCATGTTGTGGGCTGTCCTTATGTGCCTATTACGATATTAACATGTGACTTTATGTGGATTGCCTATGATCATAAAGTATTATTATTAATCAAGTGAAAGATTAATATTAACAAAAAGTGGAACATAAAGAATGAAAAGACTTGCAAGTAAAAATTTACAGGAGGTGCACGACCATGTTGTAGTTTGCTCAACTGTGTACGGTTTAGCTAACCCAAAGGATGTACACAGGGTCAATCTTTAAGATTGAGGGGACCACTGTTGCTGCCCCGGTACTGGAGTCGGCATACGTGCACCACGGATGGAGTCTAATTATAGACTTCAAGGCCCAGTACCAGGTTTATGCGCATTATATGGGGGGTATAGCTCTTTGGTCCATATCGACAGTGAAAGATAATAATAAATAAGCGAGAAAGGGAATGGTGATGATGTTATGGATATGATTTGTATGTATGATGTGTGATTACATCCAAAAGAAAGATAAGATATTTTTTTAAGAAGTATTTTGTATACAAATCTATCAAGATATTTTTATGATTTTAAAACTAGAACTCACTCAGCAAAGCTGACTTTTATACGTTTTCAGTTGGCAGGTATATTGCTGAGGATGGCACTCGGGGAGGCTACTCGACGGGACAAGGCTGACATCCATTCATGATTATAACATTTTTGTTTTGTAATGAAAACTAATGATCTTTTGTAACTGTACCAAACATGTATTACTTAGCAACAACATTTATAAATTAATGAATGGCTTCTAAATGTTTAAATTCCGCTGCATTATGATAATGGATTATGAAATGTTTTATGAATAGCGTTGTGAATGTCCAACTGTGAGGTCTCCGGGAAAGGGGCCTTACAGAGAGAGAGGATGAAGAAGCTGCGAAAGGTGAGTTTCCTTGAACTTATGTTCGGTTTCAGCTGGGTTTTTGAGTTCTAGACCGAGAATCTTGGTGTTTAGTGCTTGTTTTCCTGGGTTTTAGGAGCTGAATTCATAGGTGGAAGTGTGTTGCTCAAAGATTTGCTACAGGTGAGTTTCTAGAACCCCTCTTTTACTGATTTTCCAAGTTTTGGGGCTATTATGCATGCCGAATAAAAGATGTTTAAAAACTACCGTGTGTTTCAGCATGTTGTTCGACTGATGTTCTGTATATGTATGTTTTAGAGTTTGTTTATGGGTTAGGCATGATGTTTAGCATGTTTAAGTGCCTTTAGTATGATAGATCTGTGTTAGGAAGTGTTAGATTGGTGTTCGGGTGTTGTTTGTAGCATAGATAATAATTTCAAAATATTCTCATGCGCCTACTGCTAAATGACTAAGTGTTGGTCATGCGCCCAAGGTCATGTGCCCAAATAGTAGTCATGCGCCCAGCATGATGCTAATGCGCCTAAGTGTTGCTCATGCGCCCAAGGTCATGCGCCAAAATAGTAGTCATGTGCCCAGAAGTGTTGCTCATGCGCCCAACGTCATGCGCCAAAATAGTAGTCATGCGCCCAGAAGTGTTGCTCATGCGCCTAAGTAAAGGTCATTCTCCCCAATAGTGCTAATGCGCCTGAAATTGTTCCTGCGCCTAAGTGTTAATGCGCCTAAGCAGGGCTCATGCGCCTGCATAGTGACAAAGTGCCTAAGCAGGGCTCATGCGCCTGCATAGTGCTAAAGCGCCCAGGCTGTTTTTACTTGGAATTTTTATGCTCATGCGCCTGGAATGTTCAAATGTGCTTCATCTTGGAATTAGGATTTTATGAGGTAGTTGGTTGAGATAGGTTCTGTTATGATGTGATGATGTGATTGTTGCTGTTGTATGTGTTATCTTTCCATGTTTAAACGGTTTTCAAAACGTATGTATTATGTAATGACTTTGCGTGGTATTATGTATGAATGAATGAACGTAAAGTATTATGTAACGAAGTGAAAGATAATGATAATGAAAAGTGGAACATAACGAATGAATGAAAGCCTTGCAAGCAAATTGAAGGGAGGTGCACGACCATGTTGTCGTTAGCTCAACTGTGTGCGGTTTAGCTAACCCGAAGGATGCACACGAGGAGCCTATCCTTGAGATAGACTCGAAGGGAGTGCAATCATTGAGATTGACTTGAAGGGAGTGCAATCATTGAGATTGACTCGAAGGGAGTTCAACCATTGAGATTGACTCGAAGGAAGTTCAATCCTTGAGATTGACTCGAAGGGGGATCCTTGTCGCGTACCCTGGTACTGTCTTCGTTAGGAGACTAGGGTATTGCATGTGACAGGATCCATATGAAGGTGTACGATAATAATGAATGAAAGAAGGAATGAATGAATGGTAATGAAGATAATAATAATTATTAGCAATGTGTACATATGTTGTGTGACCACGAACGAATGCAAAGTTTTGGTTGATGCTGAGGAGTTGCAGGCATGGATGCATAAGCTACTAGGAGCGTTTTGAGGCTAGCATCCACATTTTGACATGTTATTGTATTTTGTTATGTAAATGAATGATGTAATGTAATGAAATGGCATGTTTTAATTATAAATAAAAGTTTTTGAATTCCGCTGCAAAAGTAATGTACGTTTTAAAATGTTTTATGCTATGACGGTCCAATTTGTAAGTGTTCTAGAAACGGGGCCTTACAATTCTAAATTTCCTTGTCCAGCACGCTTTCGTGCAACTTCTGATGTATTATTGTATCTTATTGTTGGAAACGTATATATATGTTTACTAAAAGTTATGAAATTTTTTGTAATCGTAATAGCACCATTTAACCAATTACAAAATCTTTTGACTTAATATATCGTGGGTTTATATTTACCCGTGGCATGTCTTATTTTATACTGTAATTTTTGGAAAAGTCTAAAAATTGTATACCTACAGGTTCTAAGTAATTTGTTATGAAAATTAACCTATCTTCAACTGTCCTACTAACCAAATTGTATGGTCACTGTTCAGGGGCTAAGCTGTAAGATATTAAACTCTTAGAGCAAAGATATAACGCATTACTTAAATATCTTTTTCTATTTTTAGTTGTTTTACTGTATAATGTTCCTACTAACTTTGACAAATTAGAGATAAATTTTCTTGCGTAATTTACTAATCCTAAAAACCCTTGTATTTGTTTTAAGTTTTCAAATTTTCTGGAAAATCTAATATTTTAGTAGAAATATGTGATTGCAATTCTCTTTTTCTATCTGCTATTTCTAGACCAAGAAATGATATTTTTCTTTTAAAAAGTTCCATTTTTCGTTTGGAAACTACTATACCATTCCTTCTAATTTCTTTAAATATTTGCTGTAGATGTTGCTCGTGTTCTTGAACTGTTTTACTTGCTACTAATATGTAATCAATATATACTAAACAAAAATAATATTTAAAAAATATACTATCCATAAACCTTTTAAATATGAAAGGAGCATTTTTTAATCCAAAACTAAGAACATTGCATTCAAATTGTCCTTCGGAACATGTAAACGTTGTCCATTGTTTAAAGTTTTCTTCTAGTTTTAGCTGATTATATCCTTATTTGGAATCAAACTTTGAGAAGGCCTTTTTCTTTTATATTAGGTTTAGTAGACTGTCTTTATTTGGAATATTATATCCATCATATATTGTGTTGTAATTTAACCGTTATATACTATTCTAGCCTTTTCTCTTTTTATCTCACTATGATTTCTTACTATAAATGGTGCTGATCTAGAAGGACTTTTTGATTTTTTAATTAGTCCTTGGCCTGTTATTTCAGGGATTTGTTTTCTAAATTCTTCTTTAACTAGTGTGCTATATTCTACATTAGCTGTTCTGATTGTAATATCAGGATTTTTTAGCTTGAACTTACATACATATTCTATTTGTGATTTTATAATGTCTTCTCCTGTAAGTCCTATTTTTTCTAAATGTAATATTATAGGATGATTAATACTTTTTGTAACATCTCTTTCTTCTTCTATTTCATGATTTAAAAATTTTGTTAAAAGTTTTATACTTTCATTTTCTATCAAATAATTTCTTTTTTTAGTTTTAAAAATTCTAAATTTCCTTGTCCACCACGCTTTCGTGCAATTTCTGATGTATTATTGTCTTATTGTCGGAAACATATATATATATGTTTACTAAAAGTTATGAAATTTTTTGTTATCGTAATAGCACCATTTAATCCTAATAAAAAGTTTAAGACAATTTATATTAGGGGTTTATATTTACCTCTGGCATGTTGTATTTTATACTGTATTTTTTTGAAAAGTTTAAAAATTGTATACCTACAGATCCTACTAACCAAATTGTATGGTAATTTTTTATGGTACTATTCATGGGTTAAGTTGTAAGATATAAAACTCTTATGTGATTGGGTAGTGGTGGTTTTTACGGCTTTTAATTATAAACATAGTTTTCATTTGATTCTATTTTTTTTTGAGAACTCCTAGAATAATCTCAGCCACTAGTTTTCAATGGCAAAATGCTAACTAAAAAAATATAATAAAAAACTTATAAAAAAGTAACATAAAAATAAAAATAATAAAAAAAAATTGTTTCTCTTGTTTCCCTCTTTTAGGAAAAATAAGTTTATCAAAAATAAAAAAATCTCATATTTTCTTTTTTATGAAATTCATTTTACATACGTGTATAACCAGATTTACATGTGTAAATAACCGGTGGATAATTTTTTTAAAAAAAAGTATATCAATATGGTAGGTATTGAAAATATAAAAAAATAATTAAATTAATGGTGAAATATTTTAATGTCGTGAAAAAAAATTTATGGATGTTTTAAAAAAATGATGAAAATGACATGTGACTTGCATGCGATGTAAATTGTGTAGCTCATATTGGTTACTAGAGTTATAAAAAAAAAGTGGTTTTCAAGATAATCCTACCATATATATATATATATATATATATATATATATATATATATATATATATATATATATATATATATGCACACGCACACACACATAGAAGATGGTTTCAATACAAACGATTTGTTATCTAAAAATAGTGAGAACAGATTGTATGTGTTGATGAATAAAATGAGAGGATAAGATTGAGTACACATCATCAATTAGTAGTTATTATAATACTTAAAAAAATTAAGGGTAATTTAGTCAATTATCATATATTAATTATGTAACTTCTTACGTTCCCTTGAATAAGGAAGAGAATTTTTGATATTGACTTTTATTATTAGAAGTTATTTCCATCAATTTTTTTAAACTAAAATAGGTTTTATATATAGTGTTGAATTTAATAAAATTATACCATAAAATCAAATATTTCTTTATCTTTAATATGTCTATAATATTGTTATATTAAAAAAAAAAAATTATAACTATGCTATAATACAATTTGGATTGTGCTATTATACAATTTAGACTGTTTTATTATCATGTTTTATAAAAACTATGACCAACAAGATCTTTAGAAGAAAAGTATTGAAAATAGCATATTATAACTAAAACAACGGTTAGTAAAACAAACATAACACATATTAAGAGTAAATACAACACTTATTAAGTGTCAAATAACATTTATTAAAATTACACTAATGTGTTAGTTTTACAATAATGTGTTACTTTAGTCTGAGTAAGTATTGTACATATAATAGCACATTATTTTTATACAACACGTATAATAGCACACCACGAGACTAAAAACTATCACGTTGTTAAAATTCTTAAAACTAAAAAAATATAACTTACTAAACATAACACAAAAACATAGCACATATATGATAACACGTATAACTGAAAAATTAACATAACACATATCTAATTAAACATAGCACATATAACTCAAATATAAAACGTACAAAAGTTAAGATCAAACATATCACGTAAAATAATTAAGCTTAACACCTATAAAAATTAATATTGTGATAAGACAAAATTAAAATCATTAATTTATATCAAACAATTTATGATTGGTGATTGAGAATTTATGGATATGTAATTTGGTGAAAGTATCATAGAATTATTTTCGTTAAATTAAGGGTTGCTAAAAATTCAACTAATATTATCTTAAATTAAATGTTGCTAAACGTAATTCCTAAAATACCCTTTAATCCTAGTCATCAAATGGGCCACATGGCACTAATATAGTGGTTCTCATGGTTTTTACAAAAAGTATTGTTTGTATTAGATCTTACTCCTATATTATATATATATATATATATATATATATATATATATATATATATATATATATATTAGATTATAGATCTAAGGGCTAAGAAAATTCGGCGGCATAATGGTAGACAAAAAAACTTTAAATTATAGATCAATGATATTTTAGTCTTAACCAAATTTTCAAGTTTCATCTTATTTTTTAAATGCTCGTAACTTTTACATACAATATATTTTTTTAAAAAAAATTACACCATAAAACAAGCGTTTTTTAATATTTAAAACCCCTATAATTTCCTGTAGATGAATCCTCAAAGAAAATGATGGTTTATACAAGAGGCACCCAGACAATTGAAGATGATATAGAAAGGCATGATGTAACACCCGAAATTTTTGTCAAGTTAAAGAGAAGAAAGCAATAAAAAGGAAAATAAAAAGTATCTTGAAAGAAAGGATAAGGAGCCAAAGTGAGGGGGGGGGGGCAGAGTGTAACAGAGTACAAAATCCAATATTTTATTAAATAAGAGGGTATGGCCGCCATTTGGAGTTCTCACTTCTACTTTTTGACCAAAAGAAGAAGAAGGAAGAAGCAGAAACTTTTCTCTCAGTTTCAAGAAGAAGAAGAAGCTGTGTTTGCCTTCGGAATGTGTATCTTTGTATAATTGGCTTGGTTTTGTTGGGTACTTGACCATGAAATCGATTTTTATGTGTTCTATGTGTTTGGTTGTTTATTTTGGTGTGTTTTTAGGTGTTTGAACTCTTGTGCACTCAAGTTTGAAGGAGTTTTACTTGTTGGCTGCATAGGTGAGTTCTAGACCCCAGTTTTTATGTGTTTTAAACTTCTTGGAGCTGAAAATGCATATTTAAAATGGTTTTACAACTGTTTTATGTTTACCATATGTATATGTGTGTTTATGTTTGTGTTTTATGGTTGATTATGTGTTGTTGATGCTTAGAATGATAGGAATAAGCTTCAAACTGGTTAATATGCAGATTGGGTTTGAAAATAAGTCTGAAATATGCATAATTGTTGGTCATGCGCCCAAATAGGGCTCATGCACCTGAAATTTTGACTTAGAAAACTTAAGTGAAGCTCATGCGCCCCAAAAGTTCCCATGCACCTGGAATTTTTGCCAAAATAGCCTAAGAACCAGCCCATGCGCCCATATAGTAGTCATGCGCCTAGAAATTTCCTCAGGCCCCTAAGTGTTAGTCATCCACCTGAACAGTACCCCATGCTCCCAGGATTGGTTCTCAGGCGCCTAAGTGTTGGTTCATGTGCCCACAATGTGTTCATGCGCCCAAGCAGTACTCATGTGCCTGCATAGTGCTCATGCGCCTAGAACACTTAGAAGATATTCTGAAATTTTCGGAAAAAGGAAATTTAAGAAATTGCCCTGGAATGTTTTGATGGTTGTATTTGTTTATTCCATTCTTGTTCATGGCCTGTTCTTATGTTCCATATTACGTATTATTACGTGACTTTACGTGGTGTGTCTATGCTCGTATACGTAAAGTATTATCATAAACGAAGTGAAAGATTAATGTTAATGAAAAGTTGAACTTAACGAATGAACGAAAGTCTTGCAAGCAAATTGAATGGAGGTGCACGACCATGTTGTCGTTAGCTCAACTGTGTGAGGTTTAGCTAACCCGAAAGATGCACACTAGGTCAATCTTTGAGATTGACGGGACCCTTGTAGCATGCCCTAAGTACTGGGTCAGGCTTCGTGCGCAATGTTAGGGGTCTATTTATAGACCTCGGCCCAGTACCCGCTTCGTGCACAATGTTCGGGGTATTGCACATTGGTCTGGTAGAAAGTGAAAGATAATGATAAAAGTATGAAATGAAAGTGAAGAATGATGAAAGATAATATGAATATTATCTTGTTGTACGTATGATGTGTGATCATGTACGGAAGTAACGGATTTATGAAAAGGAAGTATTTTAAGAAAATGATATTTTTATATATCTAAACTAAGGATTTTAATTCTAAAACTAGAACTCACTCAGCAACGCTGACTTTTATGCATTTTTAGTTAGCAGGTAATTTGTTGCTGGGATGGCACGTAGGGGAAGGCTACTTGGCGGGCAAGACTGGCATCCATTCGTGCATGATAATTATGTTGTTTTGTAATGCAACTAAACGTTTTTCTTTTGTAACTCCTATTATACATTGATGTATTATTTAGAAACATTAAATATTAATGCAATGAATGGTTTTTGGTAAATTAATCCGCTGCGATATTTTCATGAAATGTATTTTTTTATCTGAAAAAAGGGATTCATCTGAACGAGCATCTCTCCCTGGGGTGCTCCGATCTTGTTTGTCAAAAAGAAAGACGGTAGTATGAGGATGTGTATCGACTACCGAGAGTTGAACAAGTTAACGGTGAAAAACCGATATCCCCTGTCCAGAATAGATGACTTGTTTGACCAGCTCCAGGGTGCCAGTTGGTTCTCGCGAATAGATCTCCGATCTGGTTACCATCAGTTGAAGGTTAAGGAGCAGGATATCGCTAAGACAGCGTTTTGTATGCGTTATAGACACTACGAGTTTCTCGTTATGTCATTTGGTCTAACTAACGCGCCAGCTGCTTTTATGGATTAGGTGAACCGAGTGTGTCGGCCAATGTTGTATAAATCAGTGATTGTGTTTATTGATGATATCCTGATTTATTCAAAGTGCGAAGAAGAACATGCCGGCCACATTCGTGAAGTGTTGGAGACACTCATGAGAGAGAAGCTGTATGCTAAATTCTCTAAGTGTGCTTTCTGGTTGTGCGAAGTTCAATTTTTGGGTCTTGTGGTAAATTCTGAAGGAATCATGGTGGACCCGGCGAAGATTGAGGCGGTGATGCAATGGAAGTCTCCAAAGACGCCATCCCAGATCCGTAGTTTCTTGGGTCTGGCGGGCTACTCCAGAAGATTTATCCAAGACTTTTCCAAGATAGCCTCACCTTTGACCAAATTGACTCGCAAGGATGTGAAGTTTGTGTGGGGTCGAGAACAGGAGAATGCTTTCGAGGAGTTAAATACGAGATTGACTCAAGCTCCTATCTTAACGTTGCCCGAAGGGAACGAAGACTTAGTGGTCTATTCAGATGCTTCTTATTTGGGATTGGGTTGCGTGCTAATGCAATTGGAAGGGTAATAGCCTACGTGTCCTGACAGTTGAAAATCCATGAGGTCAATTACCCCATGCATGATTTGGAGCTTGCGGCTATGGTCTTTGCATTAGGGATTTGAAGGCACTACCTGTATGGAACGAAGTGTACTATCTTCACTGACCATAAGAGCCTGAAATAGTTCTTTTAACAGAAAGACCTTAACATGAGGCAAAGAAGGTGGCTGGATTGATCAAGGATTATGATTGTCAGATCCATTACCATCCGGGCAAAGCCAATGTAGTGGCCGATGCGCTCAGCCGACAAGAGAGACCCGAGCCAATCCGGGTGAAAGCTTACCAGTTGATTATGACCTACGATGTGATGACGCAGATCAAGGAGTTACAAAATGAGGCGTTGAAGGAGGATCACCTTAACTCTGAAAGGATGAGAGGTCTAGTCATTGAATTAGGTGAAAATACTCAGGGGGTTAGAACCCGCTTTTAGCGAATGTGGATCCCTTGTTATGGAGAAATACGAGGGAAAATCATGGATGAAGCTCATAAGACTCGATACTCCATTCATCCCGGTGCTACCAAGATGTATCATGACATGAAGAAGGATAATTGGTGGCCGAGTATGAAGCATGATGTGGTGGAGTATGTGGGTAAGTGCCTTACTTGCTTGCAAGTAAAGGCAGAGCATCAAAAGCCTTATGGGAAGATCCAACCTCTGGATATACCTAAGTTGAAGTGAGAGCATATCACCATGGATTACATCACGAAGTTACCACATATGGCAAGGGGGTACGATGCCATATGGGTGATAGTTGATCGGTTAACCAAGAGTGCCCACTTCTTGCCGATCCACGAGACATATTCATCCGAGAGGTTAGCGGATCAATTCATTAAAGAGATTGTAGCTCATCATGGTGTGCCGGTGTCTATCGTGTAGGACCGTGACACCCGGTTCACATCAAAATTTTGGAAGAGATTCCATAATACGATGGGGACGAGGCTACACATCAGCACAGCTTACCATCCTCAGACAGATGGTCAGTCTGAGAGGACGATCCAAATGCTTGAGGATATGCTCTGAGCATGTGTGATCGATTTTGGAGGAAGTTGGGATGATCACCTACCATTAGCGGAGTTCTCATACAACAACAGCTATCATGCCAGCATTGGCATGCCATCATATGAGATGCTATACGATAGAAGGTGTAGGACGCCCATGTGTTGGGGTGATATCAGGCAGAAGGAGTTGGGAAGTATTGAGGTGATCGAGGCTACTACGGAGAAGTTGGAGAAGATCAAAGCCTTTATGAAGGCGGCAAAGGATAGACAAAAGTCGTATGGCGACAAAAGGCGTAGACCGATTGAGTTTAACGTGGGCGATAGAGTCATGTTGAAGGTCTCACCTTGGAAGGGGATCATCCAGTTTAGAAAGAGTGGTAAGCTCAGTCCAAGATACATAGGGCCTTTCCGAATTATCGCACGAGTAGGAGAGGTGGCCTATTGATTAGAACTGCCTGATGAGTTAAGTGGAATTCATTCGACATTCCATGTATCTCATCTGAGAAAGTGCTTAGCCGATGAAGATATGATTGTACCATTGGAGAACATCGAGGTGGATGAACGGCTTAATTATGTAGAGCAACCAGTGGCAATCATCGACCGGAAGGAGAAGAGACTGTGGAATAAAGTGGTTCCACTTGTGCGTGTGTAGTGGAAACACCAAAAGGGTTCTGAGTCTACGTGGGAGACTGAGGAAGAAATGAGACAACATTACCCACAGTTGTTCGAAGAATGACAAGTTTCGAGAACAAAACCTCTTTAAAGGGGGTAGACTTGCAACACCCGAAATTTTTGTCAAGTTAAAGAGAAGAAAGCAATAAGAAGGAAAATAAAAAGTATCTTGAAGGAAAGGATAAGGAGCCAAAGTGGAGGGGGCCAAAGTGTAAAAGGGTACAAAATCCAATATTTTATTAAATAAAAGGGTATTGCCGCCCATTTGGAGTTCTCACTCCTGCTTTTTGACCAAAAGAAGAAGAAGGAAGAAGCAGAAACTTTTCTTTCGGTTTCAAGAAGAAGAAGAAGCTGTGTTTGCCTTCGGTATGTGTTTCTTTGTATAAATGGCTCGGTTTTGTTGGGTACTTGACCATGAAACCGATTTTTATGTGTTCTATGTGTTTGGTTGTTTATTTTGGTGTGTTTTTAGGTGTTTGAACTCTTGTGCAGTGAAGTTTGGAGGAGTTTTACTTGTTGGCTGCATAGGTGAGTTCTAGACCCTGGTTTGATGTGTTTTAAACTACTTGGGGCTGAAAATGCATGTTTAAAAAGGTTTTACAACTGTTTTATGTTTACCCGTATGTATATGTGTGTTTATGTTTGTGTTTATGGTTTATTATGTGTTGTTGATGCTTAGAATGATAGGAATAAGCTTCAAACTGGTTAATATGCAAATTGGGTTTGAAAATAGGTCTGAAATATACATAACTGTTGGTCATGCGCCCAAATAGGGCTCATGCGCCAGAAATTTTGACTTAGAAAACTGAAGTGAAGCTCATGCGCCCCAATAGTTCCCATGCGCCTCGAATTTTTGCCAAAATAGCCTAAGTACCAGCACATGCGCCCAGAAATTTCCTCAGGCGCCTGAGTGTTAGTCATGCGCCTGAACAGTACCCCATGCGCCCAGGATTGGTTCTCAGGCGCCTAAGTGTTGGTTCATGAGCCCACAATGTGTTCATGCGCCCAAGCAGTACTCATGCGCCTAGAATTTAAGGTTGTATTTTGATGGTTGTATTTTGATGGTTGTATTTGTTTATTCCATGCTTGTTTATGGCCTGTTCTTATGTTCCATATTATGTATTATTACGTGACTTTACGTGGTGTGTCTATGCTCGTATACGTAAAGTATTATCATAAATGAAGTGAAAGATTAATGTTAATGAAAAGTGGAACTTAATGAATGAACGAAAGTCTTGCAAGCAAATTGAATGGAGGTGCACGACCATGTTGTCGTTAGCTCAATTTTGTGCAGTTTAGCTAACCGGATGGATGCGCACTGGGTCAATCTTTGAGATTGACGGGACCTTTGTAGCATGCCCTAGGTACTGGGTCAGGCTTCGTATGCAATGTTAGGGGTGCATTTATAGACCTCGGCCCAGTACCCGCTTCGTGCATAATATTCAGGGTATTGCACATTGGTCTGGTAGAAAGTGAAAGATAATGATAAAAGTACGAAATGAAAGTGAAGAATGATGAAAGATAATAATGAATATCATCTTGCTGTACGTATGATGTGTGATCATGTACGAAAGTAACGGATTTATGAAAAGGAAGTATTTTAAGAAAATGATATTTTTATATATCTAAACTAAGGATTTTAATTCTAAAACTAGAACTCACTCAGCAACGCTGACTTTTATGCATTTTTAGTTGGCTGGTAATTTGTTGCTGGGATGGCACGCGGGGGAAGGCTACTTGGCGGGCAAGACTGGCATCCATTCGTGCATGATAATTATGTTGTTTTGTAATGAAACTAAACGTTTCTTTTGTAACTCCTATTATACATTGATGTATTATTTGGCAACATTAAATATTAATGCAATGAATGGTTTTTGGTAAATTAATCCGCTGCGATATTTTCATGAAATGTATTTATTTTATATGAAAAATGCTGTGATGGTCTAACTGTGAGGTCTTCGGGAACGAGGCCTTACACATGAGGTGACTATTGAATATGAACCAACCTAACTTCATAAACAACAAAATGACACCTGATTCTGAACACAGAAAATCAGCTAAGGTGATATTTGGTCAACCGGATATTGAAACTGAATCCCTAGTTAACTCTAAGGTGAATGTGGAAACAAATAGCCCAGAAGTCACTAATGATGCTAAGAGAGTTTAGACAAGTGCCGATAATCCCAAGTCAATTGGTGAGGCATCCGGTGTAACCCTCAGACCTTCGGAAGTCAGACTTACTGAAGTCTCTACCTCTGAGAAAGGTAAGAGACCTATGACTGTTGAAGAGGAAATTTTGATTGAGACATAAAAATCGAAGGCCAGATTTTCGATGACCAAAAAGGTGGACCTGTTCCCACAAAGTGTTGAAAAAGAGGTTGTAGTACTAAAGGCAGGCAGATCTTAAGAATCCTTTGTCACGAAGAACATCGTTGCACTAATCAAAAGTGCAAAGGATCAAGAACTTCAAGAACTACAACAAATGAATTCAACCGTGGTGGTGAACTAAGAAGATCAACATCAAAAGTTCCACCTAAACCAAAAGTAAAAGCTTTCAAGAAGGTACCATCTAAGTCATCCAGGCCATTTGTCGAAAGCATCCAAAGAATAGCAACTCAGCAGGCTTCAACAACTACAACTACTGAATCCAAACCCATGACCTCTTCTACAAAGAAATAAAAGAAAGATCAAGAAAAATGTCTCCTTGTAACTTGAGTTGAAAGCATTCAATTTTGATGAGGTCATGGAGTGGAGCACTGCTGAGATCAGATCTAAACTGATAGCTACAACTCAAACTGAATTTAAATATATATATATATATATATATATATATATATATATATATATATATATATATATATATATATATTCAGGGTTAGGTTTAAATGAGAACTTTAATTTAAATGAGAATTCTAAGAACTTCTATTAGCCATTGATTATACTAATTAATAGTTGAGATTAAAAAGGGTAATATTGTAAATTAAGATACCATTTAATTTGTTTAATATAAACACAAAGGGTATAATAGTAGCGATGCCATCTAGTTTTATGGAAACAACTACGAATATGGAAGATTTTGTACTCATGACACTCTACTACTTGTAAATTAATCTATTATCCCCGCTTTGAATCAACATAAAAAAGTGACAAAAGAGACTAGAGTTTTTAGTGTAATATCATTTAAATGTGATTTGAAGAAAAAAGCAAGAGGCGATCAATAGTTGAAGATGAGGCGAATGTAAGGTGATGGTTGTTGAACGGGAATTTTAGTATTTACGTACGTTTAAAACTTTTTGATACTTCTTTCTTTTTAACAAAAATTATTGATTACTTGCTGATATAGTCTTTAATGTGATTTTTTTGTATTTATTTATGTGCTAATTGTTGATTTATACTTCCTTTTTTAATCCAAAAACCAAAAATTTTGATTTTTTTTCATCTTGTTAAAGTTCTATCTATAGGGTTCGTTTATTTAAGAATCCAAATATCACCACGAATATACATTCGAGGGTATGATAGCTTTAGTTATATAAGAATTTTGGCACAAAATCATTTCAAGGTGAGTCAAAAAAGAAAGCTGCAGAAGATTAACAATTGAAAGTGAGGCTAGGTAATGTGCCGGTTCTTGATTAGTGTTTCGATTGTTTTAATTTAATTAGTTAGATTAACTCTCTATGCATTTCTTATACAAATATCTTTTATAATTAATATATGTGATCTATTAACACTTTAAATATAAACATATATAAATTGCTAATACTATTTACATATTATATGTTTACCTGTATGTAAATTGTTGGGCACATTTAAATAGAGTAGACATTATAATAATTACACATATATTTGCATTTTTAGATACACGTAGACTGTTTTAAATTATAACCTAAAAAATGTTGACTAGATTTGCATATATGTAAACTATCGAAAACTATTTGAATTGATAATTGTAGAACAAGTGTTCAAATTCATATACATGTACAGTGTTTGAATTTGAAATCTTAATATTATATATGTAAACTAGGTTATAGACCCGTGTAAATACACGGGTAGAATAACATAAAATATCATATTAATAATATCAAAATCAAAGTTGAAAGAAAAATATAAAGTTGTACAAAAGTGAGATAAATGAAGAATGTTAATCACGTACAATGATAAATAATAAAAATACAATTAAAATTCACAAATCTGAAAATACTTCTTTATACACAACATTTGTGGTTTTGTTTGTAATTTTACCGTCTTTATCAAGTATCAAGAGCTTTAATCCATCTCTGCTTTTAACTCTGGATAACGCCACATATAGTTGACCATGTGTAAACACCGGTTGCTTTAGGTACAAACCCACCCGACAAAGCGATTGACCTTGAGTTTTGTTTATGGTCATGGCAAAACATACAACTAAAGGGAACTGTCTTCTTTGAAACTTAAATGGAATCCTTTTGTCTGATGGTATTAGCCGGAATCTAGGGATATATGTTCGAGATATTATTTTCACTTTAATAACACGATTGCCAAGCGACAAAACTTGTAGCCGAGTTCCATTGCATAAACCATTCTTCTGATCAATATTTCTTAATAACATCACCGGAACACCAATCTTTAGTATTAATTTATGGTTTGGCAACCCTGAAAGTTTAAGTCCATTTAGGACATCAGGAGAGTATAAACTTGGATCAAAATTATCATGAACATACTCTGACTCTGATATACTATCAAAATTAAGGTATTCCTTTTCTTCCCCTATCTTGGAAATATTCAGAATTTTTGAAATTCTGAAGAATGTATGGATACACAAAATCAATAAGAGACGAAACAGGATCATATGAGTCAGTAATTAAAAGATCATCGGGTATGTCTATTATTGCCTCACCATCATTACAGGAATCAACTTTTCCTTCACCTAAATACAACAGTCATTCTGCAAACATCTTTGTTTTTTGAATATTAGCTGATGTACCACCTGCACTCAACCTCATGTTTTTAGTCAATCTTAAGACTTTACAATGATGCCAAATGTAGGAAGAGCTTAACGATGCATTGACGATGTCTTGTCTACTACCGTTTGGGACAACCGGTAGTATTTGCCTAAAGTCACCTCCAAATGGCATTTCATTGTTTTGAATGTCATCAGTAGCGAATATGTCTCTTAATCCAAGGCTTCAAATCCATGCTTGTGAATCATTGGTGCTTCGTCCCATATAATCAATTTTGTTCTTTAATAAGTAGGCAATATCTCTTTTTTGCGGAATGTTACATATAGAATCCTCATTCCACTTGAAGCAACATTTAAGAGTATTTGTCCTTTTGATCTTGTTGCCGTAGATAACGTCTTCCATAGATTTGTTTTCCCAGTTCCACCATAGCCATAAACAAAATAAACTCCTCCGTTGTTATGCTCTACAACATTAATTATTTCTTCAAAAACCAATCGTTGTTCATCGGTTAATGAGCTAAGTAGTTTATTAAACTCAATTTGCAGGTCATTCTTATCATATGATAGTTCTTCATTTATCAACCGATTGTTTGAGGAAGCTATACATTCATGATTAGGGAATGGCATGGTTGGGAAGTTATGTAACATGGAATTGTTGCAAAGCAAGATATTTTCTTTCATACCTGGAGACTTCAAAATTAGTTATATTTGATAAAAAAAACATACGTTTGATAAAAAAATATTAAATATATATATTTCATAAAAGAAAATTCATAAATATATTATATTGGACAAGAGAATAGAATTTTTTTTCATACTTGGAGACTTCAAAATTAGTTGTTGCTTGTAAAGAAATCCATCAGATAGATACTCCCATGTTTTTTCTAGACATAATCTGGTCTAGATAAACTATTAGAAGTTAACATCATAGAAAATAAGTTTCTTAAATAATATCCAGAACAGGAATGGGCTGCTTCCTTAATTGCTTCAATATATTCCAAGTCATCATCCAAAAGCCGAAGAGAATAACACGCATCTCTAAATGTAGGTAGTACTTGTCCATTTACGATACGTATTTCTTCAAATGACCTTGGACCTCTTGTTTTGTTCAATAAAATTCTTAATAAATATGCTTCGCCATGTGAAGGAGAAACTGAATGAATTCTTCCAAGAGAACATTCCTTTTTTCTTGGTTCCATATATTCAGACCAGGTTTCTAAACAAACTTAGTAGGAAACTCAACATAAGATAGTTTGTGCGCCTCTTTATAAACTTGATTACACTGTATCCAATTTAAGAAGATCAATGAAGCCACTAAAGGTTTATCCAAAACCTTATCATAGACAATCTGATGTTGCCCGGGAAGATGGAAGGGAAGCCTCATAACAGAAGGGGTCCTGTAATGAACATCATATCCATATATACGCCATAATGCGTCACAAGTAGATACATATCTACAGTCATAGTATTCCTTAATTTCATCTACCTTTGTCTGTTGAACATCTTCGTTGTTGCTTTGGACAACAGAAACAATAGCTCTGTCAGGACCTTTGTTGATATACTTAAACAAATACTTTATAGATGAAGCCTGGTTACACCACTCAACATTAATATGAGCCTCATATTTTTCAAAACAACCTTATTATAAGGAACCACACTCCTATTGTCTAACCAAACTCCATATTTTTCAACATAGCAACCATTATCTTGTCTTCTATATGCAGGGAATCCTTGGGCGTCTATAGAAGTGTTTTCATAGAATATTTTTGGAAAATGTTTTGAACACTTGTTATTGATCATGCACGGACAATTCATATTATGAGGACCACACAGACCATGGATCATCAACTCACTGACAAGATAATATAAATCGGGATCTTCTTTCATGTCTAGTATCCCAGGAGAAATAAAAGGATCAACATGATCAGTCGTAGGAAGCTTGTGATCACCGTGCATGAATAAACAAATATGAGCATACGGTAGACCTCGTTTTTGAAACTCGACTATCTAAACAACTAAAAGAAAAAAAAGACCGAATGAAATCAGTGATAAAAATCATATCAATTATATAAATCTTATAAATGAAATATAAAATGAAAAGTACAAATTATGAATTATGAAATAATAATATAATGTATCATACCTGCTTGAACTTTACCCAAGATAGCTTTGTCTTTTAAATCTTTATTTAAAGAATCCTGCTTCATTTTAAATAATCTACATAATATATCAGGTCTATCTTCAGGATTAAGAGTTGTGTCTTTAAGGAATCTGCGAAACTCGGGCCACTTTCGATTACACGTAAAAGTGATGAATAAATCAGGGTATCCGAACCACTTACAAATAGACATTGCGTCTAAATAGTTCTGCATCATGTACCGAGCACCTCCTGTAAACGAAGATGGCAATATAACACGTACCCCAATATTTGAAATGTTTGATTCTCCTTGATTTTTTACATTGTGTATTTTCTCATAAGATTCACATCTAAGTTTTTTTTGTTGTGAACGTATGAATATTAGTCTTTCACTTTCAATCATTGTATACACATCCACTAAAAACTGTTGGAATAGCCTCCTTGAATTTAGGATCAATGAGAATTGATTAACTCTATCCTGGATCCTGAAAGCAAAGAATTGACGCATTGAAAGCATTTTTTGTTTTGTAGTTGATGAAACCGATGTGTGTCTGTGAGGTATGTCAACTTGGTAACCATCATCACCATAAGAAAATAATAACGAATATTGTAGGGCAAGGTATGATGGATGAAGCTCACTTATACGTTCTATAGTTCCTGATTGTGTTTTAATAAAAATATCCCTTCTATCGATAGAATCCCCAATCTCTCCAACAACTAATGCTGCAACTTCTGATACGATGAGTAAGTTATACATACGACCATCTTTTGCCCTTTTGACAATTAAATGAAGTTTCAGGTCAAGATGAGGATTTTTTTTGAAGCAATCTCTGACCATCCTATAAGATTTCACTAACTCATTATCTAAATCTAGCTTTTGCTTCAAATATTTTATAATTTCTTCATCTAGCAGTTTAGTACTTTTGCTCAGCACGTTTGATGAATCACTGTCAAGAATATGATAACATATTATTAGATAAATCACTATAAAGAAAAAGGAAGAAGAGGGCTGCAAGAGTTTTCTCTCGGTTGTTTTGTGAAGAAGAAGAAGAATCTTCAAAGGTTAGTGGGTTTTGTGTTATTTGGCTCGGTTCTTTGTGGTTTTCCAACTCAGAAACCGATTTCTATGTGTTTATGGTGTTTTAGTGCTTGTTTATGTTTGTTTTAGGTGTCTTGAACTCTAGTGCAGCCAAGTTTGGTGGAGTTTTACTTGTCTTCTGCAATAGGTGAGTTCTATACCCTGTTTACATGTATTTTCCTGATTTTGGGGCTGAAAATGCATGGTTAAAAGATTTTATGGATGTATGTTTGTACCTGTGAGCTTGTATAAGTATATGTTCATGTATGAAGCTTGTTTATGTGTTGGGAATGCTTAGAAATGTGTATTTAGGCTTTGAATAGGTGCTAAAACAGGTTTGAACTGATTCTGATATGTTGAGGTGCACAGCAGGCAGTCATGCGCCCAAACAGGGCCCATGCGCCTGGGAACTTAGTGAGAATATGTACAAGTACAGATCATGTGCCCAAACAGGGCCCATGCGCCTGGAAATTTCCTTAGAAAATTCTAAGTAGGGGCTCATGCGCCCCAATAGTGCCCATGCGCCCAAAAGTTTTGCCTAAGTGTTCAAGTGTAGGTTCATGCGCCTGAACAGTGTCATGCGCCCAAGACCTTCCTCGGGAGCCTAAGTGTTTGTCCATACGCCTGGGAGGCTCATGCGCCCAGAAATATTGCGAAAATGTCTAAGTGTAGAAACCATGCGCCCAAATAGTGTTAATGTGCCCATGCAATGCTGATGCGCCTGCATAGTTCCCATGCGCCTAAGACACTTAGAAAATTTTCTGAAATTTTGGAGAAAGCTGAATTTTAGGGTTTGACCTAGGGCTGACCTGTGATTATTATTTGATTATTCTATTTATGTTTTATGGTTGTTCTTGTGTTCCTATTACTATATAATGTGACTTTATGCGGATTGCTTGTGATCATAAAGTATTATCATTAATAAAGGGGAAAGATT
This sequence comes from Flaveria sonorensis, assembly GCA_025506505.1. Lineage (NCBI taxonomy): Eukaryota > Viridiplantae > Streptophyta > Magnoliopsida > Asterales > Asteraceae > Flaveria > Flaveria sonorensis. The sequence continues at coordinate 33,907,940 of CM046440.1, read as the reverse complement.
AATGTTAATGAAAAGTGGAACATAATGAACGAATGAACGAATGAAAAGTCTTGCAAGCAAATGAAAAGGAGGTTCACAGCCAGGTGTTGTTAGCTCAACTGTGTGCGGTTTAGCTAACCCATGAGGATGCACGCAGGTGTCAATCTTTGAGATTGACTAATATGTACGAAATGGGATCCTTGTCGCTTGACCCCAAGACTGAAGTTGCTTTATGCACAACGATGGGGCATAGCATATGACATGATCTAGATTACAGTGAAAGATAACAATGAAAGTACGAAACAAATGATTATGAACGATGATGAAAGATAATAATGATATAACCTTGATGTATGTATGATGTATGATCACATTCGAAAGAAAGTTATGATATTTTGAAAGAGTATTTTCATATACAACTCGTCCGAGGTATTTTTTTGATTTTAAAACTAGAACTCACTCAGCAAAGCTGACTTTTATGCATTTTCAATTGGCAGGTAATATTGCTGAGGATGGCCCTCGGGGAGGCTACTCGTTGGGGCAAGGCTGACATCCATTCATGATCTATAACATTGTTGTTTTGTAATGCAAATTAAGGATTCTTTTGTAGCTGTTAACAAACTTGTATTGCTTAGCAACAGTGCTCATAAACTAATGAATGGCTTTTGATGTTTAATTCCGCTGCATTGTTTTAATGGTTTATGAAATGTTTATTCTAATTATGCAATGATTGCCCAACTGTGAGGTCTCCGGGAATGGGGCCTTATAAGTTGGTATCAGAGCCAAAGTTTAAGAGAAATGGGTAAATATTTTCAAACAAAACCTAAACTTAAACTAAAAATGGGGCTGAATGGAGTGATGCCAGCCCGAGTAGCTACGTGCCATCAGGTATGTCCTTTTTTATAATGTTAACCGGCATTAAGTACGCATGCTATTTGATTTATGTGCTTTAGTAGATTTGAATACTGATGTAGTCAGGATAGGAAATGCTCAGTGGAGGAAGAGTAAAGTAAGTGGCTAATCACAACTGGCCACTGTAATTAGGGACTTACTATACTTAACATTAACTAAGCTATTACCTTGAATGACCGTGTTGGTGTTTGAATCTTATAGTGTTTAGAGGATGGCTGGTGGAATATTGTCAAAAGCTTCTCATGGTGGAACGCGGGGCGTTCGTGGTAGGCCACGTAATGCAAGAAACAAGACCAAGACTGCAAAGGCGGCTCATGCTTAGCCCGATCTTTATCACCCGGAGGGCGGTGATGAGAGTGCCAACTTAAGAGCCTCGATGAAGGAGGCAGTGGTGGAGGAGGTTCACCAAGCCATGCAGACGATCCTACTGTCTGTCGTGACTGAAGTGATCTGAGCTGTTAGGGAAGATGAAAAGAAGGAGAAGGAGGAGGGACGGAGAACTACTGCTGGTAGGATGGGTGACGTAAGGAATCACACTAAGGAGGAGGAGTTGGATGAAAGAAGGGGAGCCTCTAGTGATGATGAGGATGTGATAGTGCAGGAAACCATAAAGGGATGCAGCTACAAGGCATTCCAAAGGTGTAGACCCCCTACTTTCGACGGCAATGCAATGCCGCAGCTGCTCACCGCTGGATACGAGAGATGGAAGCGGTGCTAGAGATTAGCGAGTGTCAGGAGGATCAAAAGGGAAGTTTGCCACTCACTCCTTCGTTGACACTGCGCTGAGTTGGTGGGAAAACCTTGTCCAAGCCGAAGGCAATCGGGCCGTCGAAAAGATGAAGCGTGGAGAACTGAAGAGGTTAGTGATTGTGGAGTTCTGTCCTTATCGGGAACTCGACAAGATCGAGAGAGAGTTCCTACAGCTGGAGGCGGGCACCATGACCCACCAGCAATACACCGCCAAGTTCAACGAGATGGCGAGGCTGTTGCCTAATCAGGTGATGCCAGTGTCAAGAAAAATCAAGAGATACATCCAAGGGTTGCCGGCTGACATCCGCAGACACTTAATCGCTGCCCGACCAAGCACTTTTAGGTCGGCAGTGGATTTGACGGGAATGTTGTATGACAAAAGGGAAGTGGCAGTGGTTGAGGTGAAGAAGACTGATGGTGGTGGTAATAACTCCAGAGGAAAGAGATTCGGGCGTGGTGGTTTTACCCCGAATAATAAGAGGCGAAGGGTGGATGACCGCCGAGTTGTTACTGCAAGCTCGGGGTCGAGGAAGTGTGACAAGTGTGGAAAGGAGCATAGTGGGGAATGCCTCTTGGGGTCGAATATTTGCTTCAAGTGTGGGAAGCCCGACCATATGGCAAAGATGTGTGGGATCCCACGGTACTTCAACTGTGGCGAGGACGGCCACATGAGCAGAGACTGCAAGAAGCCAAGGGAAAGAGCTCCGGGCGAAGAAGAGAGCCGAAGAAGGAGGGCAGAGGGCGAGTGCTAGAGCCTTCACTATGACGTGGGAGAAGCCCGGGTAGTTCCCAACGTCGTGTCAGGTATGTTTCTAGTACATCACACTTGTGCCTCTGTATTATTTGATTCTGGTACTAGTAGGAGTTTCATATCTGCTACTTTCTGTGCTAAGTTGCCTATTAGTAGTAGACGTATTGATGAGCCTTTTGATGTAGAAACTGCTATTAGTAAGTCAACCAGAATTTCTTGTATGATTGAAGACTGTGGCATAGAATTAGAAGGTCATAGGTTTGCTTCTAAGCTATATGTGATGCCCCTAGGAGGATTTGATGTAGTACTAGGGATGGATTGGCTAGCAACCTACGAGGCAAACATCATGTGTTACAAGAAGATGATTCAATTAGTTGCGCCCGATGGAAGTTTGGTGACGGTATATGGTGATCGCGTCACTACGGTCCCAAAGGTGATTTCGATGGCGGTGGCGGAGAAGTGCATTAGACGCGGATGTAGTGCCTACCTGGCGTACGTAAGGGATGTGGACGTGTCGATACCATAATTATCTGAAGTGCCAGTGGTGTGTGACTTCCCGGACGTGTTCCCAGAAGACTTACCAGGTGTGCCACCTGACCGCGAGATTGAGTTTCAGATTGACCTGATACCCGGTGCACAACCCGTTGCCAAAGCACCGTATCGGTTAGCTCCGACCGAGATGAAAGAACTAATGGTTCAACTATAGGAGTTGATGGATAAAGGATTCATCCGACCGAGTATCTCTCCCTGGGGGTGCTCCGGTCCTATTTTTTAAGAAGAAAGACGGTAGTATGAAGATGTGTATAGACTACCATGAGTTGAACAAGTTAACGGTAAAGAACCGATACCCTCTACCGAGGATAGATGACTTGTTTGACCAGCTTCAAGGTGCCAGTTGGTTTTCCAGAATAGATCTTTAATCGGGTTATCATCAGCGGAAGGTGAAAGAGCAAGATATCCCTAAGACAACGTTCCGTACGCGCTATGGACATTATGAGTTCCTTGTTATGACGTTCGATTTAACTAATGCACCAGTTGCCTTTATGGATCTGATGAACCGAGTGTGCCGGCCGATGTTGGATAAATCGGTGATTGTGTTTATTGATGATATCCTGATTTATTCGAAGAGCGAGGAAGAACATGCTGGTCACAAACGCGAAGTGTTGGAGACACTTAGGAGAGAAAAGTTATATGCCAAATTCTCTAAGTGTGGTTTTTGGTTATGAGAAGTTCAATTCCTGAGTCATGTGGTGAACACTGAAGGAATTATGGTGGACCCGGCCAAGGTTGAGGCTGTAATGCAATGGAAGTCTCCAAAGACGCCATCCGAGATTCGAAGATTCTTGGGTTTGGTGGGATACTACCAGAGGTTTATTCAAGACTTCTCTAAGATAGCCTCACCTTTGACCAAACTGACTTGCAAGGATGTGAAGTTTGTGTGGGGTCGGGAACAAGAGGATGCTTTTGAGGAGTTAAAGGCTAGATTGACTCAAGCTCCTGTCCTGACATTGCCCGAAGGAAGCGAAGACTTAGTGGTCTATTCAGATGCTTTATATTCGGGACTGGGTTGCTTGCTAATGCAACGTGGAAAGGTGATAGCGTACGCATCCTGACAGCTAAAGACCCACGAAGTTAATTATCCCACTCATGACTTAGAGTTAGTTGCAGTGGTCTTTGCATTGAAAATTTGGAGGCACTACTTATACGGGACAAAGTGCACAATCTTCACCGACCACAAAAGCTTAAAGTACTTCTTTGAGTAGAAGGATCTCAACATGAGGCAAAGAAGGTGGTTAGAGCTGATCAAGGATTATGGCTGCGAGATCCATTACCACCCAGGCAAGGCCAACGTAGTGGCCGATGCCCTTAGCCGGAAGGAGAGACCAGAGCCAATTCAGGTGAAGGCGTATCAGTTGGTGATGACCTCAGACGTGATGACACAGGTCAAGGAATTTCAGAATGAGGCATTGAAGGAAGAACGCCTTAACTCTAAACGAATGAGAGGTCTAGTTGTGGAGTTGGGAGAGAACACCCACGGGGTTAAAACCCGCTTCGAACGGATGTGGATTCCTCAATACGGGGATCTACGTGGACGAATTATGGATGAAGCTCAGAAAACTTGATACTCCATTCATCCCGGTGCTACCAAGATGTATCAAGATATGAAGAAGGACTACTGGTGGCCGGGTATGAAACGCGACGTGGCAGAGTATGTGAGTAAGTGCCTTGCTTGCAAGTGAAGGCAGAACATCAGAAACCATATGGGAAGATCCAACCATTAGATATACCCGAGTGGAAGTGGGAGCACATCACCATGGACTTCATCACGAAGCTACCCCGTACTGCAAGGGGGTACGATACCATTGGGGTGATAGTCGACCGCTTGACGAAGAGTGCTCACTTCCTACCGATCCGCGAGACGTATTCATCTGAGAGATTGGTGGATCTGTTCATCAAAGAGATTGTAGCCCGTCATTGCGTGCCGGTGTCTATTGTGTCAGATCGCGACACCCGGTTTACGTCTAAGTTCTGGAAGAGGTTTCATGATGCCATGGGGACGAGGCTACACATCAGCACAACTTATCATCCTCAGACAGACGGTCAGTCTGAGCGGATAATTCAGACACTGGAGGATATGCTTCGTGCATGCGTGATTAACTTTGGAGGAAGTTGGGATGATCACTTACCGTTAGCAGAGTTCTCGTACAACAACAGTTATCATGCCAGTATTGGCATGCCACCATACGAGATGCTGTATGGTAGGAGGTGTAGGATGCCCGTATGTTGGGGAGACATTGGGCAGAAAGAATTGGGAAGCATTGAGGTGATCGAGGCTACGACTGAGAAGCTAGAAAAGATCAAAGCCTTTATGAAGGCAGCCAAAGACAGGCAAAAGTCACATGCCGATAAAAGGCGTAGACCAATTGAGTCCAACGTGGGTGATAAAGTCATGTTAAAGGTCTCGCCGATTCAGGAAGAGGGCAAGCTGAGCCCGAAATACATAAGGCCTTTCCGAATCGTTGCACGAGTAGGAGAGGTGGCCTATCGGCTGGAATTGCCTGATGAGTTAAGTGGAATTCATCCGACATTCCATGTATCCCATCTAAGAAAGTGCTTAGCTGACGAAGACATGATTGTACCACTGGAGGATATCGAAGCGGATGAACGGCTCAACTATGTGGAGCAACCAGTGGCAATCATCGATCGGAAGGAGAAGAGGTTAAGGAATAATGTGGTTGCACTTGTGCGGGTGCAGTGGAAGCACCGAAAAGGATCCGAATCTACATGGGAGACCGAGGCAGATATGAGGCAACACTACCCACAGTTATTTGAAGAATGACAGGTTTCGTGGACGAAACCTTTTTAAGGGGGGTAGACTTGTAACACCCGAATTTTTATAAGGGCCAAAAGTGCAAAAGAAGAAAAGAATCTTGAATAAAGTGTTCAAGGCCAAAGTTGAAGGGTGAAAAGTGTAAAATAGTACAAAAGTCAAAAAGGTTGTTAAAATGGGGCATGGTCGCCCATCCTTCCCATTTCTACTGCTGCTGTCCAAAAGAAAAAGGAAGAAGAGGGCTGCAAGAGTTTTCTCTTGGTTGTTTTGTGAAGAAGAAGAAGAATCTTCAAAGTTTAGTGGGTTTTGTGTTATTTGGCTCGGTTCTTTGAGGTTTTCCACCTTAGAAACCGATTTCTATGTGTTTATGGTGTTTTAGTGCTTGTTTATATTTGTTTTAGGTGTCTTGAACTCTAGTGCAGCCAAGTTTGGTGGAGTTTTACTTGTCTTCTGCAATAGGTGAGTTCTAGACCCCGTTTACATGTATTTTAAACTGATTTTGGGGCTGAAAATGCATGGTTAAAGATTTTATGGATGTATGTTTGTACCCGTGAGCTTGTATAAGTATATGTTCATGTATGAAGCTTGTTTATGTGTTGGGAATGCTTAGAAATGTTTATTTAGGCTTTGAATAGGTGCTACAACAGGTTTGAACTGATTCTAATATGTAGAGGTGCACACAGGCAGTCATGCGCCCAAACAGGGCCCATGCGCCTGGGAACTTAGTGAGAATATGTACAAGTACAGGTCATGCGCCTGGAAATTTCCTTAGAAAATTCTAAGTAGGGGCACATGCACCCCAATAGTGCCTATGCGCCCAAAAGTTTTGCCTAAGTGTTCAATTGTAGGTTCATGCGCCTGAATAGTGTCATGCCCCCAAGACCTTCCTCAGGATCCTAAGTGTTTGTCCATGCGCCTGGGAGGCTCATGCGCGCAGAAATATTGCAGAAATGTTTAAGTGTAGAAACCATGCGCCCAAATAGTGTTAATGCGCCCATGCAGTGCTGATGCGCCTGCATAGTTCCCATGCGCCTAAGACACTTAGAAAATTTTCTCAAAATTTTGGAGAAAGCTGAATTTTAGGGTTTGATGTAGGGTTGACCTGTGATTATTATTTGATTATTCTATTTATGTTTTATGGTTGTTCTTGTGTTCCTATTACTATATAATGTGACTTTATACAGATTGCTTATGATCATAAAGTATTATCATTAATAAAGGGGAAAGATTAATGTTAATGAAAAGTGGAACATAATGAACGAATGAACGAATGAAAAGTCTTGCAAGCAAATGAAAAGGAGGTTCACAGCCAGGGGTTGTTAGCTCAACTGTGTGCGGTTTAGCTAACCCATGAGGATGCACGCAGGAGTCAATCTTTGAGATTGACTAATATGTACGAAATGGGATCCTTGTCGCTTGACCCCAAGACTGAAGTTGCTTTATGCACAATGATGGGGCATAGCATATGACAGGATCTAGATTACAGTGAAAGATAACAATGAAAGTACGAAACGAACGATTATGAAAGATGAAAAAAGATAATAATGATATAACCTCGATGTATGTATGATGTATGATCACATTCGAAAGAAAGTTATGATATTTTGAAAGAGTATTTTGATATACAACTTGTCCGAGGTATTTTTATGATTTTAAAACTAGAACTCACTCAGCAAAGCTGACTTTTATGCATTTTCAGTTGGCAGGTAATATTGTTGAGGATGGCACTCGGGGAGGCTACTCGTTGGGGCAAGGCTGACATCCATTCATGATCTATAACATTGTTGTTTTGTAATGCAAATTAAGGATTCTTTTATAGCTGTTAACAAACCTGTATTGCTTAGCAATAGTGCTCATAAACTAATAAATGACTTTTGATGTTTAGTTCTGCTGCATTGTTTTAATGGATTATGAAATGTTTATTCTAATTATGCTATGATTGCCCAACTGTGAGGTCTCCGGGAACGGAGCCTTACACATAAACATGTAAATATACATATACCAAATAGTCTACATATACTAAAAAATAACTTGTTAATAATTATAATCAGTATTATGAAAATATATCTAAAAATGGATTGTCTATTTTGAACCTCATTTTCTGTGTCATATATGTAAAGTTGACAAAATCTTGGTTTGGAACCATTCGTAGGTAGAAGACTTCCAATACTATGATAACTTTATTCACTCATCCTGAATATAAAAGAAGCTTTCCCTTTGTTAATGGATGAATCTATCTTACCACCCATCGACGTAAAAGAAAACATAGAGTTATAACGTCGAATATTCTTTGAAAAGAATTTGCTTTTTACATCCACACAACGATAAAGATTCTGATACTCCATACTCGGATCCTTTAAATTTGGTAATTCGACCTTTCCATATGAACAACATATAGAGTAACTTTGTTTAGCATGACTTTTTACTCCCCTATTTGCCTCTTCCTTCCATATTTTTGCAGAACATATTTGACAAATCACAGATTGATCACCATGATCAAGGTAATCTGTAAACAGAAGTAAAGTGAAAACTTTATAATATTATAAAAATAACTTTGACATAAATAATACCTTTGGAGATGCCTTTAAAGATATCTTTATTAATTTGCCTGTTTCATCATTTGATTCTTGTGTGAGGTCTATTGTAGTTATTTCTCCTGATGTAAGAGACTTCTGTTTCAATTTACGCTTTCCTAACGGCAACTTAGATGTTGTACATGATGACGTAGGGGTAGTTAAAAATGGTCTAAGGTATAGATGATATCTCCTGTTTGTAGATGATGGTGAAGTTATGAGCTCATTTGTATTATCTACAATTATAATTACACTTGTAAAGTTAATAAAAATGGTTATATAGAAATATTATAAATGTAAAGATATATTTTGAAATTGTCATAAATGGTGAGTGCAAGTAAAGGAGAAAATGAAAACTCACTTTTTCTTCTTAAAGAGAGTGAACATGAATTATTATTTGGAGATAGACTTTACATTGTTGAATGTTGAAAAGTTTCCGGATAATTAACCGTAAGATTTTCTTTGGCACCTGGAAAGTAATATATAAGAAATGATGTAATAATAAAATATTAAATATTCAAGTATTGAGATGCATATAAAGTTAAAGCTCTAAAACTCGTAAAAAGATTATTATATTTGTGTAATTTCATCAATTGCCTTGATCTGAAGGTCATGCATTCTATTGATAGTGTTTACGCTCACTTTTCAAACATGTTGCTCTTTTTACCATATTTAATATTTCATCAGTTATTGACTCTCATTGTCTTGTGCCTCTTTTATAGAAATCAGTTATTTTTTACTGATAAGTAAAATAAATTTTATATTTATCTTTCACAAATATTCTTTTTGTTTTATATGCAAATTAATATATTTACAATTATTAACCCATGTAATACACGGGCTATAACCTAGTTTTTTATAAAAGTATTTATGATATACATGTCAGTAGGTCATTGAATCTAAAAATAAAAAAAATATTACCTACGTAATTTGAAGTTACTTTAGAAGATCGAGGCATAGAAGGAGACAGAACATTTTTTCAGTTGAATATGTTTTGTTTCTTTCCATCCAAATATAATTTTCTGAGCTTTCTCGCATGTGTTGGGTCATGTTTTTGTAAAGTAATATCTAAATGAGTAGGAGTATAAACGTAAAGTTAATTATGGTTATAATATAAAATATAAATTATATAACAGTAAAGATAAAAATTGCTTTGTTAATTATAATTAAAAGTAAAGTAAAATAGACGTTTAAGATGGAATGAATGTAATACCATTTAAAATATCAGTGAACGGTCTTCTATGGAGCTGGTCTACAAAATCACAAAAGGAAAAAAAACTCAAGCATATTATGTTAACAGTTTTATATGTTGACAACGGGTATATTTAAGGGTCTTTAGATTCAAATTGAAATAATTATAAAAGGTAAGAAATGGAATGATTGAAATTTATTTAAAAATACAATTCATATAATGAGTGTTTTATAATAAGCGATATTGATTAATATATTGGATTGAGTAGATGATGATGGTCTTGTTAAGAAATTGTTAAAATTGCATAATATGGTACAATTATCAAATATGAACAAATAGTAAGTAGTTGTTGGACATATAAGTTTTATATAGATTCAACTAATACTAAGTAAATACCCCTTATAAGTGTTATAGTTCATTGGATTTATTATATTATTGAATAACTTAATTATATGTAATAATAGGATATATATTATATCAGATTAATAATAGAAGCGAAGAAAATACATAAAGTAGTTTGAATCTTAAAACGTTTATTAGTTGGTTTACGTACAATAACCTGTTAAATTTAAAAGAAATAGTAAAAAATAATATTTAAACTAAAATCCAAGCATAAAATTAATAACCATGTAATCAAATCCAACAACTTAGTTCAATAAACATGAAAAATACAAAAATTTTAGAAATCAGTACTGAAACACTTTTAAAAAGTTTAAAACATAGAAGAAGGGATCATTTCTCGGTTTTTGGGATTAAAAGTTTTTGCTTTTCGTTTGATTTTCCATAAACGCCGGTCAATGAACGGGATTTGGTGGATGAATGACCTCGAACTTCATCGTCATCATAAATCTTCACAAGATTACGTTTTAATGCAGCCGTGCTTTCATCTTGGGTATGACATACGCTCGTATTTTTGCATGGGGTTGGATTTGAGACCGAGGTAGCGTTGTCTTCAGTGATAGAAACAACATCCGTTTCCTTCAATATAAATAAATATTACAAATTTATATAAAAGAATAAAAATAAAGTTTGTAAAAATAAAGTTTTTATTAAATAACCAATTGATATAGTAAATTAGTATATGTATTATATAACATCGTACCTTAAAGTTGATAGTATCTTCAGATTGGAATTCTCTAGACATGCCTGCTAACGAATGAGAGTTTCCCTGGTATGATACAATGAAAAAAAAAAGTAGGTACACAAAAGACAAATACAACCTATTAACTATTCAATAACTTATATTTATTTTAATATAGCTTTGGATGATTAAAACTTGAATGAATTCTAAAATCATCTTAGTGTGATATTTAGCAAAATTATGAATTGTATTTACGTTGTCATAATATTATGAAATGGCAGCCACATTACGAACTATTGCTTAATTTGTTCACAGATGCATTTTTTTTTAAAAAGGAATTACAAGCTTACCAAACACGGTTATATAAATGGTCCAACCGGAAATAAAATCCAATCAACATTACACGGAATGAAAAGTGTAACCCTAACTCACGAAGAATTTTAAAATGTAAAATTCATATCTTATTGTAACTTTTATTTATTATTTGGAGACCTGTTGAAATATTTAGGCTATGCATTTGATAACATGTTTTACACCACACACTAATCAAATTTAAAATCCTAACATAATACCCAAGATGTAACAGACATTTAAAATACAACTCTTGTACAATAAATAATAGGTTACCTCGTCAATGTTAAGCTTCTTTTGAAGTTCATAAAGAATCCTTTTGTCTTGAGTTAATTTGGAAATGGTGTAATCTTGTAGTTGTTGTCCAAATTATATTTTGTGAGTTTAACCTTGAACTCGAATCTCTGATCTATAAGATTTTTGAAATCATCTGGAAATAGATTTGAATCAAGAGGGGCCTGCACAATGTGCAAAGTTCATATATTAGATTATTGCTTAAGACATTAATTGGAAAACATATTCATACACTTAAAATTTCTTGTAATAATTCATTAGTTGTTTTCTTTAAAATCTTCTTAGCTTCTCTGTAAGGTCCTGTTCTCGGAGACCCCATGGTCGGTCAATCACAGCATTTATCATATAAAAATACAATACATTTCAGAAAGTCGTTGCAACGGACTGATTTATCCAAAAACCATTCATGCAATTATATATGATGTTGCCAATTAATAGATCGTTGTATTTTTAGAGTTACAAAAGAATCGTTCAGTTGTATTACAAAACAACAATAATATTATGCACGAAATGGATGCCAATCTTTGCCCGCCAAGTAGCTTTACCCTCGTGCCATCCTCAGCAACGAATTACCTGTCAACTGAAAATGCATAAAAGTCAGCGTTACTAAGTGAGTTTTAGTTTTATAAATAAAATACTTTACTTTTACCGAAAAACATTTTCTTTACTTTTGTACGTGATCATACATCATACATACAACTAGATAATATTCATTTATTATCTTCCACCATCGTTCATAATCGTTCGTTTTCGCACTTTCTTTCATTATTATCTTTCACTTGTATCTAGATCTGTCATATGCTATGCCCTATCATCATGCATGAAGCAACTACCTTTTGGGGTCAAGCGACAAGGATCCCATTTTCGCACGTCTCGATCAGTCACAAAGACTGACCCTCCTGTGTGTGAACCCTCATGGGTTAGCCAAATCACATGCTATATAACACACAGTTGAGCTAACAACTCTTAATGAGTTGTGAACCTCTATATAATTTTGCTTGCAATACTTTCATTCATTCTTTAGGTTTCACTTTTCATTATCATGAATCTTTTGCTTCATTAAGATAATACTTTACGTACGAGCATAAACACACCAAATAAAGTCACGTAATAATACGTAATAGGGAACATAAACAGTAGGCCACAAACATGCATAATACCAACAAACATAACCACCAAAAAATCCCAAGGCTTAATCAAAAATTTCTATTTCCTAAAGTTTCAGAAAATTTTTTAAGGCATTTGGGTGCATGAGCACTATGCAGGCGCATGAGTACTATATAGGCGCACGGGCACTTTGGCGCATGAGGAAATTCTAGGCGCATGAGGAAATTCTAGGCGCATGAGTACTGTTTGGGCGCATGAACCATACTTAGGCATTTAGGCAGTAGGCGCATGGGGTACTTGGGCTCATGGGAAAGGACTTAGGCGCATGGACAACTTTCCAGGCGCATGGGCACTATATAGGTGTATAAGCAGGCACTTAGGCGCATGGACAAAATTCCAGGTGCATGGACAAAATTCCAGGCGCATGGGCACTATATTAGGCACACGGGCAGTTGTTAATTCAAACTTACACTATTATTCAGGCCCAATCATCATTTTAACATGTTCCTAACCCAAATCTAACATACCAGGCACCTAAAACAAGCATATAAACACGAAACACAACAAATCATACACAAACATACATTCACCCGTATAAACAGAGTATAAACATATGGTTAGAACATGCTGAAAGTTGTAAAATGAAAGTTACATGCATTTTCAGCCCCAAAACAAGTATAAAACAAAAAACCAGGGGTTCTAAAACTCACATATTGCAGCCTTCAAGCAAAACTCCACCCAACTCGAGGGCACAAAGAGTTCAAACGCCTAAACACACCAAAACACACAACCAAACACAAAAATGCAAGTAAACGCTCACCTTCACCAATTCTTTAGTTCCTCTCTCTAGAAACCGATGAACACAAAATTCTTCTTTCTTTTTTCTTGTTTCAGCCAAAAGTAGTGTAGAGGAGGTGGTGTAACGGCGGCCATACCCCTTTTAAACATAAAGTAATAATGTTTTGTCCTTTTGTACACTTTAGCCCCTCTACTTATGCAAATTCTCCTTTCTTTCTTTATTCTTTTCTTAATAAATTTTCGAGTGTTACATTCTCGATCCCATAAAACTAAGTCAACAACACCAGTAGTATCTTGAACTTTGAGTATAATTTTATTCCTGTAAAACATGTCAACAAAACATTTAGATAGGAGGAGTTAAGTTATATCTTAAATAAATAAGTAGATAATATAAAAATATAAAAAAACAATTGTTGTTAAATCTGAGAATAGCAACAACAACTTTGCCTCCACATTTAGAAGAGGTACATTTAAATATCTGTTTTTCTTTATGCTCATTATACCCATCAGTAACCTCTGTTGGAATCACAGGATTTACCATTTTATTGCAAAATTTGCAAGCATGATAGTACCACTTGACATCTTGAGAAATAAATATAATTGTACCAAAGATGACAAACGACATATGCTAGAAAAAAAATAAATAGATACCATTTAATTAAGTGGAAAACAAATTAGAGAATAGCTAAAAAAAAAAATCCCTACCGTATCAATACCATCAATTTCTGCTACGTGTTTGAATTATGTCCAAAAAACAAAATCATCATGAAACGACAGAAGCATGGATGGCCTGGTTATAATAGAACTTGATGATGAACCTTGTCCTTGAGGTTTTTTGCCAAACTGTATTAAAACATATGTATATTAATGGGATAATCAAATAATTTTATAAGTATGAAAAAAGTGATTAATATAACAAACCTTTGTGTGAAATGGAGAATCTCATCAATGTTATCATTGATAAAAAGGCAGGTGTGATTGAACGAGTTTGATACCGAAGTACGTTCTGTTGAAATACAATAGAAAATGTTGTAAAGCAAAGATGTGTAAATTTATATTTTATAATCAACATGAAATGAAAACCAATAGCCAATGTAGAAAAAACCATCATGAATCTTGGCGTAACCAAACTGAATTATGATCACAACATGACCATCATCTTCTTTTGTGGTCAGGTAATTTGATATCTGAGCATAATAAGAATCCCATAGAGTGAGAGAAACTTTTTTTCCACTGCAAAATTACCATTTTAATCACCTATTAGTTGCGACACGTTTGTAAAAAATCTGAAAATCAAATGTAAATTAAAAAAACATAAACTTACTTTAAATCTTGAATCATAAGACTCATTTTCCTACAGCTTAAATCATCCTTTTTTATAATATTTCACCCTTATAATAAGAAACAATAAGACCAATATAATAATAACAATGAGTATAAATTCTAAAAGATAAAAAATACAATAATGTAATAAATGAACATAACTATGTTTTTAAATAAAGTACTTACCAACCGGTTGGTTGTCGATGGCTTTCGTCTGAAGCAAGTCAAAGCTCGTAAAGTTAAATCCATAAAGGCTACCACCAAAATCCTCACATTTGGTCACCTTAGTTTTATCACTGAAACTTAGTTTCTGAGTATTATCAACAACCTTGTACTTGTTGTAAATCTGACCAATCTTAGGATATTTGATCAAAACACAATGCTTTATGACCAGGAGTGTCTCAAGCCCATCAAACATGTTCTTCAGAACAGAAGCATGAATTTTATTCCACTGGGAAAAGTAAAGAAAACATGATACATTACATGTATGAAGCAATTAACATTCTGATATTACATTTTATGAACTTCTATAATCGTGTAAAACGACGATTAACTTTAAAACAACAGGTCATATTAGCATTCACAAGTACCTGCTCATCCATGAGAATCATATCCATAGAAAAGGTCTCCTTTGGGTTATTCTTGACCGGTTGTCGCCATAAGTGTATAATACGAACCTTAATTGTTGAATCCTCCTTAAAAGCACTCAGTTTGTTTAGCAAAGTAACACTTGTTTCAGCCATGATATCTGCTAATGAAGTAATGAAAAGTTATTAAAGAGTAAAAAAAAAACAAGCCAGAACATCGTAACTCATTTAGTTATACATATACCTGTGATAAGTAGTTGAAGTATGAACATTAATTTGTCAATATGAATGGCAGATGGTGTTTATATAATGCTGAAGTCAGGAAGTCAGTTGCTGAAATTACGATGGAAAATAAACAAAAAGTTAAAGATTTAAAATTTAAATTCTGCACAGAACTAAAAATTAGCTAAATAATAGGTGCATATCAACAACTTTAATTGCAGAAGTCAAATAGAAAAAATACTTGATGGTATTATCTTTTACACCCCTACAATTTATAATATTAATTCAGATTAATATCTAAAATTGAGAAAATCATATATCCAAAACAGCTATTCGAAATAGTGGAAATAATCCTAATCATAATCCTAAAAGTCAATATTACATTAAAGTTCTCAACATAAGATCTACAGAAACAAATAATTCGTATTATGTGATAAAACATGTATTTAACTTAAATCCATTTTGCAGAGGTTATGGCATTTATCTCACATCATATTGTTATCCATGTACTGAACCTAAGTATGATAAGCTTTTAAACAGGTACAAATTATGCATATTATGTGACATGTCGAAAACGTTTGTCATTCAATTATATTATGTGTTATAGATTCATTTTATATAGGAGCCTCGTAATATCTAATCTTCTAAAGCATAAAAAAGACAATAACATTATTAATTTGGTAATGTATCAGGTGATTTAAAAAATATTATAGAATTTGGTCAATTTTGATAATGAGGTGACGTAAAACATTATTAAAAACATGTTGCCATCTTATATTGCATTTATTGCTTATACCATAATATTAGAATTTGGATGATCATGGTTTCTATTTTCGAAAGATGTAGGTAAAAATGGTTTATTATAATTTATCATCTGTTCATAATATGTCCATCTAAAAGTAAGTTTTTTGGGTAGTACTGCTAATTCCCCTAAATGTTTTATACGGATATGATAATAATTTGAATAATTATGTTACATCTAAGATGTAAATTAAAGTAAGTATTCATGAACTTCTTCAGCTTTGTTAAATCTAAGATGTAAATTAAAGTCAGTATTCATGAACGATACAACAACATGGTTTTGATGTTCCTGATGAGTGAAGTGTGTAGTACATGATTGATGATACAGAAAAATGTTAAAATCCAGAGGCGTAAATTTTGAAAAACAAATTTTTTATAGTTGAAACTGTTTTGAACTGTTCTTAATTTTTCTATTACGATATTAGAAATATCATTAATAATGATGTAAATTTGTGAATTTTTATTTTTGTGAACATTAATATGTTTGACATGGTATTTCAGATGGTTTATCCTTATTACTTTTATTTTTGTAGGGGTTGCATTCCAAGGCGGGTGCCATAGCTTACACTGTAATTACATATCTTATGTGCCTTTAGTATCGAAAGAAGTATTGGAATAAAATATACTACAAGTAATGATTATGAACATAGAAGTTAAATGGTATGCTAAAAATATTACCAAGACATTCACAAGGCAAGCAAGAGTTTATGGAAAAAACAAAACACAAAGTATGAATATTAACAAATACCCAATAACCAATCGTTTGTGCAAACAATGCTCATGACGAAATTTTAAAAAAGAACACCGATGAGTTTTCCATAAACTTCATAAAGGTATGCAGTAACCTATTGCCTTTTCACCACATCTATGAGAAACAACTTACCAATGTTCTTTACATACTTGAAGTTACATAGATCACCTTCCTGTATGCCATGGTTCTTCATAAACATATACCATCCACTTAGCACGTACCTTTAGTTGTTGAAAGAAATATTACAAGCATATAGAACCCGTTAAACGTATACATTTACGATTAAAGATAGGTAATGTAATACCTTTTATATGTATGTTCACCCTCATATGTAATATCAAACACCACCTTTTTATATGGAGTATTTCATTATCACCTTCATTGAATGATCCAAATTAGCCTCCCGGACAAAAATTTTAGGCAAACGCTGCATGAGAGTAAGTTGGAATGAGTTAAAACTTTTAAAAGGATTGATATGAAAGGGCCCAAATATTAAGTTTGATTCAGACTTACAAATCGCTTTCTCACGGAGGAGGAGAAATAAAGCGCCTCTCCTAGATAGACCGAGGTAGGTACATTAGGAACCAAGTTAAAATGGTCATCTAACTCTTCCTCCTTGTATCCACTCATACCTGCATGTATATAATAAACCACTCTTAAATATAAGAAGGTGAATTCATATATGGCTTGCCTCAAAATTATTTTCTTTTATAATAATTTACAAAACTAGCATAAGTTTTATCTTAAACATTTTATTTTCTTGTCACTAATTTACAAAAATAGCATAAGTTTTATCTAAAACATTTGCTAACCTGGAGGTATTACAATCTCAGAACCATCCAATTGGAAAACTGAAAACTTTAGAATCGAACAATGATGTTTTTCAAAAATTAGTAAGTCACCATCAAGGATAAGAACATCTTTAGAAACTAAAGTCCAGCCATTGGTCAGGTAGCACTCTCTATAATGCTTTTTGATCGAAACATCCCAATACCGGTGATCTTCAAGGTAGATAGTTATCGGATCCATTTGTATTTTGTTTCTAAAATATCTACTAATTGAGCTACGTGGCAGATGCTGCTGATACACAGTTTTAGTAACTAAAAAGTGGTGACAATTGATGCAGGTATATAATATAATAATATTAAGAAAAATACCAAATGCTCCTTGACAGGATCAGTGATCTAAGTTTGATCAATTAGAGTTGAATCGCAGCGGAATTAGAACAAGAATTAGACAAATATAGCAAGAACACAATAGATATTCAATGGAACAGTACACGGTTATAGAGAAAGAGGGTTTTCTGCAAAAGGGATAATATCATTCATGCACAAATGCTTCGGTATGGCGGCCGCTAAGCTTCGCTGAGCTTCGCTGAGCTGCGCACCTTACAATTAGGACAACATTCCTTATATAAAGGAATGTGACGTCTGCTGATGTCACTTGATAGTGACATTTAACAGAATTATTACAAACAACTGAAAGTAAGCAAATTACTGAGAATGTTCACAACAACTGAGAACATCTCAGAGTATGCTAAGTACAAGATGAAACTAAAACTACTGAAACTACAAGTACTGATTACAAGAAACATAAAACTACTGAAAGGAAACCATCACAACTACTGAAGAGGTCTTCTTCAGCTGTTGTGACAACATCTGAAACTTGGTCTTCAGTCTTTGTCTTCAGCTTTTGTCTTCAGTTCTTTAGCTTCAGACTTTGTCTTCAGCTTTTTCACTTCAGACTTTGTCTTCAGACCTTGTTATCAGTTGATGTCTTCAGCTGTTGCAGACTACTTCAGTTGTTGTAATGTCTGTGGGACTTAAAGGTTTTTCTGATCAGGCTCATTGGTTCTTTTGGTCCAACAAACTCCCCCTGAACCAATGCAGCCAAAACCTTTAAGCTTATTGAGGTCCCACTTATTCTTGGCAGAAATACTCTCTTGATCAGCTTTAGAGATATCAGATAAGCACAGGCCAGGGAACAGGTTTCAGTAGATGTGAATGTCAAAGGATGGAAGGGAACTCTGTCTTGGGGAACTGGACACAGAGCTGTTATCCCAACCATGAAACCTACTTCCCATTGATGAGTCTATAAGACTCTCTGACGTAGGCCTCAAGGAGAACAACTTGTTCCTCCTTAGTGAGTTCTTCTGCTTCTCCTTCGAAGAAGAACTCTGGGCCATAGTACTCTGATAGGTACTTTACTGTCTTTCCATTTTTCAACTCAACAGTTGTTATCTCTCTGTAAGCAAATTCATCTGGGTGAGTCCCTTCTAATAACAACTGGAGTTCATTTTTCTTGATCTCTTCAAGCCTCTTGTATAACAACCCCTTCTTGACCATTTTGTTCTCCATTAGAGTTTGAGGGGTCATCTTTGACTTGTAGGCTCTCTTGAAGTCTTCAAGTATCTCCCAGGGTGAGACTACAATGGCCAACATAATAACAGCATCTATGGTCTTTCTCACTTGGCCATTGTATCTACTTGGTATGGATTTCTTATGAATTCTAGAACTAACCCTGGGGTCTGGCCAAATCCTTACTCTCTCCTTTTGATATTGAAAGGTATGCCTGAGAGCATACAGCCTTTGAGCGTGTTTCTTCATGGCTTGTATAGATGATGACTGAGGAAACTCTTTGTCAACCATCTTCAAAAGTTGCTCATCGTGCTGTTTCTGCTGTTCTTCTTCTTCAATCTTAACTTTCACCATTTGCCTCTGAAAGTCTGGTGTGATCATTTGTTGACTTCTGGGCTCAGGTATTTTTAGAACAGTAGAGATTGGCAGACTGTCTTCTTCATCATCATCTTCTTCTTCTTCTTCCATCCTCAACACCCTTCTCCTCCTTCTGGGTGCATCATTGGATGTGGTTTGAGGTGGTTTTTGGGGTAAGGGAGTTGGTTTTGAGGGTTGAGTTGGTTTAAGTTTAGGTTTAGGGATTGGTTTGGAGAGTTGTGGGGTTGGTTGTTTTTGAGTGGGAGTTTGGGAAGGCTGATCTAGCATTTTTGTGGTAAGTTTGGCTTTGGAAAGCTTGGCCATATCAGTTCTCTTCCCAGCACCTGCTTCATCTAAGGCTTCGATAATCAACCCCTTATTGAATGCTTCAGAAGCACAGATTCTGGTGGTTATTGCCAGAATACTGTCTCTGGTCCATGATTTAATCTCAATTAATGATCTTCCCAAGTATTTTGCAATAAACCTGATCATTATCTCCAACCTCTCCCTTTCCATCACACTGTAACTGGCCCATCTCTCTTGTATCTCTTTAATCTCCAGCCTTCTGATCTCAGTGTCTAATGTAGCTGTATCAAAGCCTTGTCTGAAGAGTTGGTCTATTATTCTGTCCATTGATCTGCTGTGAGCTTCATCAGCTTCTTTAACCAGATCTTCCAATGATTTCTCTTCATCAGGCTTTTGAGTTTCAGCACTTTTCTTTCTCTTGTATGTGATCAGCTGTTTTTCCTTTTCTAACTCCTTTTCTTTCTCTTGTTGTTTCTCATCTTCCACTCTCTTTCTCTTTCTTTCTTTCACTGCCTTAGACTCCCCCTTTTTGGGTGCATTGGGTTCAGGGGTTTGAATGGCAGAAAGCTTCTTTTGCACAGCATCATCAACAAGTGTTTGTAGATTTGAGGAGATCCTCTCATCAATGGCTTTATGCACAATCTCATTGATGATGGGAGTGATGAGAGGTAAGGAATGTTGAAAGGTAGCAACCATCTGCTCAGAGGGGTTCTGTCCCTGAGAGGTGGTGCCAAAAGCAGTGGCTGGTGGCTCAGTTGAGTGTAGTGGCTGAGTGTTTGGTGAACCTTCAGATGAAGGTGCCATCTGTGGGTTTATTGGGGCAGATGGACTTTGATCCTGAGACATTTTGGCAAGCAGTTCTTTGAGTCTGCTCCCTCAGCCTCAAGGATTGTGTTATGGGCTAAGACATCGAAGAAAAAGCCCAGGTCATCATCAGTCTTTGCTGAATCACCTGACCTCCTGATTGAATCAGGATGTACATGCCCTGAGTGTAGATCAGTTGTAGCATGTGCCCCTTGTTCTTGGTTCTGGGGACTTCCTGCCTCAGGACTGAGTCCTTCATCGGCAGTTGCCTCTGGTGAGGTCTTAGAGATGTTACCAACT
Source organism: Flaveria sonorensis (assembly GCA_025506505.1). Lineage (NCBI taxonomy): Eukaryota > Viridiplantae > Streptophyta > Magnoliopsida > Asterales > Asteraceae > Flaveria > Flaveria sonorensis. The sequence continues at coordinate 33,887,013 of CM046440.1, read as the reverse complement.
GCATCCTGTTCATTTGCTGAATCAGTAGAAGTGGCAGCCTCACCAGATGTTCTAACCTCCTCCTCTACACGGGGAGATTGAACATTATAACCCCTGTGCTGTGGGTTATCAGCAGCATTTTGGTCCTCTTCCTCAGCTGTTGAGGTTCTCCCTATTGTAATTGGTTTCTGGGGAGGAGGAGAGGAATGCAGCTGACTCAGCACTTGTGCAACTATAATGGTTGGGCTTTGAGGGGCGGTTGCATTTGGAGATAGGTTTGAAGTAGATTGCACCCGGGGTGACTGGTGCTCTTCAATGGTAACCTTCTCAATTGAGATAGGTTCCAGCATTGTGGTATCCCCAATTATGGTTGCATCAGGATCCTGTTGAGAGGATGCCTGAGCGGCTAGGGCTGGTGGAGTCTTTGACACTACTGGGGGGTTAGAACCAGTAAGTGTTTCCTGTATTGGTGGTACAGGGGCATCCTCAGGGGACTCATCTCCCTGAGTAGCCTTTTTGGGCTTTTTGGTGATGGGTTTGGTGGGGACTTTGGATCTGGAAGTGGAGGCTGTGGGTTCCCGCTGCTTGGGTTTTAGCAGCCGGGCAGCCCCTTTCAGTGTAGGGTCAGAGTTGTGCCTGGAGTATACTTCAGGCAATACAGCCGGAGCAGGGACTCCAAGGCCAACAAGGCCGTCTGATTTTAGCTGATTTAAAATTATGGCCATGAGAAACCTGGGATATAATATCCATCTGTTTGCCACAGGTTTCAAAGCCAGATCCTTTAGTTCCATGAAAACTATCTCAGAAAAATTTAGATTTTGTCGTTCAAAGATAGAGTATAATACCTGTTGCCATCGGGAGGACATCTGATCCCATGAGGAGGTTTTTGATGCAAGGCAGACATTCACCATGTGGAATATAAGACGTTCAGCATCATGGAAGTGCTTCTTCAGAATGGTGGTAGCACTTAAGTCTCCTTCATACCCGTTATTGATGAAAGACATATCAGTTGTGCCTTTCGGGTATTCTGTGACACAAGTGGCATCATGTAGATTTAGGGTTTGTCGAATGATGTCTGGAGTGATGACCACCTGTTTCTGGTTAACCAACGACTGGAGAGTGATTTGGCTATCATTCTACCAGTTTGCACAGAGACGTTGGTCCAGAATTGGCTTAGGGAATCAGGGTATATGGTAGGATTCAGAAGAAAAGCGGTTCGGTACTGGGAATCTACCATAAGATCGATGGCATTATCAAATTTGTTCCAAAAGGCCGATTTCGAGAGGTAGGCAACACAGTTGTGTCTGGGTTTGAGTTTCATGGTCGCCATTGTTGAGAGAGTGAAGGACAGAAAACGGCTAATGAAACGTTTGAAAGTAGGTTTAGGTATTTATAGGGTAAGAAAAGGCTGATATAAAACGATTGAAAGTGTTGGTGCTGTCATCAGTTGTTTGAAAACAACTGAAGACCTGGTTTTAACTTTCAGAAGTTGTAACAACTGAAGACTTGGTATTAGTCATCAGTAGTTGTGAAACTACTGAAGACACGGTTTTGGCTTCAGGTGTTGTAAACAACTGAAGATTTGGTGTTAGTCATCAGTAGTTTTACAAGTTGTAAAACTACTGAAGACATGGTTTTGGCTTCAGTTGTATGAAGTGAAACAGCAGTTGTAGAAACAACTGAAGAGAAAAGTTTCTCATCAGCTGTTGTCGTCAATTCTTAGCTCATCAGCTGTTTCATTCTGACCTCAACACTTATCAGACTTTTTGTCTGATTTTCAGACGTTTCATTGGTCATCAGTACTTATCTGTTATACTGACATCAGTAGTTGTAACTACATCAGTAGTTGTAACCACATCAGTTCTTTTCAACAGATAGAGTACTTCAGTACTTTTAAGTAATTTAGTCTTCAGTAGTTATGAAAACTACTGAGTTATCAGTACTTATTTGTGACAATAGTATACGAATGCTCATCAGTACTTGTTGACTAAGATCATCAGTAGTTGTCACTTATTCTAGCTGCAGCATACCAAGTCTTAACACTAGGTTTTGGAAAGTTGAACTGTCCAAAGGCTTCTATGCCACAGTTTAGATTCCTTTATTTGTAGACCTCTCACTAAACTATTGTGGATCAGCTGATTCATGTTTTTGAGATTAACATGACCCAGCCTTCTATGCCACAGTTTAGATTCCTGAGGAGAGGCCTTGGAGAACAGGCAAGGATGACCTTTTAAATCAATCTTCTTTGACAAATCCAAGGCATATACTCTTCCTATCCTGTTGGCCTTCAGGAGAGTATGTTCATCCAATACCTTGTCAATCAGCCTCAGAACTTTGGAAGACAGAATCCGGCAGTTCTGGCTTGTGAAAAGTGCAACATGCCCTTTATCACACATCTGACTGACACTCAGTAGATTATACTTGAGATTCTCCACATGGTTAACATCATCAAATCTGATTTCTCCATTTGACACAAATCCTTTCCCGATGATGTAACCCTTAGCATCATTTCCAAATGAGACAAATCCCTTCTTTCCTTGAGAGTAGTCATTAAGAAGAGAACTGCTCCCAGTCATATGCATAGACCTCCACTGTCTACATACCAGATGCTTCTTTGGCATGCTGAAGAACCCTGCATTTATCATAAGAAACTAGTTAGCTTTAGAGACCCAAACCTTTTTGGTTTTGGGTCTGTTTTCATCAACAGATTTAACCATAACTTGTTTCTCATGATTAACAGCTGATGAAGGTGGAGATGGTGCTGAAATGGATTTCTTAGATTTGGCTTGGATTTCCTTTTCAGTGGTTTGATCACAGGTGCATCTAGTTGGTTAACTCTCCCCAACAAATGCTGAACCATCATAACAAGTTGTGTTGATTTGTTGCTAAAGCCTTCAGCTCATTTGACACATCAGTACTTGTTTTTGATGAGTTCTGTGACCCACCATTTCCTCCTTCTTGAAATTCACAGACTTAGTCTGATGTTTATCATGAGGAACACTATCAGCTGTTTTCTGATAAACCCCATCCTTCTTTTTGGATTTTGGTGAGGCCTTGGGTTTATCAGTTTGAGATGACTGTGGTACAAACTTGGTCTCAAACTCATTTTTCATTTTATTAATCTCTTCTTTAATGAGCTTATCTCTGTTGAGTTTGGAACCCTTTTTGTACCAGCATTCATCAGATAGATGATTGAATTTACCACATATTTCACATGGCTTATTCTTCATCTTGGATTGATCAACTGCTGAAGTGGAAACTACTGAAGGTGTGATCTTCAGTACTTTCCTCCTTTCAGTACTTGTGTTAAGTACTGAAGGATCGGTAACAACTGAAGACTTGTTCTTCAGCTGTTCTCTATCCGTCCTGAAAGACCGTATGATAGATTCCTCAGCAGTTGTTAATCCTTTTATTTCAGCAGATTTGAAATGCTTTTCAGATGTTGTGACTTGCCCTTCAGTACTTGGAGTACTTTGAGGGACAACATCTGAATTGCTCAGCTTCATGTGTTTATCAGCATTTAAACCATCAGGCAATTGATTTGCTGAGATCTTAACACTGACTTCATCCTCTAATTTTGTATTATCATTTGAGGATGAATCACATGATGATGTGGTTTGGAAATTACTTTCACCTTCAGATTTTACTATTGATTTTGAAGTAAAATCAGTAGGTGGTGCAGTATGATTGTAACCTATTCCAAACTTCACATTTGAAGCTGTTTGCTTGCTGAGAAGCATTTCAAATCCCTTGCAGGATGTTACCCAGCGGTCACACTCAACTTGGGTAGCTGCAAGTGTCTCTTTGAGACTTCTGTGGTTCTCAAGTATGACCTCTACCTTAGCCTTTTCATCATTAAGTTGGCATTTAAGCTTGTAAATCTCATCATCTTTGTCATTAAGAGCAGACTCATACTCAGCTTTTCTTTTGGAAATAGTTTTCTCAAGCTCAAGATTTTGATTGATTAAAGCTACATTTGCCTCTCTAATAGAGACAAAGGCAGCTATGCATGATTCAGAACATAACTTGGCTTTAGCCTCAGAAGATACCTGGGTTACCTGTGAAGATGATGCATTGGAGCAGGAACCCTCAGTAGACTCCAGGGCCATGAGAGCAAGATTCCCAAAAGGATGTTCACCACCATGTTGACCAGCACCAGCAAATAATTGCTCATTGAAACCAGAAAGATCATCTGGTAAGCTGCTCCAGTCAACAACTCCTGGTGTGAAGAAGCTGTGATGAGGTTGAGATTGTGATGGAGATGGTTGAGGCTCAGGTAGGGCTTGAGGTTGTTGTGCTATAGGAACTTGAACTGGATTTGGCTGTGGCATGTAATAGCAGGGATATGGATATGGCATTGGACCCTGAGGGACAAAATATGCAGGAGATTGAGGTTGTGAGTGATGACCAGAACTAGCAGGATGTTGCCCTTTGTTTTGTGAACTATTGCTTGGAAAGGTCACAAAGGGTGCAGAGGAGTTAGATCCAGTTGATCTACACTCTCTTGCAAAGTGCCCAAGCCTGTGGCATTTGTGACACCTCAACTTACTCTTGTCAAAACCAACTTTGGTTTTGCCAGAGAGTCCTGGAAATTTCCTACCAGTTCTCTTGTAGAACTTTTGAGATCTGATATTGATCAAGGCCATTTGGCTCAAAATATCCATCTCTTCTAAATCATCATCAGCAATACCCATCAAATCATCCATGATAAAGCATAAATTATCACTATTACACCCAGAATGACTGTCAACACCAACAAATGCATGATCAGAACTGTTTGAAGAGAAATCTATATGCTCATCATAATGGCTTTCTGATCCAGCATATTCTGACTTATGACCGACCAAGACAGTGTTCCCTGGTACAAAGTCATCAGTGAGCTTTCCTGATGATGCCAGTTTCCTTTTCTGCTCTATCTCTCTTTCAAATGTAAGCAGTTTCCCATGGAGTTGGGTGAGAGATAGGCTATCCAGATTTGCACTGGAGCATAGGACAATGGTGTATGTGTCCCATCTCTCAGGCAGTGATCTGAGGAATCTATTGTTCATCTGGCTGTTAGTATACTCATGCTTGACCATTTTCAGCTCAGAGATCAAGCAGGAGAAACGCTCAAACTGTTGAGTCAGTGTCTCACCCTTCCTATGAGAGAATGTCTCATATTGTTGGGCGAGGATTTCTCTGTTGTTTGCTAAGACCTCATCAGTTCCTCCGAATTGTTCCTTCAAAGCATTCCAGAGGTCATGAGCAGTTTCATGATGCATAAGCCCAGATAGATTTCATTAGGCAGTGCCATGGCCAGAATTCCATGGGCTTTAGCATCAATCTCAAACAGTTTACGATCTTCATCTGAGTATTGCTCCTTCTTCTTCGGAACCATTTGGTTGGTCTCCGGATTGTTCACCATAGGCTTGTGTGGACCGTGAACCACAGATGTCCAACAACCTGAACTGTTAACAGACAGGTGATGGAGCATTCTTCGTTGCCATATGTTATACTCAATCCTAACCAGCATCGGAGGCTTGGTTGAGGAGCCAGTATTGTGAGGGTCATTAGATGGAGTAGTCATTCTCAGATTCAAACCAATTCAATCAAGTTTCAACAGATTTAGCACAAAAACACAACAAACTCAATATGAACCAAGAAGAAACTCAAATTGAATAACCAGAAGCAGCAGAAGATCAATCTCTATAACCAATTCTTGCAAATATGCTAATTCGATCAAACTTTAGATATCGAAATAGCAGTTTCAATGATCAATTGTTAAACCGATCAATGATTAGCCTGCTCTGATACCATTTGACAGGATCAGTGATCTAAGTTTGATCAATTAGAGTTGAATCGCAGCGGAATTAGAACAAGAATTAGACAAATATAGCAAGAACACAATAGATATTCAATGGAACAGTACACGGTTATAGAGAAAGAGGGTTTTCTGCAAAAGGGATAATATCATTCATGCACAAATGCTTCGGTATGGCGGCCGCTAAGCTTCGCTGAGCTTCGCTGAGCTGCGCACCTTACAATTAGGTTAACATTCCTTATATAAAGGAATGTGACGTCTGCTGATGTCACTTGATAGTGACATTTAACAGAATTATTACAAACAACTGAAAGTAAGCAAATTACTGAGAATGTTCACAACAACTGAGAACATCTCAGAGTATGCTAAGTACAAGATGAAACTAAAACTACTGAAACTACAAGTACTGATTACAAGAAACATAAAACTACTGAAAGGAAACCATCACAACTACTGAAGAGGTCTTCTTCAGCTGTTGTGACAACATCTGAAACTTGGTCTTCAGTCTTTGTCTTCAGCTTTTGTCTTCAGACTTTGTCTTCAGTTCTTTAGCTTCAGACTTTGTCTTCAGCTTTTTCACTTCAGACTTTGTCTTCAGACCTTGTTATCAGTTGATGTCTTCAGCTGTTGTAGACTACTTCAGTTGTTGTAATGTCTGTGGGACTTAAAGGTTTTTCTGATCAGGCTCATTGGTTCTTTTGGTCCAACACTCCTCATAATTTTGCACAACGAACTTGTAAAACGAATATCCATGATTGAGCCTAGGATTGGAATAAAGGCATGTAACATATAAACATCCAATAGTGTTGAAGTCAAATAGAAAAACAGAAACCAAGTGCAAGTTAAGTTCATGCACTAAAAGTAACCAACCATCTGTAAAGACAAATCTATTATCGGCCTTTTGTAACTTGACAGACCAAGCTCGAGATGAATAAGTATGCAATTCAACGGTGATCGACATTTGAAAGTTGTTCTCCTGACTCATATAAGGGAAACATTCTGTCAATAACTGTATATTATAAAACAAATAAAAGTAACATAAATAGTCTGCAAATAATAATAAACGTTTTACACATAACATGAGATTATAAGGGGAATACCATAAATGGTGGAACAGGAGCACTGAGTTTGGTGGAAAAACGCCTTGAGATGCTGTTATGGGTTGTTAAATAAACGGACTAGATAAATAAGCCTATTTATAGGATGTCCATAGAAGAAGACATGAGTATATGCATACAAAATAAAACGCCAGCCAATATTTCCCCTTAAAAAAAGATTATACCAATTCACGGGTTCAAAACGGGTAAATTCACGGGTTCAGCTGTTTATCTCAAAATTGAAGCTGCACTGTGATAAACATGTATTCAACTTAAATATATTTTGTAGAGGTTATGGCATTTATCTCACATCATATTGTTATCCGTGTACTTGCAAGCCCCGTTCCCGGGACGCTTACAGCTGTACCATCATCACATAAAATATTTAAAACATACATTACTTTTGCAGCGGAATTTAAACTTTCATTAATAATTTAAAACATATCATTACCTTACATCATTCGTTTACATTTCGAAATACAACATCATATTAAAAAATGCGGATGCCAGCCTCAAAACGTCCCCAGTAGCTTATGCATCCATGCCTGCAACTCCTCAGCATCAACAAAATACTTGCCAACTATTATGCATACAAAAGTCAGCGACGCTGAGTGAGTTCTAGTTTTATAATAAAATACTTTACTTTCGTTAAAACAATCTTTTACTTTCGATCATGATCACACATGATACGTGCACATTGATAATAATTATTATTCTCTTTATCATCGTTCATCATTATTACTCATTACATCTTTTACCATCATCCAGATCCTGTCTCATGCAATACCCCCGACTCGTGCTCGAAAGCTGATACTGTGCCGGGGCCTGTAAACAAACCCCCGACACATGTCCGAAGACAGACATAGTATCGGGGTACACGACAAGGATCCCATCTCATGTGCAACACCCTCGACTCGTGCTCGAAAGTTGATACTGTGTCGGGGCCTGTAAACAAACCCCTGACTCGTGCCTGAAGGCTGACACAGTACCGGGACAAGCAACAAGACCTCATCTCATGGCATCCTATCTCATGCAATACCCCCGACTCGTGCTCGAAAGCTGATACTGTGTCGGGGCCTGTAAACAAACCCCCGACTCGTGTCCGAAGACAGACACAGTACCGGGGTACGCGACAAGGATCTCATCATCTGTTACTTCCATACTTATCATTCGTTATCTTCCACTTTCATTATATAAAACTTTACTTACATTCATACATCATACCACGTAAAGTCATAACATAAAACATAACGTATTACATAACATAATACATACATTTTGAACACCGTTAAACATGGAAAGATAACACATCACACAAACATGCATAACACACCAAGCCCAAGCCATCACATCACAACAGAACCTATCTCAACCAACTACCTCATAAAATCCTCAAAAAACCCTAAGTCCAAAATGGAGAGCAGTTGGACATCTCAGGCGCATGAGCATAAAAATTCTAAGGAAAACAGCCTAGGCGCATTACCATTATGCAGGCGCATGAGCCCTGCTTAGGCGCATGAACACTTAGGCGCATGAGCAACTCTGGGCGCATGGGCACTGCTGGGGCGCATGGCCAACACTTAGGCGCATGGGCTCTCTGGGCGCATGGGCACTGCTGGGGCGCATGGCCAACACTTAAGCGCATGGGCATCTTCTGGGCGCATGGACAACTGTTTGGGTGCATGACCTACACTTAGGGGCATGGGGTCCGTTAGGCTCATGGAAACAATCTTGGCGCATGACCAACAATCTGAAATATAACAAATTTTACAAACAACCCCCAAACATCGACCTAGCACATCCTAACACAGATCTAATATGCTACCAACACTAAAACACGCTAGACATCAAACATAACCTCAAAAACAACCTTAAAAACATACAACAACAGAGCACTATCGAACGACATGCTGAAAAACTCATGGTTACTTAAAAATCTTTTGCTCCGTATGCATAATAGCCCCAAACACTTTGAAAACCATTAAAAAAAGGGGATCTAGAAACTCATCTAAAGCAACCTTCGAGTAACACACCTGCAAATTCAGCTCCTAAAACCCACGAAATCAAGCACTTAGCACCACAAATCTTGGCCTAGAAGCTAAAAATTCGGTTGAAATCGAACATTAACCCAAGAAAACTCACCTTCAAGAATATTTCAGCTTCTTCTCTCTCTAAAACCGTGAACTCTTCTTCTTTCTTCCATTTTTAGCTGAGAAGATGGGTATGGCAATGTAGTGGGCGGCCATACCCACTCATTTAAACACTATTATTTTAAAGTTTGCATATTGTACAACTTTAGTCCTTCAATTTGTGTTATTCCTCATCTCTTTCTTTATACTTTTATTTTCTCTTCTCTTTAATAAAATTCGGGGTGTTACAAGTCCACCCCCCTTATATAGGTTTCGTCCCTGAAACCTGTTGCTTATTGAACAGTTGCGGGTAATGCTGTCTCATCTCTTCCTTGATCTTATACATAGGCTTAGACCCCTTATGGGCTCCCCTGTACTAGCATAAATGAAACCTCCCTTATCCTTAGCCCGTCTCTCCCTTTTATCAGTAATAGCCACTGGTTGTTCCATGTGGTTGAGTCGTTCGTCCATCTCGGTATTCCCTAGTGGCACTACCATATCCTCCTCGATTGAGCACTTCCTCAGACGAGATACATGGAATGTCGAATGAATTCCACTTAACTTATCGCGTAGCTCCAACCTGTAGACCATCCCTCCTGTTCGAGCGATGATTCGGAAAAGCCCTATACACCTCGGTATTTGCTTCCCTTGCTTTCGGAATCAGATGATCCTCTTTCCCAGATGAGGCATTCATCATTACTCCATCGCCGTAGGTAGGAACCAAACTCTTGTCGGGCGCGGTTGATCTAACCACCTTCTTGCAACACTTGGTGTTTGCCTCATAGGCTGCTAGCCAATCCTTCCTAAGGCATGCATCAATCCACCTAGATTCATCCTGAATAGTCTAGCAGGAAACATGTGCTCTCCTAATTCCATCACGTAATCCTCTAGGGCATCAGGTAACCTAGTGGACTTACCAATAGCAATTTTACATCGAAGGGCTCATCGATCTTCCTACTCCTAACGTGCAACTTATCACAGAAGGCAGCAGGAATGAAACTACTACTAGCACCACTATCAAAGCACAGATACGCAAATTTAATTTACTAGAAACGTACCTGATGTCATGTCGGAGTCCGCTCTAGCCTCCTCCCGGTCATAGCAAATGCTTTGACTTTCATCCTCTGCTCTCCTTTTTAGCCCATTTCCTTGCACCGGAGCTCTCTGCCCTCGACTTCTTGCAGTCTCTGCTTATATGCCCAGTCTCACCATATCTGTAACATCTAGCCATGTGACAATCCCTCGCGTTGTGGCCCTTTTTCCCACAATAGAAGCAGATGTTCAATCCTTACCTGCACTCCCCTTCGTGGCCTCTACCACACTTCTTGGATGCTGCTTCCCTCCCTGTTATCATTTTCCGATCATCGACCCTCATCGTCTTACCTCTAGCCATAAATCCATTATCATTATCCCGCCTTCCATTCCCATTCTTAACATAGCCCCGCTCCTTCTCTACATCCACTATCGCTACTGCCTCTCGCTCGTCATACAACCTCCCAGCTAGATCGACCACCGACCTAAACGTACCTGGCCGAGTGGTGATCAGATGTCAGTGGATATCTGTCGGTAGACCTTGAATGTACCTCTTGATCTTTTGTGACACAGGCGTCACCTGATCCGGCACTAGCCTTGCCATCTCGTTGAACTTTGTTGTATACTGTTGGTGCGTCGTCGTTCCTGCCTCCAACTGTAGGAACTCTCTCTCAACTTTGTCAAGCTCCCTATAAGAGCAAAACTCCTCAATTACTAACCTCTTCATCTCATTCCATCTCATCCTCCCGATTGCCCTGGTACCCTCGGCTTGAACAATGTTGTCCCACCAGCACAAGGCTGAATCCACAAATGAGTGGGTAGCGAACTTCACCTTCTGATCCTCGCGGCACTTGCTAATGTCCAGTACCGCCTCCATCTCCCTCACCCAACGATGAAAAGCAGTAGCACTTCCATTTCCATCAAAAGTTGGGGGCTTGTATCTCTGGAATGCCCCATAGCTACACTCCTTGGCGGTTTCCTGCATCGCTTCCTCCTCCTCATCATCACTGGAGACAACCATCTCAGTCTCTGGTTGCTCCCCTTCACCGGAACCTCTCACAACGGTCCTCCTCCTCTCCTCCTTCTCTTTCTTTTCATCCTCCCTCACAGCACGTATAACCTCAGTCACTACAGTAGGCAGAATCGTCTGCATGACTTGATGAACTTCCTCTGCTACTGCCTCCCTCATTGAGGCCTTAGGATTAGCACTCCTGTCCTCACCGTCCAGGTGACTAAGCTCGGGCTCTTCAGGAGCCGTTTCAGCAGTCTTAGCTCTGCTCCTTGTGACACGTGGTCCAACACCACGTCCACCATGCATTCCACCTCGGGAAGCCTCAGAAGACCTACCACCAGCCATCACTAAACACTACAAGATTCAAACACCAACACGGTCATTCAAGGTAATAGCTCAGATTATGTCAAGTATAGTAAGTCCCTAATCACAGTTGCCAGTTGTTATTAGCCACTTACTTTGCTGTTCATTCCCCAAGCATTTCCTATCCTGACTACATTAGTATCTAAATCTACACAAAAGCACATAAACCACATAACACGCGCACATAATTCCCCTTTTCATTAACCTACATAAAACGTTTATGTAAAACCTTTACCTGCAGGCACATAGCTACTAGGATTGGCATCCCTTTCCTTTCATCCCATTCTCAGTTTAAGTTTAGGTTTTGAAAATATTTACCCAATTCTCTTAAACTTTGGCTCTAATACCAACTTGTAAGGCCCCGTTCCCGGGACGCTTACAGCTGGACCGTCATCGCATAAAATATTTAAAACATACATTACTTTTGCAGCGGAATTTAAAACTTTTATTAATAATTTAAAACATATCATTACGTTACATCATTCGTTTACATTTCAAAATACAACATCATATTAAAAACGTAGATGCCAGCCTCAAAACGTCCCCAGTAGGATATGCATCCATGCCTGCAACTCCTCAGCATCAACAAAATACCTGCCAACTATTATGCATATAAAAGTCAGCGACGCTGAGTGAGTTCTAGTTTTAAAAATAAAATACTTTACTTTCGTTAAAACAACCTTTTACTTTTGATCATGAACACACATCATATGTACACATTGATAATAATTATTATTATCTTCATCATCGTTCATTATTATTACTCATTACATCTTTTACCATCATCCAGATCCTGTCTCATGCAATACCCCCGACTTGTGCTCAAAAGCTAATACTGTGTCGGGGCCTGTAAACAAACCCCCGAATCGTATCAGAAGACTAACACGCTACCAGGGTATGCGACAAGGATCACATCTCGTGTGCAACACCCTCGACTCATGCTCGAAAGCTGATACAGTGCAGGCCCCTGTAAACAAACCCCCGACTCGTGCCCGAAGGCTGACACAGTACCGGGGCAAGCAACAAGACCTCATCTCATGACATTCAATCTCTTGTAATACCCCCGACTCGTGCTCAAAAGGCTGATTCTATGATGGGGCTTGTAAACAAACCCTCGACTCATGTCGAAAGAATGACAAGTACCGGGGTACGCGACAAGGATCACATCATCCGTTACTTCCATACTTATCATTCGTTATCTTCCACTTTCTTTATATAATACTTTACGTTCATTCAAACATCATACCACGTAAAGTCATAACATAAAAAATAACGTATTACATAACATAATACATACATTTTGAAAACCGTTAAACATGGAAAGATAACACATCACACAAACATGCATAACACACCAAGCCCAAGCCATCACATCATAACAGAACCTATCTCAACCAACTACCTCATAAAATACTCAGAAAAACCTAAGTCCAAAATGGAGAGCAGTTGGACATCTCAGGCGCATGAGCATAAAAATTCTAAGGAAAACAGGCTAGGCGCATTACCACTATGCAGGCGCATGAGCCCTGCTTAGGCGAGCAACTCTAGGCGCATGAGCAACTCTGGGCGCATGGGCACTGCTGGGGCACATGGCCAACACTTAGGCGCATTGGCTCTCTGGGCGCATGGGCACTGCTGGGGCGCATGGCCAACACTTAGGCGCATGGCCATTCTTCTGGGCTCATGGACAACTGTTTGGGCGCATGACCTACACTTAGGCGCATAGGGTCCGTTAGGCGCATGGAAACAATCTGGGCGCATGACCAACAATCTGAAATATAACAAATTCTACAAACAACCCCCAAACATCGACCTAGCACATCCTAACACAGATGTAACATGCTACCAACACTAAAACATGCTAGACATCAAACATAACCTGAAAAACAACCTTAAAAACATATAACAACAAAGCAACATTGAACAACATGCTAAAAAACTCACGGTTACTAAAAAATCTTTTGCTCGGTATGCATAATAGCCCCAAACACTTTGAAAACCAGTAAAAAGAGGGGATCTAGAAACTCATCTTAAGCAACCTTCGAGCAACACACCTCCACCTGCAAATTCAGCTCCTAAAACCCACGAAATCAAGCACTTAGCACCATAAATCTCGGCCTAGAAGCTGAAAATTCGGTTGAAACCGAACATTAACCCAAGAAAACTCACCTTCAAGAAGATTTCAGCTTCTTCTCTCTCTAAAACCGTGAACTTTTCTTCTTTCTTCCTTTTTTTAGCTGAGAAGATGGGTATGGCAATGTAGTGGGTGGCCATACCCACTCTTTTAAACACTATTATTTTAAAGTTTGCATCTTGCACAACTTTAGTCCTTCAACTTGTGTTATTCCTTATTTCTTTCTTTATACTTTTATTTTCTCTTCTTTTTAATAAAATTCGGGGTGTTATAGTACTGAACCTAAGTATGATAAGCTTTTAAACATTTCTGCTAATGATTATGATATTGCAAAACCTATTATGCTAACAGTGTCCTTACATACTGAATCATAACCAATTCCTTTATAACCGGTAACTAACAATGGTGTTCAAGGAGCTGTATTTTGACATGTAATTTTGTGCTTCATATAGGTTTAGATATTCACAATGATTTGTATGTTCCAAAAATAATATTACAAAGCACGGTCACAATGAGCGACATATTCACATAAATCAAACCTTGACAAATCCAAAATTCCAAAATCGAAATTATAAACAAAAATTAAGTAATAAAAGAAAATCGATTGCTCACGTAGTTCACAGGTAAACAAACTCCTAATCTTGATAGTTGTCAAAAGCATTTTAATCTAAGTAAAGCATTTTAATATAACCAGATGATCAGCCATTCTAGTAATTAAACAAAATTTGAATTATCATGTCAGCAAATAGAGGTATTTGTTTTGTAATACTTAATACCTAAAATGGTAACCACTGAATTAATGAAAAAATGATAACATAACTGATGAATTTGAAGAATACCTCATCATTCTTTTGATGTAACGCAGATAAACCCTGATGTATAGCCTAAACATACATCAACAGATAACAAACTGTAAGCATACCTAACAGTCAATTGAAAAGCACAATGAACTCAGTTGAGCTTGAAAGATACGTATGAAGATGACTTTTACTATTGGTTTTCTTTTTTAACACAAACTTTCAAATAACAAACTTCAATTGAAAACTGTAAACATTTCCAGACTTATTTACAGAGGATCTTGAAAACATCTCAAAACCCATCAAATTATAAGGAAGAACAACACCAAAGAACAATCGAAACAAACAAATTCGAATTTATTTACATTCAAATAAAGCATGAAACTTTACTCTTAGTTACTGTAGAAAACCAACAATAAACGTCAATTGAAAAGCACAATGAGCCTAGTTGAGCTTGAAAGATACGTATAAAGTCAATTGAAAAGCACAATAAGCATACCTTTTTGGAGGAAATTTTAGTAAATTTTAGAAAAACGACGGGTGTTGATAGGATTGCTATGGATTGGAATAGGGTTTTACAGATCTATACCTTCAGGGGTTAAATTTGCACCGATCTATACATTATGAGTTGAAATCGGGAGTTTGTTGAACAAAATTAGGGTTTAGATATTGAAATTGGGGAAAATCAGGATCTGGTAACAGGAGATGGATATATTAAAATAGGCGGTAAAATAAAATTGAGAAGCCCTATGGGAATGCCATGTGTCCTATAGATGTAAAGGATTATTAGTATAGATTTTTGACATCCATTTGAAATGAAAATTTTGAAACTTTTGTTTACAATTACACACATGTAAGTTGTTTGAATTGTTATCTTAAAATAGTTGAGTAGATTTGAATACATATAAACTATTAAGAACTGTTTGACTTGATAGTTTCTAAAGTGTATTATAGTTTTACGCATATGTAAAAGGCTTAAGTTCAAAATATATAAGTTGGTAAACATATTTACGAATAAGATGAAACTTGAAAATGTGGTTAAAACTAATATATCCTTGATCTATCATTTAAAGTTTCAATTATTTACTATTGTGCCACCGAATTTTCTTAGCCCTTGGATCTATAATCTAATAGATAATAATCCTTCTCACCCTTTTTAGTTTTTTCTCTCTTTTTACAATAACCCCACCCGAATAAAAAATCCTTGCTTGTTCGTACGAAATAATCTTCAAAATCAAATTGACTAAGTTTGAATTGATCGTGATATTCAAAGGTAATCAATCTTATATAAAATCGTGGATTCTCATTTAATCGTGATATTTATATGATTAAAATACAATATTTAATTAGATATCTAGAAATTTTAAATAATTGAAACTCAATAATAAAAAGAAATAAATAATTGACTGGATCCAAGATGTGAATCTCAGTTAATGTGACTCAACTTAGGATCGAATATGATGATTGAATCAGTGATTAAGCTGCGGAAATACCAAATCACAGAACATTAATTACTGAAAGAATACTAATAAATGCTTTGTATATTAATGAGAGTGTTGAATCAATATTTCAGATTCAGTGAGCCTGGATCTTAGGATTCATCATGTTTAGATCTAAAAATTCAAATTTGAGATGGGTGGAGGTGTGTGAATCAGAGAACAAAGATAAGGATAATAATAATGTTATGATTTCATTGATGTTGATGAACAAATTACAATGAGAATCATAGCTGGATGATGGAATCAAACCCACCCGAAGGAGGAGTTCTCCTTGGGTGGTGGCGGTTCACACCATCAGAAACACACACACAAGAACCACTCTTGAACCACACTTGCAAAAATACACTAGTGGGTCTATTTATACTATTATTACATTAAGAACTAATTTTGACTTTTCTTTTTGTCTTGATGTTGACTTTGTCTTGTTGACTTGTCTTGTATTATTGTTTTCTTCTGTTTATCAACTTGGTCTCTGAACTCGTACAATGAGATCTTTAGTCGGCTGGGATTATCATTTGGTAAGCTTCAGTTTATTCTATTGTTGAACTCAACAGGGAGTGAACAAGATACAAAATGTGCTAGGGTTGCTGGTGAAACTTTTAATGTTGTTGTTCTCCCTTGTTTTTCAAATTAGGTTATACTGATATATTTATAGGCAGATACATTGCCTGTACAAAATGACTAAACAACCCTAACAACTATACATCAGAATACTAGTCTAAGTACAAAATATCATCAGCATTTGTAAGTGTTCATCCGTATTAGTTAATGCAGATGAGAAGTCTTCATCAGCATTTCTTCTGTTTGTCTTCAGCATTGACTGGGTCATCCGCATTAGTTAATGTGGACGACCAAATACTTGGCCGCATTTGTGTTCCTTGCCCGCATTAGTAAATGCGGATGAACAAATACTTGATCACATTTGTTTTCCTTGTCTGCATTAGTAAATGCGGATGAACAAATACTTGATCGCATTTGTTCTTTGGTCTTCCACATTTACTAATGCAGATAACCAACACTTAGTCTTTTTCTTCTATATCTTCAGCCGCATTTCTTCATGATCTTCCACCTGCATTTCCTTTTGGACTTGGAGGGATTTTCAACCAGAACAACCTTCAACCACTTCTTGAATTGGCATGTATGATCCTTTCAGGGTCTAACAATACTCCCCCTAAGGCTTATACAGCCTATGTACTTCAAGAGTTTGAGGGTGGTAGAGGTTGTGATGATTCTGGTGGTTCTTCATGAGATTGAACTTGTCTTGCTTGGATTGTTGATGGAGATGGTGCTGATGCAGTTACCCGCACTGGTTATATGTCTGGGTTACTTTCACCCGTATTAACCAATACTCTTACCCGCATTAATTTTTGAACTTGTCAAAAATTAATGTTTTTGCAGAGGATGATTCTGACTATTTTGCACTGATGTTCTGATTTTTATAAAGATGAGTCTGTTACTTTGATTTTATGAAGTTTTGACTATTGCTTGGATTGTCGATTCTTGCTTGGATTGACTTGTATACCACGTATGATACAAGTTTCCCAGTTTTGACTGATCCTGGACTTTGTGCTTCCAAACATCTGTATACACTGAGATACTTATGGTATAACTTCCACACCAACACAGTCATTTTTTTGATTTTATATTGAAGAAAAGATGTTGCAAATTTGTGTTTTTGAGAATATTTTCTTTTAAATTTTAATTGCTCCCCCTAAATTTTATATCCAGATGGGATAGAAACTTTAACGAATTTTTAAATTGAAAGGAAAATATTTCTGTAATTTAATTTTTTTTTTTCTTATCTGTACATGAAGAGGATGTATACCTTAACTGGGATCATATCAATCTTACCTTTCACAAGTGCAAGCAATTGTTAGTAAAATAGACATAATCATGAACATAGAGATTGTAGGTATGTTTGTCCTATTAAACTCATGCATGGTTGATATTTTAATGCATGTGATTTTTATCATGTTTTGAATGGATTAAATATTCAACATGTACCTCACACTCAAAAGTATTGCAAGATCAACCATCCGCATGAAACGCATGGTAGAACTTTTTCACAACTTACATGACTAGGTTGTTTAAATTATGAAATCTCATTTTGAGTTTAGGAAGGGAGATCCTCATTATGATTCTTTTTATTTTGATCCTTATTTTTATTTGATCCATATTGGGATTCTTTTTGCACTTCACTTTGGAAGGTTATCCACTTTGGGATTCTTTTTGTTCATTCACAAGGAATGTATTCTTTATTAATTCATCCAGGTTGGATGTGTTCCTCATTGGGAATCTTTTTGGATCATGACATCAGCACTATGCGCCTGTTTCTCTAGATCTTTGCTCAGCAAAACAAAGGAGAAACCGATGTGGGTGAATGAGATTCATAAAGTATCACTACCTGGTGTGTTTAGGTTACTACACACACACAAACATGGATAAGTTAAATAATTATACACACCTTGAGATGATGGCTTAACAGTTGAATATGAGCTTTAGTTTATCACAGCATGTATTTTCTTTTCCAAGATGAGCCTAACCGCATATTAAGTCATGTCAGTCTTTTAAGATTTTGAAATAAGCACAGTGAATGATATAACAACTGTAATTATATCATTTCCCATTTGGAGTACATAACATATACTTCACCAAAATAACTTCTTTTTGTATTTTCATAATATTTTGATGTTTTTGGAAATTTTGATTATTTACTCAAGGTTAATCATGCCAATTGATTGGACTAAGAATTCAAACCGACTAGGGTCAAATGCCTTAGTGAACAAATCAGCTAACTGATTGTCTGTGTGAACCTGAATCAACTTAATTAACCCCTTTTCAGCACAGTCTCTCAAAAGATGATATCTAATTTCAATGTGTTTGGTTTTTGAGTGCTGAAATGGATTATTTGTTATGAACATGGCTGCTGTGTTGTCAATGTGATATGGAGTGTGCAAGAAGTTAAAACCATAATCAAGCATCTGGTTTTGAATCCAGAGAACTTGAGAGCAACATGCTGATGTTGCAATTTACTCAGCATATGTTGTTGACACAGATACATTTGTCTATTTCTTGCACTGCCAGGAGACCAGTCTAGGACCAAGAAATTGACAACCTCCAAAAATGGACATTCGATTGAAGTTGCATCCCCTGTAGTCACTGTCTGTGTATGTATAGAGATTGAAATTGCCTTCCTTAGGATACCATAATCCAAGTGCAGGTTTGCCCTTGAGATATCTGAATATCCTCTTTACAACATTCATATGAGATTCCTTGGGATCTGCCTGATATCTAGCACAAACACATACACCAAACATAATGTCAGGTCTACTAGCTATAAGATACATAAGTGACCCTATCATTGATCGATAGTGAGTTGATCCACTGATTTGCCATCTGAGTCTGCACCAATCTTCACTTTAGTATCCACAGGAGTTCTGATAGACCGACAGTCTACAAAATGAAACTTCTTCAACATTGATTCCACATATTTTGATTGATTGATGAAGATTCCATCTACTGTCTGTTGTACTTGCAATCCTAAGAAGAAAGTGTGTTCTCCCATAGCACTCATCTGGAACTTGGAGTGCATGAGGTTTTCAAAATCTTTACAGAGTTGCTTGTTTGTTGAGCCAAAAATAATATCATCCACATAGATCTGGACTAACAACAGTTCATGACCTTTCTTCTTTCTAAATAAATTCTGATCAACCTTTCCTCTTTTATATCCGTGATCAAGAAGGAAAGATGATAGAGTCTCGTACCACTTTCGAGGGGCTTGATGTAAACCATACAAAGCTTTGTCCAGCTTGTACACCCTATGAGGGAAATCTTGGTCCTTAAAACCTAGTGGTTGACTCACATAGACTTCTTCTGAGATTTTGCCATAAAGAAATGCACACTTTACATCCATTTGATATACCATGAATTTCATAGATGGAGAGCAAGCAAGAAAGAGTCTTATGGCTTCCAATCTCGCAACAGGAGCAAACACTTCATCATAGTCTATTCCTTCTTCTTGAGTGTAGCCCTGTGCAATTATTCTTGCCTTGTTTCTGATGACAATGCCCCTGTCATCTGTCTTGTTTCTGTACAGCCATCTGGTACCGATAGGGTACCAGTTGCCATACCTCTTGTTTATTGAACTGTAGCAATTCTTCCTGCATTGCCTCAATCCAGCTGTTGTCTTGAAGAGCCTATTTAATATTCTTGGGTACTGTTTGACACAGAAAGCAAGAAAACAAACAGATGTTTGCAATACTTGACTTGCTTTTGGTCACCCGCTCATCTAGATCACCAATGACGTTAGACACTAGATGATTATTATGTATCCTAGTAATTGGAATCAAATCACCAATAATGGATACATCAAGATTAGAGACATTCAGATCATCTTGGTAAGAGGCATTTTCAGGTTGTGATGTAGTAGAATGGTGAAAGTAATCAAATGCTTCATCAGCTTCAACAGCACTTTGAAGACTTTCATCATTTGCATTTCCTTTAGTTTCAACTGGTACAGATGCTGATTCTGGATTTCTCACCTCAGTTGAAACACTTTGATGTTGTACAGCTTGTCTGACAGGAACAGCTTGTAATGGAACTTCTTCATCAAATTGATCAGTAGAAGAAGGAGGAATCATAGGAAAGTCATTTCTTCTCTCTACCATTCCAGAAGATCCAGCCATTGTAAGTTACCTGCATTTGACAAGTGGAATTGTTCAAAAGATCTAGTAAATGAGTCAATATCAAACAACCAATCAGGACCATTTATTGACTTGGGAAAGGAATGCTCATTGATTTGAACATTGGTTGATTCATCAATAATGTTTAATCTAGGATTAAACACTCTAAAATCCTTCGAGACAGAAGAATAACCTACAAAGAATCCCTCGTCAGACTTAGGAGCGAACTTTTCTAAATGGTCTAGGGTGTTTAATATTGAAACAGGACAACCAAATGACTTCAAAAATCAAATAAATGGTTTTCTATGAAAAAGAAGTTCATATGGTGTTTTGTTGCTTTCTTTGATTATTAAAGTTCAATTTTGCATAAAGCACGATGTGTTGACAGCTTCTGCCCAAAAGGTAATTGGCAGTTTGGCATCGGCTAGCATTGTTTATGCTACTTCAATCAGTGTTCTATTTCTTTTATCAGCTACCCTATTTTGTTGAGGAGTCCTAGCTGCACTGAATTGATGCAATGCCTTTTAGTGTGCAAAATGAACTTAGATCTTCATTTTTGAATTCTGTCCCATTATCACTTCTGATTGATTTTACCTTTAGATCAAGTTGATTTTCAATTTTTATGATGAAATCTTTTATTATTTGGGACGCTTCGTTTTTATGAAGTAGAAAGAATAGCCAGGTGAATCGTGAAAAGCCATCTATGATCACCAAACAATAATGCTTCTTTCCAAAACTCATGACATGAGTTGGACCAAAGAGATCCATATGAAGTAACTTCAATGGAGAATTGTTTGTGTTCATCAGCTTTGGCTTATGGGAGGACTTATGTTGTTTTCCTTTGAGACATGCAGAATAGTGGTCAACAAAATGAAATTCTTTTTGAGGTAAACCAAGTACATGGTTTCCTTTGACCAATCTATTCATGTTTTTGAAATTCGTGTGTCCCAAACATCTAGGCCAAAGCTGTGACTCATCAAAAGATGCTTTAGGCAAAAGACATGTTTCTTCTGAACGATGAGCAGAATTAAGGTTCAAGACATAGGTATTATTCTTTCTCGGAGTCTTCAAGACAACCCATTCTTCAGGAATTTGAAATCCTGGTTTCAGAATGTAGGAATGAGTGTTTGTGAAATGAGTGGAATATTTCTTGTCACAGATCTGACACATGCTGAGCAGTTTGAAGTTCAGTTGCTCGCAGTAGTTCACTTTGTCAAAACTCAGCAGTCCAATCATCACAGATCCTTCCCCGGTAATTCTACCACCTTGTGAATCTCCACCAAATACCACAGTAGTTCCTTGAATATGCTTGAAGTCATGAAGGAGGGAACTGTCTCCAGTCATGTATCAGGAGCATCCACTGTGCACATACCATAAGCTATTTGACCTGTATGGACGACCCTACAAGCATAAAAGAACTAGTTAGAATGTGGAACCCAAGCCATGATGATCTTGGTTTGCCCGGTTCTATCCATTACAGTAACCTCTTGATACTTTCCTCTTGGTTGGGGTTTAGAAGAAAAGGCTTTGAAGATTTTCTGTGGAGTTATTTTTGGTTTGATTTCATCAATTTCAACTGAGTTTTCAGAAGAGTTTTCAACTCTTTGATTCCTGTTTTTATGTAGAAATTGGGAACATTTTTGTTTTTCAAAAATCCGTTTAGTTTTATATCATGAATGAAAACTCAGTGATTGTTTCATGTGTGATGGACTTCTACTTTTGACCTTGTCAGATGAAATTGGTGAAATAGGCTTGTTTTGAGGAATTCTCAAGACTTTTTGCTTAAAGAAACAATAAGATGTATTGTGATTTGTCATATCACATACAGAACAATACTTGTTGAAATAACAGTCTTTTGTTGAATGATTGTTCATATCACAGATGAAGCAATATTGATTAAAATAACACTCATCTGTATTGTGATTAAGCATGTCACAAATGTCACAATACATTTGCTTGTCCTTTGATTTTGAAATGGATGCTTCATTTGACTTAGCAGATTTTAGATTACTCTCAAATTTGGTTTTAGACAAAGAAGCAACTTCAATTTTCTTGCTGGCAGCAGATTGTTTCACAATTCTGCTTTGCTTGATTTTTGGAGACTGATTTTACCTCTTTTTGCCTTTATTTAACTCCCTTTCAAATTGGTCCACGTGCTCTTTATTGAAAATAGCAAAACCGACCCCTTGTTTGTTTTTAGATGATGATGGTGAATCAGTTTTTACATTTGATTTTTGAATCAAGGAGAATTTCCCTTTGGATGATGAAGAAGTCGTAGCTTTGTTTTTGAATCTCAGTAAAACCTGTTCTGATTTGCTTGAAAGTTTTGGAGATTTGATCTCACTATCAGATTTGCTTTCAGCAAAAGATTTCACAGAAATTTACTATTCTTTTCCACCTTGAGATTTTCAGGAATGAATTTCACAAATGGCATAATAGCTTTGACTGGGCTTATTGGTTTCTTGGCAACTACAGGTTTGTATGAGCACTCTTTGATTTTGATTGGGTGACCTAATTTGATTTTATCCTCATTTGTTTCAATGTAAACACTTCGCTTGTTTTGAGGATTTGTTATTTGTGAAATCATTGTTTTAGTTTCAATAACTTTAGGTTCAATGAATCAGATTGTGTGAGTGACTCAGGCATAACCGTATAGTTGTCATTATATGGAGGAGGACAAGAGTGGTATCCTATCCTAGTCATATCCTTTGGCTCTTTTTGTGAATCGAGTAACTCTTGCAGCTTGGCAGAAGAAAATTGAAACTTTTGAAGTTTCACTTCAGTAACTGAATGCTCAGCTTTTGTTTTTGTTAACAATTCAGTAAACCTCTCATTCTCAGCTACAAGAGTGTACTTTTCACCATGGAGTTTTTCCATATCTGAAAGAAGGGATTTGATTTTGATTTCAAAACTTTTCATGCTTCAAAACTAGCAACAAAGACATCATGCTTCAAAACTTTTCCTAAATTAGATGAGCTGAAGTGAGTCTGCCCCCAAGATATGCTTCAAAACTAGCAACAAAGGCAATGTAAGTTGCCTTTTGCTCTTCATATCTTTACTCACTGGGCAAGCTAGTGGGTGTTGTCATGGGTTGAGTTGAAGATGATGATTTATGTTGTTGTGGAACAACACAGAATCCAGTAGTTCTTGCTTGATCTCTTGAGGAGAGAAAATCATCTTCTTCAGTCACAAAGGCATTCTCAACAGAATGGGTTTCAGATCGAAACTTATATGCTTCAATGACTTGAGGTCCACTTAGATTTCTGCTTTTTTCATCTAACTCAAGAGCTTTAATCTTAGCAATCATGATGTCTAAGCTGGTACTTTCCAAGTCAAGAGTGTTCTTCAACATAGTAACATTCTGTTTCTAGCTTTCAGGGAGGCTGTGCAGTATCTTCTTGTTCATTTCTTTTTCTTTGTAAGTAACCCCATGATCTCAAGATCATTAACCAGTTGTACAAACCGATGCAGTTGCTTAGAGATTGACTCTCCTTTGGTATGGTGAAAGGTTTCATATTGGTTCACGAGTTTATCTTTATTAATCTCCATCACCTCACTGCATCCTTCACACATTATTTGCAGTGCATCCCAAACACCTTTGGCTGTTCCATACTTTTCCAGCCTTTTGAGGACATCCATTTTCAAAGCCTGTGTTAGAATGAAGTATGCTTTGAGGTCTATCTTGATTTTCTTATATTCCTCATCATCAAGATTTAGATTTGGATCCTCAATGGGAATTCTAGCAGTTTACTAAGCAGCTTGATCAGCAGTGAGAGACACAGGAATGTAGGGTCCTTTGCAAATGAAATCCAGTAGTCGGGATCCACACCTGTAATGTAGTTTCTAAACCTAGTTTTCCACTGCTTAAACTCAGATTTGTGTTTAAGCATTGGACGTTTAGATGCATGACCAAGTTCAGAGAAGTTAGTAGAATCCATTTTGATTAACTGATTTTTGATGGTTTGGATAAAGATTAAGTTGATTTTATGTCCAGAATATTCAAACAGTCCAACATCCTGGTATTCTTGATATTATGAACAATTCTCAAAAAAGTTAATATGATGAACAGTTATCAAAAAAGTTGCTTTTAGGTTGATTTGGGGTCAAGATTTTGATTTTTTTGAGGTTTTAGTCTGATTTTTGTTTGAGAATCAATCAGTCAAGCAGTCTTCTTATGTTGTCGGTCAGAAGCACAGCACTGGTTGATGATGTTTCACATAATTTCAGTATGTATATTTATTAGTAGCGTAACACTTGCTGATAAATAACTCAATCACCAGTTCAATCGATTTTCGTTCAAGATCTGCACTGATTTTGACACGAATTCAAGAGCCAAGGCTCTGATACCAATTGACTGGGTCCGAGATATGAATCTTAGTTGATGTGACTCAACTTAGGATCAAATATGATGACTGAGTTAGTGATTAAGCTGCGAAATACCAAATCACAGAACATTAATTACTGAAAGAATACTAATAAATGCTTTGTATATTGATGAGAGTGAATAAGATACAAAGTGTGCTAGGGTTGCTGGTGAAACTTTTTAATGTTGTTGTTCTCCCTTTTTTTCAAATTAGGTTATACTGGTCTATTTATAGGCAGATATATTGCCTGTACAAAATGACTAAACTACCCTGACAACTATACATCAGAATACTAGTCTAAGTACAAAATATCATCAGCATTTGTAAGTGTTCATCCATATTAGTTAATGCAGATGAGAAGTCTTCATCAGCATTTCTTCTATTTGTCTTCAGCATTGACTGGGTCATCCACATTAGTTAATGCGGATGACTAAATGTTAGAACTAGATCAAATGTATAGGTTTAGTTGAGTTGTCAACTCTTGTAATTAATCATTGTAATTCACTTTTTGATAATATAATGTAATGCATGAATTATATGGTAACCCATATTATTGTGTGTGTTAGTTTATGTTATTACAGGAAACATCAGACTTGGTCAATTTGGAAAAATTGACTAAGTGTTAGAACAACCTACGGAGTAGATGTTCTCAGGATCATAACTGAAGTTTGTGCTTCCGTAGATCTCCTACAAAAGAACAACAACTGCTGAACAAGACCAAAGATCAAGTGGATCTGCTGAAGGAGAGCTTGCTGCTGAAGAACAAGTACAAGAACTCCTGCGAAAGCACAACCACTGAAGAACAAATGCTGAAGACAAAGTGTTGCTGCGGAAGACTGATTGTTGCAGAAGAAGAATAACTGTATTGAGTTCACATCATCAAGTACGCAACATAGTCAACAAGTCAACATGTCAGAGCAATAACATAGAGTCAATGGCGGTGGAAGATATTTAATTCAAGTGAATATTCCACGTCACATCAACAACATTCTATTTTGTAAAATATAATTTCCATTGTAAATTGTGAACTCCGATGCCGATAAACATGGCAAGGATTTGCATAATTAGAGGAAGTTAGCTTAAGTATAGCAACAAAATGGAAAAATATCAGCAATGATTTAGGAACAAAATAGATACACGATCTCTATATATCAATAGAACAATAACAGAGATCTATACATAGAACATTAACAAGATAGCAAGATCAAGCATCAACAACATATAGCATTATAATCAATTGTAATCTATTGTTTGAAGAGCAATTGAAAACAATCTGTGTATTGCATTGTTATGTTTAGTTTTTCTAGTTGTTCTTCTTATTCATCGATTTCAACTTTTGATAAACAATCCATTAAACAGTACGTATTGATAATTCGTGATCAATACTTGTTAAAATCAAATTGCTAATTCCTGCAACGATCCTTGGATTATCAACAAATACTTGGATGCATTTGTGTTCCTTGCCCGCATTAGTAAATGCGGATGAACAAATACTTGATCGTATTTGTTTTCCTTGTCCGCATTAGTAAATGCGGATGAACAAATACTTGATCGCATTTGTTCTTTGGTCTTCCGCATTTACTAATGCGGATAACCAACACTTAGTCTTTTTCTTCTATATCTTCAGCCGCATTTTTTCATATTCTTCCACCCGCATTTCTTCTTGGACTTGGATGCATTTCCAACCAGAACAACCTTCAACCACTTCTTGAATTGGCATGTATGATCCTTTTAGGGTCTAACATTAATGGCAGTTACAACTCAGGATTTGGATAATTACCTTGTTACCCTTAAAGAATAAATTAAATTAAAATGAAAATTCTATTAATCAATGATTAGATGAGTTCTCGTGATCTTTAGAAGTTCTGAAGAGATCCTGGGCCTATATATATATACATACATATATATATACATATATATATACATATATATATATATATATATATATATATATATATATATATATATTCATATATATGTATATATAAATATATATATATTTGGATTTTTTAAGATGATTAATACCGAATTAACAACTATATAGACGTAGACAAATGTACCCATTATATATGTAGTATATGTAGTATAGCACTAATAAGAACCAAATGTTGACTTAAGGAACATGTAAGCTCTTGAAAATAGATCTATGGTATTTAGCCAAGGTAAATAAAAAACTTAAAAATACTAACTCAAACTAATATTTAAAAAAACAAGTACATGTTAGTTGAATAATAGATCAGCACTCCGTACTTCAAGTTTTCATTGTTTATGCTATACTCCTAATCATTCTTTAGTCTTTTAGGGGTTGTTTGTTAGCATCTTAATGGTCATTAAGAGGCTACCTTTTAATGATTTATAAACTATTAATGGTTAAGAGATAACTCTAATGTCGAATGGTTAAGAGTTAAATCTTAATGGTACATTTTAAATATTCAACATTAGAGTTACCTTTTAACTATTAAGAGATTATGAAAAATTAAGAGGTAGCTACCAAACAGCCCTTTACTATCTTATTTTATTCCTAAAAAACCCTCGTTTGAAGTTGTCCTAGTCTTCTTGCAGGACCGGCTATGATTCACAACAGTTTTACAGTTGGAGATTATCAACTAAACACACTTACTAGATCAAATAGGGAACCATACAGTGAAACAAAGAATAACAAGTAAGAACACTAAAGAACAGATGGATTGGTTTCCAAGGATGTTGTATATCGGTCTTAAGTGTTCACAAGTGTTACAAAGCTTAGTCCTAAGACTGATACATGAGATACTTTATACTACAACCTATAGCTGACCATACTTTAAAGTCTAGCTGGACACTAATCTAGAAAACAAGATCAATATAGAGTCAAAAGGCAGATTGTGTTTTGACATGTGACTATGACATGCCACTACTCACATCCTATTGTATTACAATAAGGATAAAAGTATTAAAGTAGGAAGCTATAAATACAAGACCATATTGTATAGTTGACAAAAGTAAAAAGGTAATCACCATCTTATATATGTTAGAGAGTCTTCAGAGCTCATAGCGGAAAGGTCTTCTGCTTTTGTCAAAAAAGTATGTCAGAGACACATGTCTTCTTAGTCTTCGGAAGATTTTAGTCTTCAAGCTTCAAAAGACTTTGCCTTTAAGTTTCGGATGACTTCATTTTTGGCTTTGGAAGATTTCTGTCTTTGGTTTTAGAAGATTTGACACATAGTTATTTTCTTTGTATATTGTCAAATCTTCCAAAGTACTTCCTTGTACTTTAGTACATGCTGAGAGATCTTTGGTTAGCATGTGCCTTTGAGATAATCCTCTTGATCTTACAAACTCCACCTAGACTGATGCTACCAAAACCTGAAGAGTACTCTGAAGGCTGATCTTCTACTTGGTTGAAGCCATTAGAATAAGAGCCATTACTCTCTTCATCTGTTGGTCTGGATTCTTCAAGCTTTCATAGTATCTCTTCATGTCCAAGAGATTATGCTTAGGCAGGTCAAGTATGTTCTACTAGAATTATATTTGTTGACCTCCTTGATCTCTTATGACATAATGTCTAGGTTTGCAGAATTCACCCAAGACAAGATGGGTCTCTCAGCAACTAGAGGCTCTACAGATAAGGGAGTTGGTTGGTACCCTCTTTTGGTTGACCCTCAGAATGTTCTGGCTCATCTGGAAGGGTAGAGGTGGAGGCCTTAGACTTCTTCTTCTTCTTTGACTTCAAGTCTCTTCTGATGGCCATCATTTTCCTCTTTCTACACTTTAACTGAGAAGGTTGATCTTGATCACTTTTTCTTTATTTTTTCTTCTCAGTTTGGTCCTTCTCTTTCATATGTTCAGAAGAAGGTTCAGGACCTTTATGTGGGTTAGAAGATGAAGCTGGCTGTGGATCAGCAGTAGGTCTTGGTTTTGTTGTCTGGTTGGGTTCAAACTTGACCTTAGCTTCATGTGTAGCTTGACTTTGTGGAGAATGAAAGTCTTGAAGTTCCCCCCTCATCCGTTGTGGATAGAGGCATGGGACCAAGCCTCCTTTCAAAGAACCCATATAGCTTCAAGAAGCTCACCATCTTTTGTCTGTGTTCAGGCTTCTTCTTGTTAGCTTTGATGGTGGCCCTTTATTTTTGAGCTTCCTTCCTCATCTTTCTCTTAGTAGCTTTTCTTTCTTTAATGGCTTCCTATTCTAACTGCTTAAGATACTAAAACACTATGTAACGATAAGTAGGTGATCATGTTTTGCCTATTCTGTTCTTTGCCTACTTGAGTTTCTTCCTCTACAACCAAAGTTTCTACCTCAGGCATATCATGAACTATGGAGAGGACATGAGCTTTATATAATTTTCTTCTCTTTCTTTGTTCAATGGTTTTGAGGAGCAAAGCAGTATCCTCAGCCTCCTTCCTCTCTCTATACACCTTTATGTCTACCAGTTCAGTTAAGACATCCAAGGGAAGAGAGATTTGATCATCAATATTGTAGTTCCTAGTTCCCAGGTAGTTTAATCTGGCTACCCTTAACACCACTTTCTGAGTGTTTGGCCTTTGAGCAGCCCTGATTGCAGCTTGCATGAAACTAGGAGTCTCTCTTTGTCTTTCTTACCTTGCTTTCCTCTTCCTCTCCCTTTTCTTCTCCTCAATCTCCTCTTCAGTTTGAACTTTCTTTCCTATGTCAATCACTGGCTTGTATGACTCAGATAGGAGAGAGCTTTGGCCTTCTTGAGGTTGTTCTTTATTGGATTTTTGTACATGGAGAGGCTGTGAGACACCTTCACCAACTAGTGTCTCACTTAGAGTGGTTGGTGTTGAAGGAGTAGGAATCTCAAAGTTCACCGAGTCCATAACTAGGCCTTCAACTGAGGTTTCCCCATTCGAAGCTAATCTTAGGGTCCAACTTAGTATCGAGCTGACCAATTGTTTTCCCTTCTAGCCTTTATCTATACATGCTTGTTCTTCTTTTAAACTCCTCAGACACCCTCATTTGAATCCTCTCTGCTAACCTGTCAGCATGTCTATTTTGACTTGGGCTGACAAGTGGTAGAATTAGAAGAGGGAAGCTTTCATAGAATCCCAGGTTGTAAGTGTTGAAGATTTCTTGTTGACCATGGAATCTATAAAGCCCCAAGGCCCTTCTCTTAGTGTCATACTTCTATCATATCATTAGATTGTCAGCAGGATTGATGGAGGTGACATGGCCCTTAGTACAGAACCCTCCTCAAATAAGCTTTAAAAGATGGCATCCACATTGATATGGGCTAAAGGAGGTTGTTGAGTTTGGACAATTACAAGTGAGAGTGGTGAATCCTCAATGTCCATTCTCTGGGTAATGATCCCATGTCTATGATTGTAGTGACTTTCTCCCTTTTTTTGGTAGCATCACTTACTTGCATAAGTGAGATGGAGGTTAGGTTCTTTACATCCATAGGTTCTTGTGGCCATAGTTGAGCATACTTGGAAGGCCCCTCAGCTAGCATACCCTTGAGATCGATGATCTCAAGTTGCTGATTAAGCACTTGCCTTTATATGGTAGCCACCTGATATTCTAGATGACTAACCTTAGAAACAAGATATGTGCATGTATTCATCAATTTTTGTACCTTTTGTTTCATGACCCTCTCATCTTCATTAGAAGAATCATGGGGGCTGAGATTACATAACCAAAGTCATCCCTCTCACCACTAGATATTTGTTCTTCTCTGGATTTCTCCTACTCTGTAACAGCTTCATAAGAAGTGCCAAGAAGTTGGGTTCCCATGGTTGAGGTCTGAATGTGTAATTACTTGCAAAAGTGAGATCCTCTTCCACATAGAACTCTTAAACATGATCAGAGAGGTCCACCTTAGTAATGGGTGGATGATGTGGGCTAGACATAGGAGTGTTAGGAGCCCTCATCTCTCCTTGAGTAGGGGAGGAGTAGAGAGATTCATGGTACTCATTGAATCCCATGTCTTCATCATCATAGAATTCAAGGTTAAGAATTCGTTGGTTGAGGTCCAAAGGCTGGGGTTGTGAGCTCATTAGGCTTAGCATGAGAAACCTTAACACTAATAGTCGATGGAATGGGAGTGGTCTGCTCCTCAAGAGAAGTAGGAGCTCTTATTTCCACTTGTTCCTGTATGGGGGCCTGCTCAATTTGAATAGACTGAGTAGGGGTTTGTTTGGATTTTCTTGTATATGTGATGGTGATTTGAGACTGGTTAGGTGGTGGTGAAGAAGGTGTGGGTTCAACATTTGCTGTGATTTCCAAGTCTTTACCTTGAGTAGGTTACTCAAACATTTTTGGGAAAACGGTTGTTTCTACCCCGGAAAAACAATAGTGGTTTTGCTCATTATTTTAAAGATGTCAGGCTTCATCTGTCACCTCTTAAGAATATTACCTGTTCCCCTCAACTGTGAGCCCAGTTCACAGTTGAGAATATGCTGGACATATCTAGGGAACATGTAATATTCAAGTGAATCTAACTTTGCAAGTAAATTTATATAGACAAATTGTGAGTACTTGAACTTCATCCCCTAGACCATTCCATGGACTATATAGGATAGGTCTTCTAGAACTTGGTCCCTTCCTCCATGCTTGTTGGATAGTGAGTGAATGAGGAGGTATTTTCACAGTGAAGACACAATTCCCTTCCTGAAGGTTCCGACTAAGTAGTCACCTTCATAGCCTATTTGTTGGAATGACCCATTGACTGCCTCCTTAGTGAAGGATAACTCACCATCTTCATCATCCAACTACAGGTTTTGGTTTATGGTAGTTGGTTTATGGTAGCTAGAGTGATGAAAACTGTCCTCCCCTACACTGAGGCGGAGAGTGCCTTCTCACCCCATCCATGATAACCTCCTGGAAAGTTCTCCAGAACTCCAAAAGTTGATATTCATATAGAGGAGGGTCAATGGTAAGGGCGGTGAGGTAGGAACAATGTGAAAGAAAGCGGAAAATCTCTAAAAAACCAGGGTCCTTTTCAGCAGATAACAGAGCAACTTGGTTGTGTTGCATGTATAGATGTATGATGAATGTTGCTGGCTGGTTTTGGGCTTCAGGGTTGGCCATTTATGAAGCTTTTGGAAGTGAGATTGGAAGACGAATATGGGTTAGTGGTTCAAATTAGGGCTTGAAAGGTTCAGATGTAGAAGAAGAGGAGAGAGTGAGACCCGTTGGAAAGGCTATTTATATGCTTGAATTGGAGACAAAGTTATTATAAAAGATAAATTTTAAAATCCGAAAGTAGGTCCCACCTATGAAAAAATGCCCAAAACGGTAGTTATCTTGAAATTTAAAATCTTCTGAAGGTAATTTGTCTTCAGAAGCTTAAAGAAAGCTTCCAAAGCTAAATTAACTTTGGAAGATATTCCTTAGTTTGAGAGAAAGTGCTTCAGAAGAAAATGTACTTAGAGTAATTTTGCTTCCGAGACAGATTTGGTTTTGAAAGCTAATAAGCTTCAGAAATTATACTCAAGGGGTAAATAAAACTTCCAAGACTTAATTACTTTTGGAATAAAATTATCCTTTAAAATATATAACTACTTAGAAGCAGAGTTAAGCTTCAGAAGATACATTAGAATTTTTTCCGAAGTTAAATCCCTTTGTAAATAGTTATTAGTTTTGAAGACATAATTTTCTTCTGAAGTCAAATCAATTTCTTCCGAGAGAAAATCTGTGCATACTTCTAAAATTCTAAAGAATATTTACTTAGAAAAATTTCTTCTGAGATAAACGAGGCTTATATGAGTGATAAATTAGACAACAGTAAAGACACATTTTGAAAAACAATTTTGAAAACAATTTAAGAAAATCTACTTAAAGTTAATCATCCCAATAACTGATACAAGATATTTAACTCTCTGTTCATCAAATGCTTTAGTGAACAGATCAGGATATTGTTCATTTGTGTTAACTTTGACCAGTTTAATTAATCCTTTTTCCAAATTATCTCTAATTAAATAACACCTAATCTTGATGTGCTTTGTCTTTGAGTACTGCACTAGATTTTCTGTGATCGAGATAATAAAGTTGTTGTCTATATATATAGGAGTCTTCTTGAAGTTGAATCCATAATCTAGCATCTGATTCTGAATGCAAAGCACTTGAGCACAGCAGCTTGTGCAAGTAATGTATTCAGCTTCAGTTGTTGATGCAGATACACAAGATTGCTTCTTGTGTTACCATGAGGCTATCCTTCCACTAAGGAACTGACATCCCCCAGATGTAGACTTGCCAGTCATATTGCAACCACCATAGTCACTATCTGTATATGCATATATCTTGATGTTAGAATTCTTTGGATACCAAAGTCCCAATTTAGTAGCTCCTTTGAGATATCTAAGAATCCTCTTGATAGCAACTAGGTGCGACATCTTGGGGTTGGCTTGATATCTTGCACATATGCATGTAGAAAACATGATATCAGGCCTGCTGGCTGTCATGTACATAAGAGACCCAATCACAGCCATGTACTGATGTTCATCCACACACTCCCCCTCAAGATTAGGTCATAGGGAGTGGTTTCTGGCTATGGGAGTCTTAGCAACCTTACAATCAGTCAGATGAAATCTGGTTAGTATGTCCTGAACATACTTTGACTGGTTTATGAAGGTGCCATTGTTAACTTGCTTCACTTGAATTCCTAGAAATAAATTGAGTTCCTCTATGGCACTAAAAAAAACCTATTCTTTATCAGCTTCTTAAACTCTTTTTAGAGCCTTTCATTAGTTGAGCCAAAGATAATATCATTAACATAAACTTGAACCAGCTTCAAGTCATTCCTTGTTCTTTTTATAAAGAGAATGCTGCTAGTAGTAATACTTTCATAACCATGTTGAACTAGGTACTGTGACAGTGTCTCATACCACTTCCTTGGTGCTTGATGCAGCCCATAGAGAGCTTTGTCAAGCTTATAGACATAATCAAGATGATCTGGATCTATAAAGCCAGGTGGTTGACAAACATACACTTCTTCATCTATCACCCCATATAGAAAAACCCACTTGATATCAAGTTAGTAGACCTAGAAATCCTTTGATGCAACAAAAGCAAGGAATATTCTTACAGCTTCAAGTCTTGCTACAGGAGCAAAAACATCTATGTAGTCAATCCCTTCCTCTTGAGTGTACCTTTGCACTAACCAGTCTTACCTTGTTCTTGATGAAAATTCCTCTATCATCTTTCTTGTTCCTAGATACCCATTTGGTTCCTATTGGCATTTTCCTAAAAGGAAGAGGACATAGGTTTCAAACACCCTATCTTTTGAATTGAAGTAGTTCCCCCTGCATTGCTTCAATCTAGTTTCCATCTCTTAAAGCTTTATCTACTTTCTTTGGCTCAATCTAGGATAAGAAGAAAGAATGCATACAAACATTTTGATCATGGGTTTGTCCTCTTGTTCTCACCCAATCTCAACACCACCAATGATGTTTGTGGTAGGATATGACTTGTGGATTCCTAGCTGAGGAATAAAATAAGTTGATTTGATAGATCCAAATTTAAGAAATTTAAACTCGGTGATTGAGTATCACCTACCATATAAGCACACCCATCAAGAATGACTTGATCCAGAGAGTGTGAAATATCATTAATGTTATCTTTAGTGGAATGGTTGTAAGCATCAAGATATTCTTGATCACTTTCACCATCTCCATATTCTTCTTCATTGGAGATCCCTTTATTTGAGTTTTGTACCTCATTTGTGGAATTGGTTGGCACCTTAGATGTATCAGCTGAAGAATTTGTTGTCATATTTGTGGTGACGGCATTTCCACTTGCAGTGTTTGTTACCATTGCTGCTGAAGGAATTTTAACATTTGGTCTTTTAGCTCAAATCTTGGATCAAGATCTTCTGAAGATATATTACCTATTGTTCCTGAAACATATTCACAAGATTTGTTAAAATAGTTGGTAACTAAATCAAGATCAAATAGCCAATCAGGATATGTTTAATACATTCTTAACTGTAAACTGGGCTAACAGTTAAGGGGAACAGGTAATATTCTTAAATTAGGACAGATGAAGCCTGGCATGTTCAAGATAATGAGAAGGCCCACTGTTGGCTTCTTAGGGGTAGAAACAGCCCTGGTCCTAAAAATGTTAGAGCTTATTGCTCAAGGTGACAACTTGGCAGCACCATCCAATGTTGAACCCACACCTTCTACATCTACAACCCCCACACAGCCACAAATCACCATCACCTACCCAAAAAATCCAAACAAACCCCTGCTCAGTCTACTTAGGTCTTAGTCTACTTAGGTTGAGCAAGCCCTTAAATCACCAACCATGTAGGAAGAAGTGGACACTAGAGCTCCCACTTCCCCTAAGGAGTAGACTACTCCTATTATTTCTTTGATCAGTGCTAAGGTTTCTCATGCTCAGCCTGATTAGCTCACAACCCCAGCCTTAAGTCTTCACTCAGAGTCTCAAAACTCTGGTGATCAACCTTCAAGGGAAAGTTACCATCCCCAGCCGCTTGACCTTAACCAACCAATACCAAACCTTGAATTCTATGACGATGAATATATAGAATAGAGTGAGTACCATGAGTCTCTCTCCTCCACCCCCACACAAGGAGAGATGAGTGCTTTTGAATCCCTAATATCTAGCCCACTCATCCACCCAAAACTGGGGTGGACCTCCTTGAACCTGTTTAGGAAGCCCATTTTAAAGAGGCTCTCACTTTTGCAAGTGATTACATCATTCAGACCTCAACCATGGCAACCCAGCCCATTGACACTTCTTTTGAAGCTGTCTGTGCAGGGGAAAACCAATAGCCAAGAAACTAAGGCTGGTGATGAGGAAGAAGACCTTGGTTGTATTCTCTCATCCCCCCATGATTCTTTTGATGAAGATAAGGGGAGTTTGCAACTAAAGGTGCACAAATAGTCCAAACTTTGCATCTATTTAGTTTCAAAGGTTAGTCACCTAGAATCTTAGGTGCCTACCTTACAAAGAAGGGTCAATGACCAGCAACTTGAGATCACTAATATCAAGGGCAAGTTAGCTGAGAGACCAATCCAAAGGACTCAACCAGACCCATAAGAACCTGTGGATGTGGTGGACCTAATCCCTAGCTCCCCTATGCAAGAGGGTGATGCTACCAAAAAAGGAGAGAAAGTCTTACAATCAAAGAACCTGGGAGTTCCTCTTAGACTATGGACATGGAGGACTCACTACCCTTACTTGCAGTTGTCCATACTCAACAACTTCCTCAAGTCCACATTGATATGGACTCACTCATTCAATGCTTGTTTGAGGTGGGTATACAAAGGGCTATGCCTACTCCATCTCACCGTGTTAATAATCCTATAGTGGGATGGAGGTATGATGATGAAAGGAAAGTGATGATCAAGTATAAGGTGGTATTCACCTTGCCGTTTATTTTGGTTTAGTCACCGTTTGTTATAGCTTAGATATTCTTGTAATAGGATCTAGTTTAGATTTGTCTTATTTTGTATTCTATGGTATGCAAAACTGCATGCGAAATTGTAGTTTTGCCCAGTAGCTTCACACACCATAGTGTATACAATTTCGCAGTATGCAAAACTGTATGCGAAACTAGGTCCTGTATAAATATATTTGCTTGTAGTCATTTTATAACTCTTGGATCTTTAATGATATTACTGATTTGAGTTTATTGATCGATTGGGTATTACTATGAGCTTTTATTGGTTATCTTTGACCATTATTCTTCCTCATCTTTACAAATCCTTTTGCAAATAAGTTATGTTTGATTTGTGTTCATTTTCTATCTTTACTTGTTCCACAAGCTATTAGTTATAGTAATATCTTATGGATTCTTATATTAAATCTTCATAAAAAAACACATTCAAATGATCATTTGGACCAATAATGTGGTATCAGAGCCATTGCGCTCTTGATTGTTTGTCTTTTTGGATTAATTTTGACATATTCATCTTCTCAATCATTTTGGAGCTGTTTTACGTTTGTTATCCATGGAAATCAATTGAAGAGGAGTGGTATGAACTTGGGAAACTTGTGGAATCAATAGATTCCAAATTGGTTGTGATTTGAGTGAGTTTTGGTGATTTTGGGTCACTTTTCACAAAAAGAGGGCTTTCAGATTCATTTTACGAAACTGTAGTTCCTTGTGCGAAACTACTCTGTGAAACTACAGAAATTTGGTGGTTGTGATTCCTTTGAGAACCTAGAACGAAAGTTCATTAGCCTGATCAGTTTTCTTGCGAAACTGCAGTCCATTTCCCTTGAACGAAAGTTCAATAGTTTTGGGTGAAACTGCTGCCGAAACTACTACAAAAACTAGCTGCGAAACTGCATTCTATTTGTGAAATTATATCCTGTGAAACTACTATTTCATGTACGAAACTACTGTCTCTTGTGCAAACTACTAAATTTTTGATTTAATCAAATTTCAAAGATGACAAGTCTTACCCTTGCTGATCTTGAGAGTGTGGCTCCAAACAGACCCCCAAAACTAATCAATTGTGATAACTTTGATGACTGGAAAAGATGTTTGAAAGCTTTCTTCCTATATACTGATCACACTAAGTGGGAATCAATTGTGAAAGGACCTCATGTTCCTGTTTCCATAGAAGACAATGTGACTATTCAAATTGTGGATCCGACAAAATATTCAGAGAGAGACATCAAGATGATTGATCGGGATCAGAAGGTGTTTGGTGCTGTGACCTTGTGCCTGTCAGCAGAGATCTACAACAGATTTGGTGAATATAAAAGTGCAAAGGCTTTGTACGATGCGTTATGTGAATTCTATGATGGTAATGAGGAGTTGGTCAAGGATAATGCCACTCAAGCTGAAAAAGAATTCAACTCTTTTGTTGGACACAAGAATGAGAGTCTCACTAATCTGACCAATCATTTTCTGTCCATTACAAGACATTGAAGAAGTATGATGAGAAGCTGTCAAACAATGAACAAGTAACAAAGCTGCTTGATGATCGCTTAATGATTATTCAATGTTAAATTGATCTAGTTATGTGATTTTAAATCATTGTTATTGTGGAATGGGATTACTTTGGTTGTGTTTTTTTATAGGTTTTAGAATCCTAAACAAGCTTAATTGGAAGTAAAAGAAGCCAAACACAAAACTACAAGGACTGAAGATGTATATATCAAAAGTTACAAAAAAGACACAAATTTAGGTCTACCGGCGTATGATACGTAGGGTATGGGCGTATAATATGCCGGTCGGCATATGGGCGGCGTATCAGTGGGGGTATTTGGAAAGAATAACAAAAAGTTGGGCGTAGTAATGCTGAGGGGGCGTATGATACGCAGGTTGCTGAACAACTTTTGGATTTTGTGGATCTTCAAGTTATTTAAACACAATCCAACCCTAATTCAAAGAACAACATTCCAAGCTTAATTCTTGACGATTCCAAGCTGATTTGTGGTGCTCTCAAGCCTTCCCATTCATCCCAAATCATCTACAAACATCATCAAATCAAGATTGAAGATCCGATGAAGACCATGAGTTGCTAGTTCGTTCTTGATTGCTTTTGGTTGGATAGTTCTTGCAAGTGAGATGGTTAGTCATGTTTAGGTTTTTTATGTTAAACACTTTGTGATTAGATGTGACTGAAGGTTTTGATTGAGTTAAACAATTTGTTCATAAAGAAAGTTATTTGCTTTATCATCAGTTTTTGGTTCCTTGCATCGTGAGCTCATTGAGACAAGTGGATAATTTGATATAGATGAATTGGTAACTTTGTGAATGAACGAGTCTTAAAAGATTGTTCCTTGGTTATCACTTCAATCAAAAGCTAAGATCTTGAGCGTGTTATGCAACCCTAAAGTGCACTTGATAACCCATTGATCTTGTAGAACTTGAAACCTAGAAGTGATTGTTTCTTATTATTTAATCAAATTCATTACAAAGTTTGTTGCTTTTTGCAATAGTGTTCTTAATTTCATCGAATGTTCAAATCTATAATTATAAATTTCGTGTCTTTAAGTGATCGAGTCATATTGTTAAACACTTTCCACATATTCCCTGTGGAGACGACCTTACTTACCCTTACACAATAAAGGTAGCTAAGAACGATATATTAACTTGTTTTTGATCGAGTCTCGAAACCAGATCACTGGATTCTTTACCACCTCAATGGATTTTGCGGGTAAGGATGTTGAGGCAAGAAAGGGGATTTCTGGATTACAAGCTCACGGACATAATAAACAAGTTGAAGTCCTTCGAGTTAGATCTGAAACGGAGAGAATACAACCAAACAATGCTTCCATCTCAAGCTTACTCACAGAATGCAGCTCTTATATCATCCAGTTTAGATTCAACAATGCACGTGTTAGCTTATAGTTGTATGACTGGAACTTTTGACAAGACCACCGGCGATAGATCTACATCAAAATCACAAAATCTCCCATAGATTCCATCGGAGAGTAAGGCTTTATTTTGTCTTTTCATGCATAGTTACGTGGCTCTGGTGGCTGGTGAACTGATGGGAAGAGGAATGACTATAGAAGACATGTATCAGGTGGATCCTGATGATCTGAAAGAAGCTGATCTTCAGTGGCAAATGGCTATGATCACACTACGGGCAAGAAGATTCATGAAGAGAACATGAAGAAAGAATTTTGGAAACCAGAATGCGAAGGTTGGATTTGACAAATAAAAGCTCAGATGCTTCAAGTGCAAATAGCTCGGGCATTTCAAAAGGGAATGTCCATCTCCCATTGTCACTGAACCATGAACGAGGGTTAACGGGGTCATTCCAATAGATGATAAAGAAGAGAACAAGAAGAAGAAAGAAACAGCTCTTCTAATAAACTTTGACTAGAGTGCTGAGTTAGCCGAGACTAATGAAGAAATCAATCATGCCCTGGTAGCTGAAACTGTAGAGGTTATAATAAGTGAAGGAAATAGAAGGAAGGAGAGTGAAGTGAAAGATAGCTTGAAGAATGTTTGTGAGAAAGAGGAGAAGGAGAACGGGATGAAGGTCAGCATGAAGGATGATTATGCAAGGGAAGAAAAGTTTGAATCTATAAATGCTATGAGTTAGGAGAGATGGAACTATATTAAGACTCTGATCCCTCTAGAGGAACAAAGAGCAGCAGCAACTGCAGGAAATGCAGAGGAGAACAAGAAAAGAAAGAAGTACACGAAAAAGACAGATATGACTTTTAAAGAATAGTTGGATAAGATAGAGGAGGAGCTGAGGAAGAAGAGAATAAAGAAAGGAGTAGAGAAAAGTCTTTCCATGGTAGTGCTGACTCTCTCACTTGAGAGAAGAGGAGCAAAAGTAAGCAGCCAGTTATCCCTGAGGCTAGGTCTGCAAGAGAATTTGAGAGGCCTAGGAGGGGTAGAAGATCAAAGGTTGATGAGGATGTGATCAGGAATGTCAACACATCCCTATCGAATGAGCTGAGCATGATAAAGACTAAGCTAATAAACTCAGAGGAGAGAGAGAAGCTAAGGGATATGGAGATTGATGAGATGAAGAAAGTCATACTAGGTCAATAGGAATTGATAAGGAGATTGTAAGAAAAGGTGAGTGAGTTAAAGAGGAATGCTGGTGCAGTTCATGTACCATGTGTTGAGCAGATCAAGGAAATGACTGACCTATCTAAGTTCCCATTCATACACAAGGCATTAAAAGTTGGTGGTAGTGGTGTAGGAGGATCACGAGCTGGTGGCAGTGGTATAGGTGAATTTGAAGCTGGTGGAGGTGAAGCTGGTGGTAATGGTGTTAGATTTGAAGTTGGTGCAGGTAGTGGAGAAGGAGTTGCTGAAGAAGAGAATGCTGATCAGGTGTTTGAGGTTGAATTTATTGATATCGGGTTTGATTTGGACATGGATCTTACTGGCAATGAGGTAATAAGTGAGGAGAGACAAGGAGGTGACAAGGGGAATGTTGAGATTAACTTAATAGATGAGGAGGAAGAGGTGGAAGAGCAGTTGGTGGACTATGATTCTGAGCCAGAATTTTATGTAGTTGATGAGAGACCACTGACCTACGTGGCTTAGAGGAGTTAAGCTGAAGGAGATGTGATTAAGATAGACAAAGAGGAATGGTTCACTAAGGAAGAAGAGCCAGAGAAACTAACCCCACTCTTCCAAAACATTCAAGAACCGGGGAGGAAAGAGAAGGATAAGAAGATTATCAGCTGGAAATACAACTCGAAGTTGAAAATGTTCATGATCAAGAGGTGTGGAGGTGGGATCTCATACTTGCACAAAAGGAAGGCATTTAAAACTCTTCCTAAGTGGGATCTGAGAAGACTGGCAGAGATCCCCCTCCTTGATTCGGGTTTGAGCGAACATGCCACGATGCTAGAGCATAATCCGACAGGGCGTTCAAGACTATTTTGCAGCTTTTTGATTTATGAAGCCTGAGAGGAGAAGGTCAAAGAAGGATTTGGATTTGGAGATGAGTAAAGGAAATATTGTTCTAAATTTAAATCCTGCTAAGACCGTCAACAGAGTAAGGATACCTAATTAACAACCTTCTAGACTGCAGAATTTCGAGAAGTGGTTCTATGATAACCAAACATGTGAAGCAGTAGTTAGGGTGAAGGATGGAAATGAAATAAGGTTATTTGATCCTATGGAGGTATTCTCATTCAGTGATGATGATCTGAAGGTGCTTTGTGAGAATTAGATTAAGGCTGGGTAGTAGAAGAGACTAAAACTAAGGCCAGCTTGTTTGGAAGGGTAGCAAACAAAGCTCGGGGTGTGAGATCCAAGATTAAGTAGGTCACAAAGAGCATGCAGGAACATGAAGATCTGGAGGCAGAAGTTAGAGACTTGGCGAGAATGATGGAGCAAGCAAAGGTTGGAGCTGATCCTGAAGATCCGGCAGGTGAATACCCCCTAAGGGGAGTATTGATGATCAAGTATAGGGTGGTATTCACCTCGCCATTTGTTTTGGTTTAGTCATAGTTTGTTATAGCTTAGATATTCTTGTAATAGGATCTAGTTTAGATTTGTCTTATTTTGTATTCTGTGGTATGTGAAACTATAGTTTCGCCTGGTAGTTTCACACACCATAGTGCATACAGTTTCACAGTATACGAAACTGTATGCGAAACTAGGTCCTGTATAAATATGTTTGCTTGTTGCTCATTTAATGATATTATTGATTTGAGTTTATTGATCCATTGGGTATTGCTAGGAGCTTATATTTGTTATCTTTGAGCATTATGCTTCTTCATCATTACAAATCCTTTTGCAAATGAGTTATGTTGGATTTGTGTTCATTTTTTATCTTTACTTGTTCCACAAGCTATTAGATATACGGATATCTTGTGGATTCTTATGTTAAATCTTCATCAAAAGCAAGTTCAAACGATCATCTGGACCAAGAATATGGTATCAAAGTATAATTCAAGACATGTGTTCATCTGCTTGCAAAATTCGTTTGTTTGGAATTTATAAAGTAAACAACATATTAAAAGAAAATGAAGGAGAACTAAAAAGGATAAACGAGGAACTTAAAAAGAATGAAGCAAAATTTTTTGTAACATTAAATTAAGCTTTAAACGAAAATGATCATTTGAAAAGAACCCTTTTTGAGAGAAATATGGAAATTAATACTTTGACTGAAAGGGTAACCTTGGCTGAATTTGAGACTACAAAGCTTAAAACAAAACTTGATAAATGGACAATTTCTGGAATGAAGCAAGAGGAACTCTATAGCAAACAAAAGGGAGCTAGAATTAAGACAGGGTTGGGTTATGGTGAAACCACTTATGTTTACCCACCTCCTAGCACTTTTTGCTATTCTCTAATGCCTACAGCTCACCCTATAAATGATTTAATTGAAAAGGATACTAATAGCTTGTTTGCAGGTTTAGAAGGGGTGAATCATAAAGAGGTTAGGGAAGACTATGATTATAGAGGATGCTGGACTATTTGAAGATGATACTTACCAAAACCTAGGTACCGAATCTCATGATGATTACCAAAACAGACACAGTGAAGGTACGCTGAAAATATGATCAAAACGAAGAAAATTGACCAAATTCAAACTTGGTCAAAATTGGTCAACCGTGGTCAAATTCAACAGTCAACATCAGCGGTCGTCCCGAATGGCGCAGCACCCAACAGTCACGCATCAGCAACAGAGAATTTATTAGTCTTAGAACAATATTTGTGTAATCATAAGGGCTTAAATGTAATTTTGTTTACTTATATAAAAAGTATAAATAGACCAAGTGTAGTCATTTATACTCTAAGTAAGCAAGCATTCTCTAAGCTAGCATTGCTGAGAATTAAGCTAGTGAGCGAAACAATTAGGTTGAGTGTGTGTGAGAGAGAATTTTCTTACAAACTCCCTTATAATCTCCTAGCATCATCATCCATAATTTAATTGAGTCAAAGTTATAATTTGATTAATTTCATCGGGTTTAATGAAAATTGTTTAAAAAAATCATTTAACTTCAATTGGACGATCCAAATATTATTACCTTTTAATTATGCTAGATTAATTTCATCAGGTTTAATCAAACCCAGTCAATTGGTATTAGAGCCTTGGCTCTTGAATTCATCACAGAATCTTCTCAGATTTTGTGTGAAAATCAATTGAACTACAGGCTGAGTTGTTTATCAGCAAGATCTATACTTCTTATAAACATACACATTAAAATCAAACACAAAGAAGTGATACCATACAGATCTGTTGTTGACGAACCTTCACACTCACAAACAACAAAAACATAGAACTCCTTCCGGCTAACAGATCTGAACGTAACAGATCTTGTAAAGGCTGTGAACAGAAAATTCAGAGAACAACTCACTGCTCAAACTTAAAATCAACTTAAAACCTTACTCAACCAAGTTAAAATCAGTTTACCTAACATGGACTCTCACAATCTTTCTAAAATTGGGCATGCTTCTAAACCTCCTCTGCTTAAACACAAATATGAGTTTAAGCAGTGGAAAATTCATTTTAGAAACTACATTATAGGTGTAGATCCTAACTACTGGATATCTATTTGCAAAGGTCCCTACATTCCACTGTCTCTAAATACTGATCAAGCTACTCAATGCAAAACTGCAAGAATTCCCATTGAGGATCCCAATTTAACTCTTGATGATGAAGAATACAAGAAAATCAAGACTGATCTTAGAGCTTATTCCATCCTTACACAAGCATTGAAAATGGATGTTCTGAAAAGATTAGAAAAATATGGAACAGCTAAAGGGGTGTGGGATGCTCTACAGATCATGTGTGAAGGAAGTAGTGAAGTGACTGAAATTAACAAAGATAAACTGATAAACCAATATGAAAATTTTCATCACACCAAAGGAGAGTCAATTTCAAGACAACTTCATAGATTTGTTCAACTTGTAAATGATCTTGAAATCATGGGGGTCACTTACAAATAAAAAGAATTGAATAAGAAATTGCTGCACAGTTTACCTGAAAGCTGGAAATAAAATGTCACTATGTTAAAGAATACCCTTGATTTGGAGAGTACAAGCTTAGATATCAAGATTGCAAAAATTAAGGCTTTGGAGTTGGATGAAAGGAGTAGAAATCTCAGTGGACCACAAGTCGTTGAGGCTTACAAATTTCCATCAGAAACTCATTCTGTTAAGAAT
This sequence comes from Flaveria sonorensis, assembly GCA_025506505.1. NCBI lineage: Eukaryota > Viridiplantae > Streptophyta > Magnoliopsida > Asterales > Asteraceae > Flaveria > Flaveria sonorensis. The sequence continues at coordinate 33,842,605 of CM046440.1, read as the reverse complement.
GCATTAAAGAAGATGACTTTCTTTCAACTGGTGACCTTTCAAAGACAACTGGATTATGTGCTGCTCAACAACATAAACCCTCATCTTCTCCTCAACCCACTGTAACACCCTGCAGTATGCCTAATGAGCAAAGATCTGAAGAACAGAAGGCTACTTACAATGCCTTTGTTGCTAGCTTTGAAGCTTATCTTGGGGGAAGACTCACATCAGCACACTTGATTCAAGAGGATCTGGAAGAGATGGATCCTGATGATGTTAAAGAAATGGATTTACAATGGCAGATGGCCATGATTGCCATGAGAGCAAAGAAGTTCATTTGTAAAGGGAAGAAACTGAGTCTCAATGAGAATACCAAGCTGGGGTATGACAAATCCAAGGTTAAGTGCTTTAACTGTGGAATGACTGGTCATTTCTCTCAGGAATGTAATTCTCCTAGGAGAAGCAACCCAAACTCTCAAAGACCCACACATGGCCAGCATTCATCTTAACACAACACCAACGTTCAATAAAGCAACTCTCATCTGCACCAGCAGCAGAATCAGCAACAGCCAATCCAGCAAAGACAACCTCAGCTGACTCATCAATCTCAAGGAAGTAATCAACAAACTTCAAATGCACTTGTCATCTGACAAGATGGAGTTTGTGATTGGAGCTTGTATGCTGAGAAAGTTGAACCATAGTTTCAGAATCTTTCACTTATGGCACATATCAATGATGGACCAAGCCCAATGCCATCTGAGGTAAAATCTAATTTATGTTCTGAAAAATGTGTTCTAGAAGTAAGGGGTAAAGGGAACACAATCATAAATTGGCTAATAAAATAAGAGAAGAAAAGGTGAAATAGAGATGTTAAATCAAGAAATGAGAATTTATGAAGTTAAAATCAAATCTCTGTTAATCCGACATGGATACACTCCATGGTGAAAAGTACACACTTGTGGCTGAAAATGAGAGGTTAACTGAATTGTTGACCAAATCAAAAGATGAACAATCAGCTACTAAAGTGAAACTTGAAAAGTTTCAGCTCTCATCTGTCAAGCTGCAAGAGTTACTTGAGTCTCAAAAGGGGGCTAAAGATATGACTGCGATAGGGTACAAAACTTGTCCTTCTCCATATAATGATACCTACATTGTTATGCCTGAGTCACTTACTCAATCAGATACAAAAGAATTTAAAATTATTGAAACCAAATCAATGATTTCTCAAACAACAAATCCTCAAAACAAACCAGGTTTTTTCATTGAAACTGATGAGGATAAAATCAGATTGGGTCAACCTATCAAAATCAAAGAGTGCTCAGACAAACCTGTGGTTATCAAGAAACCAAAGAGCCCAGTCAAAGCTATTGTGCCTTATGTAAAATTTGTTCCACAAAATCTTAAAATGAATCACACTGTTGAATGCTCAGTGAAACCAACTGCTGAAAGCAGATCTGATTATGAGATCATATCTCCAAAAAATTCAGGCAAATCAGATAAGGTTTCATTGAAATTCAAAGATAAAGCCAAAGTCCCTTTAGTCACCAAAGGGAAAACCACCGTTGTACAAAAATCTAAAGTGAAATCTAATTCACCATCTTCATCAAATATCAGACAAGGAATTAGGTTTGATATTTTCAACAAAGAACAAGTAGAACAATTCGATAGGGAAATAAGGCAATCCAGAAAGAAGCAACGTCAGTCCATAAAAACAAAGCAAGTCAGAATTGTGAAACAATCTGGTGGCACCTCAAAGACTGATGTGACTTCTTCATCAAGATTAAAGGACAATCAAATGTATTGTGAATTCTATTATATGACAAATCACAACACAGATAAGTGCTACTTCACTGAGTACTGCTCTATTGTAACATGAACAATCACTCAACGAAAAACTATCATTTTAAAAAATATTGTTCATTATGTGGTATAACCAATCACAATATAATTGATTGTTACTTTAATCAAAAAGGATTGAAAATTTCACAAAGGAAGCCCATTTCATCAGTTCCACTGACAAGGTCAGACACAAAAGTTCAACAAACCTAAACAAATCACTGAATTCTCATCAAAAGTTCAAAATTAAAGTGATTACTTTCAAGCAAAAATCTATTCAACCTTCACATAAAAATCAAAAGGAAAGATTTGTATACTCTTCTGATACATCAGATGAAATTGATGAAATCAAACTTCAAAGAAGTAATAGAAAAGTGCTGAAATCATCTTCCTCTAAAACTCAAACAAAAGGAAAATATTAAGAGGTAACTGTGATTGATGCTAAAGGACAACCCAAGACCATTATGGCTTGGGTTCCTCATTCTAACTAGTTCTTTTTATGCTTGTAGGGTCATTCATACAGGTCCAATAGCTTATGGTATGTGGATAGTGGATGCTCCCGACACATAACTGGAGACAGTTCCCTCCTTCATGACTTCAAGCATATTCAAGAAACTACTGTAGCATTTAGAGGAGATTCACAAGGTGGTAGAATTACAGGAGAAGGATCTGTGACAAATGGACTGCTGAGCTTTGATAAAGTGAACTACTACGAGCAACTGAACTTCAATCTGCTCAGCGTGTCTTAAATCTGTGACAAGAAATATTCCACTCACTTCACAGACACTCATTGCTACATTCTGAAACTAGGATTTTCCATTCCTGAAGAATGGGTTGTCTTGAAGACACCAAGGAAGAATAACACCTATGTTTTGAACCTTAATTCTGCTCATCCGTCTGAAGAGACATGTCTTTTGTCTAAAGCATCTTTTGATGAGTCACAACTTTGGCATAGACGTTTAGGACACACGAACTTTAAAAACATGAACAGATTGGTCAAAGGAAACCATGTAATTGGTTTACCTCAAAAAGAAATTGATTTTGTTGATCACTGTACTACATGTCTTAAAGGAAAACAGCATAAATCCTCACATAAGCCAAAGCTTGTGAACACAAACAATTCTCCTTTGAAGTTACTTCATATGGATCTCTTCGGTCCAACTCATGTCATGAGTATTGGAAAGAAGCACTATTGTTTGGTGATCATAGATGACTTTACGCGATTTACATAGGTCTTCTTCCTACTTTATAAAAACGAGGCGTCCCAAATAATAAAAGATTTTATCACAAAAATAGAAAATCAACTTGATTTAAAAGTAAAATCAATCAGAAGTGATAATGGGAAAGAATTCAAAAATGAGGATCTTAGTTCGTTTTGCACACACAAAGGCATTGTTCATCAATTCAGTGCAGCTCAGACTTCACAACAAAATGGAGTGGCTGAAAGAAGGAATAGAACACTAATTGAAGCAGCACGAACAATGCTGGCAGATGCAAAATTGCCCATTACATTTTGGGCAGAAGCTGTCAACACTGCATGTTTTGTGCAAAATCGAACTCTGATAATTAAAGAACACAGTAAAACTCCTTATGAACTTCTTTTTCACAATAAAACCATTTATTGGATTCTTGAAGTCGTTTGGATGTCCGGTCTCGATATTGAACACTAGGGATCATTTAGGAAAGTTTGCTCCTAAGTCTGACAAAGGATTCTTTGTAGGATATTCCTCTGTTTCAAAGGCTTTTAGGGTGTTTAATCTAGATTAAACATCATTGATGAATCAACAAATATTCAATTCAATGAGCACTCTTTTCCCAAATCATTAAACGGTCCTGATTGGTTGTTTGATATTGACTCATTTACAAGATCTTTTGATCAGTTCAACTTGTCAAATGCAGGATCCTCTGGCTCAGTGGATAGAAGAACTGATTTTCCTATGATTCCACATTCTTCTGATCATCAAGCTAATGAGGAAGTTCCACTACAAGCTGATCCTGTGAGACCAGTCACCCAACATCAAAGTATTTCAACTAAGGCTGATCATAGCTCAATGCCTTCTCCTTCAGCTGAGCCATCATCTGAAGTGAGAAACCCTGAACCAGCTTGTACTAGTTGAAAACAACAAAAATTCTAATGATGAAAGTATCCAAAGTGTTACTGAAGCTGAAAATGTTGAACCTTCTGATTCCTTTCATCATTCTCCCACATCACCACCACAAGATGCCTCTCACCAAGATGATCTGAATGTCTCTAATCTTGATGTGTCCATTGCTGGTGATTTGATTCCAGTTACCAGGACACACAAGAATCATCCAGTGTCCAACATTATTGGTGATTTAGAAGAGCGGGTGACATGAAGCAAGTCAAGTATTGCAAACATTTGTTTGTTTTCTTGTTTTCTGTGTCAAACTATACCCAAAAACATTAAAGAGGCTCTTTAAGACAATAGATGGATTGAGGCAATGCAGGAAGAATTACTACAATTCAAGAAACAAGAAGTATGGCAACTAGTCTATCTTCCCGAAGGTCAATACCCTATCGGCACCAGATGGCTATATAGAAACAAGACTGATGATAGAGGGATCGTCATCAGAAACAAAGCAAGGTTGATAGCACAGGGCTATACACAAGAAGAAGGAATAGATTATGACGAGGTGTTTGCTCCTGTTGCCAGACTAGTAGCCATACGACTCTTACTTGCGTACTCTGCATCCATGAAATTCACAGTTTATCAAATGTATGTAAAGTACGTATTTTTGTATGGAAAGATCTCTAAAGAAGTCTACGTGAGTCAACCACCAGGCTTTGAGGATCCTGATTTCCCTCACAGGGTATACAAGCTTGATAAAGCTCTGTATGGTTTACATCAAGCCCCTCGGAAATGGTATGAGACTCTATCATCATTTCTTATTGATAATGATTATGAAAGAGGAAAGATTGATCAGACTTTGTTCAGAAAGAGAAAAGGAAATGAGATACTGCTTGTCTAGATTTATGTGGACGATATCATCTTTGGCTCCACCAACAAACAACTCTGCAAAGACTTCGAAGATCTATTGCATTCAAAATTTCAGATGAGTGCTATGGGAGAACTCACATTCTTCCTAGGTCTTCAAGTACAACAACATCTAGTGGAATCTTCTTCAACCAGTCAAAATATGTGGTATCCATGTTGAAGAAGTTTCACTTTGCAGACTGTCAGTCCATCAGAACACCTGTTGATACAAAAGTGAAGATTGGTCCAGACACAGATGGCAAATCTGTGGATCAGACTCTTTATCAATCCATGATTGGCTCACTCATGTATTAAACAGCCAGTAGACCTGACATTATGTTTGGTGTTTGTGTTTGTGCCAGATATCAGGTAGATCCCAAGGAATCTCATGTGAATGCAGTCAAGAGGATATTCAGATATCTTAAGGGCAAACCTGCTCTTGGATTATGGTATCCTAAGGAAGGAGACTTTAATCTCTATGCTTACACGGACAGTGACTACGGGGGATGCAATTTCAACAGAAAGTCCACATCTGGAGGTTGTCAACTTCTTGGTCCCAGACTGGTGTCATGGCAATGCAAGAAACAAACCAATGTTTTTGTATCGACAGCTGAAGCTGAATACATTGCAGTATCAGCTTGCTGTTCTCAAGTTCTTTGGATTTAAAACCAGATGCTTGATTATGATTATAATTTCTTGCAAACTCCAATCCATATTGACAACACCGCTACAGTATTCATAACAACAATCCTGTTCAGCACTCAAAAACAAAACATATTGAAATTAGATATCACTTTTGAGAGATTGTGCTGGAAAAGGTTTAATCAAGCTGATTCAGGTTAACACAGACAATCAGCTAGCTGATTTGTTACTAAGACATTTGACCCAAGTCGGTTTGAATTCTTAGTCCAATTAATCGGCATGATTAACCTTGAGTAAAAATCAAAAATTTACAAAAACATCAAAAATTCTCAAAATTACAAAAAGAAATCAATTTTTGTTGAAGTTCATGTTTTGTACTTCTTTGGGAAATGATATAATTACAGTCGTTATATCATTCACTATGCTTAATTCAATATCTTGAAAGACTGACATGACTTACCTGATATGAGGGTAGGCTCAACTTGGAACAGAAGATAAATGTTGTGATAAACTAAAGATCACATTCAACTGTGAATGCATCATGTCAGAGCATGTAAGTATCTAACTTATCCAGGTGTATGTATGTGTAGTAACCTAAACACACCAGGTCATGATACCTTATGAATCTCATTCACATCTGTTTCTCCTTTGTTTTGCTGAGCAAAGACCTGGGGAAACAAGCACATAGTGCTGATGTCTAGATCCAAAAAGATTCCCAATAAGGAACACATCCAATACGGGTGACAAATAAAACAGAATATAACAAAAAGAATCCCAAAGTGGATCACCTTCCAAAGTGAAGAGCAAAAAGAATCCCAATGAGGATCAAAAAAAATAAGGATCAGGTAAAAGAATCCCTAAGTGGATCCCCCTTACCAAAATGAATGAGGTTTCATAATTTAAATGACCAGGTATTGAAAGTTGTGAAAAAGTTCTACCATACAGTACATGAGGATAGTTGATCTTGCTATGCTTATAAGTGTGAGGTTCATGTTGAATGTTTAATTAAATCAAAACATGATAAAAGTCACATGCATTACAATATTGGCCAAGCATGAGTTTAAGAGGACAAACATACCTTCAATCAATAAGTTCAATTACAACTTGCCCTTATGAAAGATAAGATTGATATGATCCCAAAATTTCAAACAATAGTACAAAATCACTTCATTTACAAATATGCTAAACAATCAAAATTCAGAAATATTTTCCTTAAATTTTATAAATTTGTTTGAAGTTTTTATCCTATATGGATATAAACTTTAGGGGGAGTAACAAAATTTACAAGGAAATATTTACAAAATCACAAAAAACATATAACTGGCAATATTGTTTGAAGTGATTGTGTCAGTATGGAAATTATACCATAATCTGCTTCAGAAGATGCACAAGGCCCAAAATCAGTCATATTGGGAAACATGTATCTCATCAAGGATACAAGTCAATCCAAGCAAGAATTGACAATCTCAAAATTTGCTAAATCTTCATAAAGCACCAATGATGCAGACTCGTCTTCATAAAAATCAGAAACAACTGTGCAAAACCAGTCAGAACCTTCCACTGTAACAACATTAATTTTTGACCAAGTTCAAAATTTAATGAGGGTAAGAGCATTGGTTAATGTGGGTGAAGGTAACCCTGTCATTTAGCCAATGCGGGTAACTGTTTTTTGTACAAGTAAAACTTATGCGGACAACAAAGTGTTCTTCCACATTTGCTATAGTAAATGCGGACAACAACTCATCAGCATATGTACAAAGTGTTCTTCCGTATTTGCTACAGTAAATGCGGACAGTTCAACTTAACATTTGGTCACTGAATGCGGACAAGTCATTTGTTCTTGCTCATTTGCTACAGTGAATGCTAATAAGTTAACTTTGTTCACCCGCATTTGTCACAGTAAATGCGGACAAGTCATTTGTTCTCCCGCATTTGCTACAGTAAATGCTGATAAGTTAACTGTCCATCCGCGTTTGCTACAGTAAATGCTGATAAGTTAACTGTCCATTCGCATTTGCTACAGTGAATGCGGACAGGTAAAATTAACTCTTCCGTATTCGTTAACAATAAATGCTGACAAACTTAGTTTGTTCATCAGCATTTGCTACAGTGAATGCGCCCATTGAAAATTCTGTAACCGCATTTGCTACAGTAGTAAAATTTTCTGCACTTGTAAAATTTTGTGAAAATTGGGAAATGTATTATAAATACTCATTTAATGTGAGTCATTTATTACTTTTCAAATTTTTGAGTGAACTTTTATAGTGCGTCGAATGCCAGCAAACATTCTTCTTCAAACGTTCAAATCTTCTCTAATCAAGCATCATTGTGTTTGAATCTAACATCAAAACATCCAAATTGTCAGTTAAATCGAAGTATTGTCAATCACAAGGTGATTATCAGATTCTGAAAACTTCGACTGTCGAACCAAATGTATTGAAATGGAACCCTAATTTTGAGAAATTATTAAAATGCACTCAAGAGCAATGGATTTACATGAATGATAGAGTTCATTAAAACCAATGATCAGTGTAAACAACAAAGATTTCTTATGGTTCTAAGAACACCTCAAACATCGATGAACAGGGGATACTCTCTCATAACAATGTTGAAATCAAAACAACAGTTTAAGATGTAAACTTGTTAAGACACAATCAACATCATTATAACTCAACAGAAAGAAACAAAAATTTTGAACTGGTCTTCATTCAAAATCAAAATTAGGTCAAACAACCTAATGTAACAGTAACAAGCATAATCAATATTTTAACCTAAAAAGTCAAAATTGAAAAAATCAAACACAATTCATATCTATTTGAGATATATTGTCCATAATTCTCACTAATTCATTTATATTGTGTGCAGATTACATATGGCAAACCTGACTTGGAGTAAGCTCCACAATGTCAGTGGCTTTCTTGACCCTGATGTCCCAGAAGCAGAAGGACTCAGAGACATGATAAGATTCATAACCACTACAAGAGTGGCACATGCCATAACTATCAGACCTGTAATCTATGAGAATTACATCAGAACATTCTAGGGGAATGCTGAAGTTTTGGAAGATGATGGAGAAAAACCCATCTGTGGAAGAATAATAGATGATCATACTTTGATAATCTCTGAGCAAACTGTAAGACAATGTTTGCAGTTTGAAGATGATCCTAATTCCCCAAAAGAATTTGATGAGGATGATATCATGTTCTTTTTTGCAAACATTGGATATGAAGGTGGTTTTGAGGATAAACAGATAGTCAAAGGGTTGGTTGATTTGCAATGGAGATTCCTCATTCATTATGTGCAACACTGCTTATCCAAAAGGAAGACTGGATGGAATGATATACCCTTGACTACATCATCACTTGTTTGTGCTCTTTGCTCAAACAGACCATACAACTACTCAGCATATGTATTTAATGGTATGGTTGCTAATGTTCAAGAAGGAAGAAGAAACATGTTCCTTATGTACCCAGGATTTATTCAGTGCTTAATAAATGAAGCCTTTCCTGATTTGGCATTAGAAGGTCCTGTCCTTGATGTTCTTCATTACAATGCAAGGTCTTACAAGTACATTAAAAAAAGGGATCCAAGAAATTTTTACAGTGGTACTTTCTTTCCACTTTTGCCCTGGATGCAACAACAAATTAATCCATAAGATGATGTTCCAGTGGATGAGGAACCAGAACAAGAAGAAGAACATGTTATTCAAGAACAAGTATAAGATGATGTTCCTACTGAGGAACCTGTTCATGAAGAGGCTTCTGTTCATGATGATGTTGCTGATGTTGCAGAACAAAGAGATGATCAAACAGTTAAGGAACAGCCCACTATTGATGAGCATGCAGAATTAAATGAAGAAGCATTAAGGCCAATGTCACCACATGTTGATGTAGGTGGTGATCTTCACATTGAGCATTCAATACATGATGCTAAAATTCATTCCCCTTTTAGGGTTGATCCTATTATATCCTCTCCATCTTCACCCATTCATATTCATGAAGAACCTTCCAACAGCCCCTCACATGAAGCTGCTGCTATTTCTGATTGATCTGGTGAATCTACCAGTTCATCTTCTGAATCATCTAGTGATGAGGAGGATTATCAAAAATTTACACCACTACCTGAGAGACAAATGATCTCAGAGGAGGGTCCCTTAGAAAGTTTTGCTGAATCTGAGATAAACAGACCAGATGAGAAAGACATGATGATATCTGATCTGATACATAAAGTTTCTAAAATGGAAAAGGCACTGGATAGAAGGGCAGGAATCATCAATGATAGGATTCAAGAACTTGATGAAAAGGAGAAAGAATTGAATGAATTAAAAGCCAAGTATGAAGCTGATATGAAAGAAAAGGATGATGAGATCAAAAAGAGCAAAGCTTCATTAGAGATGGCCAGAGAAGAAATCAGTGGTCATGTGGACACTATAGCTATTCAAACTCTGGCTATGGAAGATCAAGAACACCTGCTGGAGATGCAAACAGAAATCATTGCTAATCTAAACAAACAAAATGATGGTTTGAATAAAAGAATTGCTGAATTGGAACTGAGTGCTCAATTAAAAGTTGAAGTTGGAAGAGAAGCAACAGATTATGAAGTTGAAGAAACAGAAAAGGCAGTACCTTCACAACAGGAAGAAGCCAGTGGTGTTAGGGATAATGATAGCTGGGATATGGTAGTACATTCTGATCCATCTATTGAAGATGAGGCTATGATGAAAGATCTTATAGATGACATAGACAGATTCTTATCAAGTGAATTCATTATAGATGAGGAATTCTGGGATTACATCAAAAACACTAAATCCCCTTCTGATTCTATAGTTGTAATTCCACCACACCCTGTCCCAATAGAAGAAGAACTCAGGCTGCAGCTTGTTCCTGCTGTTACCTTAACTGTTGAACAGCAGAATTTGATCAAAAACCTTTGTGAAGAGTTTAAAGAAAAAGAAACAGCTGAAAATAACAGAAAAGAAGCTGAACAACAGGAAATCATTGCTGAAATAGAGGCTGTTGAGGAAAAACAAGAGGCCAAAGTTGATGTAGCATCTACATCAGGACCCAGAGTGATTACATACAAGAGAAAAAGGAAGTACTTGACTGTAAAAAGCAAAGGGAAAACTTCCTATGGTTGAGGAAGAACAACCAAAAAAGAAGGCTAGAGATGATCCTAGGAGTTTAGCAGCAATTGCTGAATTCTTAGATGAACATGAACAAGCAGAGAAAGAGTTACAACAAACTCTTGAAGTAATAATGTTGGAAGAAAGAGAGATCGAGGATGAACAAACTGAAAAACCCTCTGCTGTTGACAGTCCTGCTATTATTGAACCATCTGTGGAGAGTATGATAGAGAAGGCTAAGACTAATGATCTTATGATACATACCATATTCCTGATCTACCATGGATATGATGCTGATGTAGTGTTTAGCATGACTTATGAAGGGATAGTAGAGGAGGTGAAAAAGATGGAAAAGTTGATGGACCCATCCTTTGTCACAGAATATGAGAAGGAGAAAGAGACTGTCAAGCCAACACCTAGTATCACAAAGCCTGAAAAGAAGGATGACACCCAAACAGCATATCCTGATCCCTACAGTATGATAGATAAGGAGATGAAGGATTATCTTTCTAAACAGGGATTTACAAAAAGAAAGCTTGGGAACATGAAAACTAATTCTTTAAGGGCTGCTATGTTGAAAATGATTAATGAGAAAAGAGATAGGCTGAAATCTCTTGAAGAAAAAGTGATTGGAAGAAGCCCAGAACAAAAACATCTGCACAAGATGTACAATTAATAACAAAAGACAAATATGTCTGGCCCCTATTCTGCACAAAAATCCAGAGTGGTTCATTAAACCTTCACAACTGAAACTTCAAGAAGGATTGACCACTGCTGAGATGATTAGAGGGGTATCTACTCCCAAAGACAAAACAGATGTCAAAATTATTGCCTGGAAGTATGATAGCAGTTGGAACATGTTCATGGTGAAGAGAATCTCAGGCCTGGTTCAGTTCTTTACTGAATATACAGCCTTGGTTAATGCTATGAAGGTCCATGACTTAAAAGAGTTGGCTGAACTGGACCTAATCAATTATGATGGGATGTACAGGGGTTATGAGTTTGTGGATATACTGAAGATGTTTAAGAGAACTAATAACTTCAAGTCTTTAAAAGCCATCTGTACTAGAAAAGAAAAAACATTTAGGAATCCCTTTGAACAGAGAAGAAAAAGAGAGGCTAAAGAGGTGGTATTCCCAGAGCTGCATGTGAAACCAACAGAAACAATAAAAAGAAAATTGATTGCTGGAACACATAAGACCAAACCAATTTCCAATGCGTTTTATGATGAGGAAACCTATGAATGGTTATTGAGAGGAAATAGGGAGGAAAAGAAGCTCTTGAGATCAGAATCTTTAGTGGTTATGAAGTGAAATTTCTTGATGAATCCTATGTGCACTACATCTACACAAGACACTGCAGACCCCTTAATAATAAGGTTGCTGAAGATGATTTAGAGTTTATGCTTAAGTGTATCAAGATTCTCAAAATGGCCTTTGATAGGATAATCAATTAAAGTGAACAAAGAAGGAAGAAGAAACTGCCACTACAGATAGGAAACATTGTCAAGCTTGAAGTAGATGCTGATGGTTCCCTCCTGATTCATAGAGATGTGTTATCATCAATTTCAGTTTGGTAACCCATCTCCTTGAAACAAATGCCTATTGTTGCAATCCACACCATGAGTGAGATGAAGATTCATGTGCTGAGCAGAGACAAGATGAAAGAGGCAAAGGATTTTTCCAACATGATCAAGGCAATCCTGAACCCTTCTATGGCAGAACCTGTAGTACCTGAAGAAGCTGCTGCAACTCTCCTTCCAACAACAGTCCAACAAAAGACATTACATCAAGACCCACTAGAATCATCATAACCGCCACCACCATCACACTCTTGAGGAACCCAGGCAGTATAATCCTTAAGGGGAGTATTGTTAGACCCTGAAAGGATCATACTACTTAAGAGGTGGTTGGAGGTTGTTCTGGTTGGAAAACATCATCAACAGAAGACAACAGAAGATTACAAAAGATATTATTTACAGAAGACCACGAATACAGATAAAGACTAAGTATAGACAACCCGCATTTGTTAATGTGGATTACTTGTGAACAAATGCTGACAATTGTTTGTTCACCCGTATTAACAAATGCGGAAGAAGACAGAAGAAATGTTGAGACTTGTTCACCCGCATTAGTTCATGCGGATGAACAAATGAAGAAATGCTGACAAGTGTTCACCCGTATTAGTTTATGCGAATGAACAAAAGGAAATGCGGCCAAGACTTGTTCATCCGCATAAACTAATGCGGGTGAGCAAACACTTGTTGATCAACAAATGCTGCTGACAAGACAAATGCACTTGTTCATCCGCATGAACTAAAGCGGATGAACAACTTACAAATGTTTATGTTTGTATTGTACTTAGACTAGATTCTCATGTATAGTTATCAGGGGTAGTTTAGTCTTTTGTACAGTGTATGTGTATGCCTATAAATAGGGCTGCATACCCTAACTTTGTAAGTTTTTGTCTTCAACAGTTATAACATCAATATTTTACATCTTTGACTTCTGTGTTCTTGTGTTGCATTTACTTAAACATTTACTTTAGTTCATCTGTTATGTAACATAGTAATTCCACGACTATATTACTGACTTAGTCTGAATATTCGATCCTAGGTTGAGTCACATCAATCGAGAATATCATTCTCAAACCCAGACACTTCCTGATATGGTCCTCACACCATCTACTTCATTAACTTTAGCTGTTCCCTAGAAAGATCTGATGAAGTTCTCATAGATGATGGGTCTTACAGTTAGTGCACTGCCTAATGAAATCTATTATGGGCTTATGCATCATGAAACTGCTCATGACCTCTGGAATGCTTTGAAGGAACAATTCGGAGGAACTGATGAGGTCTTAGCAAACAACAGAGAAATCCTCGCCCAACAATATGAGACATTCTCTCATAGGAAGGGTCAGTCACTGACTCAACAGTTTGAGCGTTTCTCCTGCTTGATCTCTGAGCTGAAAATGGTCAAGCATGAGTATACTAACAGCCAGATGAACAACAGATTCCTCAGATCACTGCCTGAGAGATGGGACACATACACCATTGTCCTACGCTCCAGTGCAAATCTGGATAGCCTATCTCTCACCCAACTCCATGGGAAACTGCTTACATTTGAAAGAGAGATAGAGCAGAAAAGGAAACTGGCATCATCAGGAAAGCTCACTGATGACTTTGTACCAGGGAACATTGCCTTGGTCAGTCATGAGTCAGAATATGCTGGATCAGAAAGCCATTATGATGAGCATATAGATTTCTCTTCAAACAGTTCTGATCATGCATTTGTTGGTGTTGACAGTCATTCTGGGTGTAATAGTGATAATTTATGCTTTATCATGGATGATTTGATGGGTATTGCTGATGATGATTTAGAAGAGATGGATATTTTGAGCCAAATGGCCTTGATCAATATCAGATCTCAAAAGTTCTACAAGAGAACTGGTAGGAATTTTCCAGGACTCTCTAGCAAAACCAAAGTTGGTTTTGACAAGAGTAAGTTGAGGTGTCACAAATGCCACAGGCTTGGGCACTTTCCAAGAGAGTGTAGATCAATTGGATCTAACTCCTCTGCACCCTTTGTGACCTTTCCAAGCAATAGTTCACAAAACAAAGGGCAACATCCTGCTAGTTCTGGTCATCACTCACAACCTCAATCTCCTGCATATTTTGTCCCTCAGGGTCCAATGCCATATCCATATCCCTGCTATTACATGCCACAGCCAAATCCAGTTCAAGTTCCTATAGCACAACAACCTCAAGCCCTACCTGAGCCTCAACCATCTCCATCACAATCTCAACCTCATCACAGCTTCTTCACACCAGGAGTTGTTGACTCGAGCAGCTTACCAGATGATCTTTCTGGTTTCAATGAGCAATTATTTGCTGGTGCTGGTCAACATGGTGGTGAACATCCTTTTGGGAATCTTGCTCTCATGGCCCTGGAGTCTACTGAGGGTTCCTGCTCCAATGCATCATCTTCACAGGTAACCCAGGTATCTTCTGAGGCTAAAGCCAAGTTATGTTCTGAATCATGCATAGCTGCCTTTGTCTCTATTAGAGAGGCAAATGTAGCTTTAATCAATCAAAATCTTGAGCTTGAGAAAACTATTTCCAAAAGAAAAGCTGAGTATGAGTCTGCTCTTAATGACAAAGATGATGAGATTTACAAGCTTAAATGCCAACTTAATGATGAAAAGGCTAAGGTAGAGGTCATACTTGAGAACCACAGAAGTCTCAAAGAGACACTTGCAGCTACCCAAGTTGAGTGTGACCGCTGGGTAACATCCTACAAGGGATTTGAAATGCTTCTCAGCAAGCAAACAGCTTCAAATGTGAAGTTTGGAATAGGTTACAATCATACTGCACCACCTACTGATTTTACTTCAAAATCAATAGTAAAATCTGAAGGTGAAAGTAATTTCCAAACCACATCATCATGTGATTCATCCTCAAATGATAATACAAAATTAGAGGATGAAGTCAGTGTTAAGATCTCAGCAAATCAATTGCCTGATGGTTTAAATGCTGATAAACACATGAAGCTGAGCAATTCAGATGTTGTCCCTCAAAGTACTCCAAGTACTGAAGGGCAAGTCACAACATCTGAAAAGCATTTCAAATCTGCTTAAATAAAAGGATTAACAACTGCTGAGGAAACTATCATACGGTCTTTCAGGACGGATAGAGAACAGCTGAAGAATAAGTCTTCAGTTGTTACCGATCCTTCAGTACTTAACACAAGTACTGAAAGGAGGAAAGTACTGAAGATCACACCTTCAGTAGTTTCCACTTCAGCAGTTGATCAATCCAAGATGAAGAATAAGCCATGTGAAATATGTGGTAAATTCAATCATCTATCTGATGAATGCTGGTACAAAAAGGGTTCCAAACTCAACAGAGATAAGCTCATTAAAGAAGAGATTAATAAAATGAAAAATGAGTTTGAGAACAAGTTTGTACCACAGTCATCTCAAACTGATAAACCCAAGGCCTCACCAAAATCCAAAAAGAAGGATGGGGTTTATCAGAAAATAGCTGATAGTGTTCCTCATGATAAACATCAGACTAAGTCTGTGAATTTCAAGAAGGAGGAAATGGTGGGTCACAGGAACTCATCAAAAACAAGTACTGATGTGTCAAATGAGCTGAAGGCTTTAGCAACAAATCAGACACAACTTGTTATGATGGTTCAGCATTTGTTGGGGAGAGTTAACCAACTAGATGCACCTGTGATCAAACCACTGAAAAGGAAATCCAACCCAAATCTAAGAAATCCATTTCAGCACCATCTCCACCTTCATCAGCTGTTAATCATGAGAAACAAGTTATGGTTAAATCTGTTGATGAAAATAGACCCAAAACCAAAAAGGTTTGGGTCTCTAAAGCTAACTAGTTTCTTATGATAAATACAGGGTTCTTCAGCATGCCAAAGAAGCATCTGGTATGTAGACAGTGGAGGATCTATGCATATGACTGGGAGCAGTTCTCTTCTTAATGACTACTCTCAAGGAAAGAAGGGATTTGTCTCATTTGGAAATGATGCTAAGGGTTACATCATCGGGAAAGGATTTGTGTCAAATGGAGAAATCAGATTTGATGATGTTAACATGTGGAGAATCTAAAGTATAATCTACTGAGTGTCAGTCAGATGTGTGATAAAGGGCATGTTGCACTTTTCACAAGCCAGAACTGCCGGATTCTGTCTTCCAAAGTTCTGAGGCTGATTGACAAGGTATTGGATGAACATACTCTCCTGAAGGCCAACAGGATAGGAAGAGTATATGCCTTGGATTTGTCAAAGAAGATTGATTTAAAAGGTCATCCTTGCCTGTTCTCCAAGGCCTCTCCTCAGGAATCTAAACTGTGGCATAGAAGGCTGGGTCATGTTAATCTCAAAAACATGAATCACTGATCCATAATAGTTTAGTGAGAGGTCTACCAATAAAGGAGTTCCACTGTGATGAAACCTGCACTGCTTGTTTAAAAGGAAAACAACACAAAGTTTCATTCCCTCCTATAGAAGAACCAAAGTCCACTGCCTGCTTGCATTACTGCACATGGATCTCTTTGGTCCTGTGAGAGTAATGAGCATGGCAAAGAAGAAATACTGTCTGGTAATTGTGGATGATTACTCCAGATTTGTATGGACCTTCTTCTTGCATTCAAAGGATGAGGCTGCTCAGCAATTATTAACTTTGTGTTGTATGTTGAGAAGCAGTATTCCCTATCAGTCAAGTGTATAAGAAGTGATAATGGAACTGAATTTAGAAACCATACACTTGATGATTTCTACCTTTCAAAAGGAATCAAGAGGCAGTATATCATCCCAAGGACTCCAGAACAAAATGGAGTAGTGGAGAGAAAGAACAGGACCCTAATTGAAGCTGCAAGGTCCATGTTGGCTGACTCTGGTTTGCCACTGACCTTTTGGGCTGAAGCTGTCAACACAGCATGCTATGTGCAAAATAGAGCTTTAGTGAATTAGAGGTTGATGAAGACTCCTTATGAAGTTCTACATCATTTGGCTCCTCTAATTTCATTCTTCAGAGCATTTGGGTGTCCTTGTCACATTCTCAACACAAAGGATCAACTCCAAAAGTTTGATTCTAAGGTGGATGCAGGGTATTTTGTTGGGTATTCATCCACTTGCAAGGCTTACAGAGTGTTCAACTACAGAACAAAGATGGTTGAAGAAACCTTGCATGTGAAGTTCAATGAATCTCCTAACGACAAAATCCCACAAAACCCTGTGGAGTTGTTTGATCTGGACATACTGCAATATGTTCCTTATCAGCCTCCAGCTGTTGCAGATCATGTGAATTCATCACCTTCTGCAGCTAGTCATCCATCTGGTGGTACTGATGTTGATGATGATCCCAGTACTCACCTATTCAAGTTTAGTGATCAACTGCCTGAGTCTACTAAACTTGATGTTCCTGTAGCTTCAGTAGCACCATCCATAACAAATGCTGATGAGATTTCTGAATCCTCTACTTCATTTGACTTGCCATCTAATACTTGGTTTCAAGAATCTGGATCAACATCTGTTGCTGCTGAGCGTGCTACAAACACTTGCACAGATCTCATAGTGTACCAAGAGCTGAAGAATCACCCAATGTCTCAAATCATTGGTGATATCAATGCTGGTGTCTCAACTAGAAGTCAAGTGTCCAACTTCTGCTTCTATGCTCTCTTCATCAGTCAGCAAGAGCCAAAGAACTATCATATTGCATTAAGAGACAATGGATGGGTTGATGCCATGCAGCTTGAGCTTCTTCAGTTCAAAAAGCAACAAGTGTGGGAACTGGTTCCTCTACCCCCAGGTAAGTGTGCAATAGGCACTAAATGGGTGTTTAGGAATAAAACAGATGAAAATGGGCAAATTGTCAAGAACAAGGCCAGACTGGTTGTCCAGGGGTTTTCACAAGAAGAAGGTATTGATTATGATGAAACCTTTGCCCCTGTAGCCAGACTGGAGGCAATTAGATTGTTCTTAGCCTATGCTGCATTCCACAATCTTAAAGTTTTTCAAATGGATGTCAAAAGTGCATTTTTATATGGTAAAATAAAAGAAGAGGTTTATGTGTGTCAACCACCAGGTTTTGAGGATAATAAACATCCTGATTGGGTGTATAAACTTGATAAGGCTCTTTATGGGTTGAAACAAGCTCCTAGAGCCTGGTATGAAACACTGTCAAATTTTCTTCTTCAGAATAATTTCACTAGAGGCTCCATAGATAAAACTTTGTTCATTAAGAAAGTGGGTCAGCATAAGCTCCTTGTTCAAATTTATGTTGATGATATTATTTTTGCATCCTCTGATCCACAGTTGTGTGATGCATTTACAAAGTTGATGCAACAAAAATTCGAAATGATTGCCATGGGAGAATTACAGTTCTTTCTAGGTTTGCAAATCAAACAAAAGGCTGATGGAACTTTCATTCATCAGTCAAAATACACAAAGAGTCTTTTGGAAAAGTTTGATTTACAAAACTGTAAGCCCTGTTCTACTCCCATGTGCAGCACCACACAACTGGATGCAGATCAGAAAGGTAAAGCTGTTGATGAAACACTTTACAGATGTATGATTGGGTCCTTGATGTACTTAACAGCTTCTAGACCAGATATTATGTTTGCAACTTGTGTTTGTGCTAGATTTCAGGCTGCTCCTAAAGAGTCTCATTTGATTGCAGTCAAGAGAATCTTTAGATATCTGCAAGGTACTCAATCACTAGGTCTTTGGTATTCCACTGGGCACTCTTGCAAATTAGTTGCTTTTTCTGATAGTGACTATGCAGGGTGTAAATTAACTAGAAAATCAACTTCTGGTGGATGTCAATTCCTAGGCAACTGTTTGGTTTCTTGGCAGAGTAAGAAACAAACATCTGTTGCTACATCCACTGCTGAAGCCGAGTACATTGCTGCAGCAAGTTGTACATCTCAGGTACTCTGGCTTCAGAATCAATTATTGGATTATGGCATTACAGAGACTAAGACTCCATTACTAATGGATAGTGCTTCAGCTCTTTGTATTGTCAAGAATCCAGTCCAGCACTCTAGGACCAAACATATTGAGATCAGACACCATTTTATTAGGGATTGTTTTGAAAAAGGTCTGATTGATCCAAAGTTTGTTCCTAGTGCTGATGAGCTTGCAGACATATTTACTAAGCCTTTAGACAGTTCAACTTTCCAAAACCTAGTGTTAAGGCTTGGTATGCTGCAGCTAGAATAAGTGACAAGTACTGATGATCTCAGTCAACAAGTACTGATGAGCATTCGTATACTATTGTCACAAATAAGTACTGATAAGTTCTTTTATCCTCAGTAGTTTTCATAACTACTGAAGACTAATTACTTAAAAGTACTGAAGTACTCTATCTGTTGAAAAGAACTGATGTGGTTACAACTACTGATGTAGTTACAACTACTGATGTCAGTATAACAGATAAGTACTGATGACCAATGAAACGTCTGAAAATCAGACAAAAAGTCTGATAAGTGTTGAGGTCAGAATGAAACAGCTGATGAGCTAAGAATTGACGACAACAGCTGATGAGAAACTTTTCTCTTCAGTTGTTTCTACAACTGTGTTTCACTTCATACAACTGAAGCCAAAACCATGTCTTCAGTAGTTTTACAACTACTGATGACTAACACCAAATCTTCAGTTGTTTACAACACCTGAAGCCAAAACCATGTCTTCAGTAGTTTCACAACTACTGATGACTAATACCAAGTCTTCAGTTGTTACAACTTCTGAAAGTTAAAACCAGGTCTTCAGTTGTTTTCAAACAACTGATGACAGCACCAACACTTTCAGTCGTTTTATATAGCCTTTTCTTACCCTATAAATACCTAAATCTACTTTCAAACATTTCATTAGCCGTTTTATTTCCTTCACTCTCTCAACAATGGCGACCATGAAACTCAAACCCAGACACAATTGTGTTTCCTACCTCTCGAAATCGGCCTTTTGGAACAAATTTGATAATGCCATCGATCTTATGGTAGATTCCCAGTACCGAACCGCTTTTCTTCTGAATCCTACCATATACCCCGATTCCCTAAGCCAATTCTGGACCAACGTCTCTGTGCAAACTGGTGAGAATGATAGCCAAATCACTCTCCAGTCGTTGGTTAACCAGAAAACAGGTGGTCATCACTCCAGACATCATTCGACAAACCCTAAATCTACATGATGCCACCTGTGTCACAGAATACCCGAAAGGCACAACTGATATGTCTTTCATCAATAACGGGTATGAAGGAGACTTAAGTGCTACCACCATTCTGAAGAAGCACTTCCATGATGCTGAACGTCTTATATTCCACATGGTGAATGTCTGCCTTGCATCAAAAACCTCCTCATGGGATCAGATGTCCTCTCGATGGCAACAGGTATTATACTCTATCTTTGAACGACAAAATCTAAATTTTTCTGAGATAGTTTTTGTTGGACCAAAAGAACCAATGAGCCTGATCAGAAAAACCTTTAAGTCCCACGGACATTACAACAACTGAAGTAGTCTGCAACAGCTGAAGACATCAGCTGATAACAAGGTCTGAAGAAAAGTCTGAAGTGAAAGAGCTGAAGACAAAGTCTGAAGTGAAAGAGCTGAAGACAAAGTCTGAAGACAAGAGCTGAAGACAAAGTCTGAAGTGAAAGAGCTAAAGACAAAGACTGAAGACCAAGTTTCAGATGATTGTCACAACAGCTGAAGAAGACCTCTTCATAGTTGTGATGGTTTCCTTTCAGTAGTTGTATTTTCCTTTCTGTACTTGTAGTTTCAGTAGTTTTATGTTTCTTCGTGTACTTAGAATACTAGAGATGTTCTCAGTTGTTGTGAACATTCTCAGTAGTTTGCTTACTTTCAGTAGTTTGTAATAATTCTGTTAGACGTCACTATCAAGTGACATCAGCAGACGTCACATTCCTTTATATAAGGAATGCTGACCTAATTGTAATCGGTGCAGCTTAGGAAAACCTAGCAGCCGCCATACCGAAGCATGTGTGCATGAATGTTATTATCCCAATGCAGAAAACCCTATTTCTATATAACCGTGTACTGTTCCATTGAATATTTATTGTGTTCTTGCTATATTTGCTTAATTCTTGCTCTAATTCCGCTGTGATTAAACTCTAATTGGTCAAACTTAGATCACTGATCCTAACAAATGGTATCAGAGCGGGTTAATCATTGATCGGTTTAACAATTGATCATTGAAACTGCTATTTTGATATCTATAGTTTGATCGAATTAGCATATGTGCAAGAATTGGTTATAAAGATTGATTTTCTGCTGCTTCCAGTTATTTAAATTGAGTTTCTTCTTGGTTCTTATTGAGTTTGTTGTGTTTTGTGCTAAATCTTTTGAAACTTGATTGATTTGGTTTGAATCTGAGAATGACTACTCCATCTAATGATCCTCACAATACTGGCTCCTCAACCAAGCCTCCGATGCTGGTTAGGAGTGAGTATAACATATGGCAACGAAGAATGCTCCATCACCTGTCTGTTAACAGTTCAGGTTGTTGGACATCTGTGGTTCACGGTCCACACAAGCCTATGGTGAACAATCCGGAGACCAATCAAATGGTTCCGAAGAAGAAGGAGCAATACTCAGATGAAGATCGTAAACTGTTTGAGATTGATGCTAAAGCCCATGGAATTCTGGCCATGGCACTGCCGAATGAAATCTATTCTGGGCTTATGCATCATGAAACTGCTCATGACCTCTGGAATGCTTTGAAGGAACAATTCGGAGGAACTGATGAGGTCTTAGCAAACAACAGAGAAATCCTCGCCCAACAATATGAGACATTCTCTCATAGGAAGGGTGAGACACTGACTCAACAGTTTGAGCGTTTCTCCTGCTTGATCTCTGAGCTGAAAATGGTCAAGCATGAGTATACTAACAGCCAGATGAACAACAGATTCCTCAGATCACTGCCTGAGAGATGGGACACATACACCATTGTCCTACGCTCCAGTGCAAATCTGGATAGCCTATCTCTCACCCAACTCCATGGGAAACTGCTTACATTTGAAAGAGAGATAGAGCAGAAAAGGAAACTGGCATCATCAGGAAAGCTCTCTGATGACTTTGTACCAGGTAACACTGCCTTGGTCGGTCATGAGTCAGAATATGCTGGATCAGAAAGTCATTATGATGAGCATATAGATTTCTCTTCAAACAGTTCTGATCATGCATTTGTTGGTGTTGACAGTCATTCTGGGTGTAATAGTGATAATTTATGCTTTATCATGGATGATTTGCATGGTATTGCTGATGATGATTTAGAAGAGATGGATATTTTGAGCCAAATGGCCCTGATCAATATCAGATCTCAAAAGTTCTACAAGAGAACTGGTAGGAAATTTCCAGGACTCTCTGGCAAAACCAAAGTTGGTTTTGACAAGAGTAAGTTGAGGTGTCACAAATGCCACAGGCTTGGGCACTTTGCAAGAGAGTGTAGATCAACTGGATCTAACTCCTCTGCACCCTTTGTGACCTTTCCAAGCAATAGCTCACAAAATAAAGGGCAACATCCTGCTAGTTCTGGTCATCACTCACAACCTCAATCTCCTGCATACTTTGTCCCTCAGGGTCCAATGCCATATCCTTATCCCTGCTATTACATGCCACAGCCAAATCCTGTTCATGTCCCTATAGCACAACAACCTCAAGCCCTACCTGAGCCTCAACCATCTCCATCACAATCTCAACCTCATCACAGCTTCTTCACACCAGGAGTTGTTGACTGGAGCAGCTTACCAGATGATCTTTCTGGTTTAATGAGCAATTATCTGCTGGTGCTGGTCAACATGGTGGTGAACATCCTTTTGGGAATCTTGCTCTCATGGCCCTGGAGTCTACTGAGGGTTCCTGCTCCGATGCTTCATCTTCACAGGTAACCCAGGTATCTTCTGAGGCTAAAGCCAAGTTATGTTCTGAATCATGCATAGCTGCCTTTGTCTCTATTAGAGAGGCAAATGTAGCTTTAATCAATCAAAATCTTGAGCTTGAGAAAACTATTTCCAAAAGAAAAGATGAGTATGTGTCTGCACTTAATGACAAAGATGATGAGATTTACAAGCTTAAATGCCAACTTAATGATGAAAAGGCTAAGGTAGAGGTCATACTCGAGAACCACAGAAGTCTCAAAGAGACACTTGCAGCTACCCAAGTTGAGTGTGACCGCTGGGTAACATCCTGCAAGGGATTTGAAATGCTTCTCAGCAAGCAAACAGCTTCAAATGTGAAGTTTGGAATAGGTTACAATCATACTGCACCACCTACTGATTTTACTTCAAAAGTAATAGTAAAATCTGAAGGTGAAAGTAATTTCCAAACCACATCATCATGTGATTCATCCTCAAATGATAATACAAAATTAGAGGATGAAGTCAGTGTTAAGATCTCAGCAAATCAATTGCCTGATGGTTTAAATGCTGATAAACACATGAAGCTGAGAAATTCAGATGTTGACCCTCAAAGTACTCCAAGTACTGAAGGGCAAGTCACAACATCTGAAAAGCATTTCAAATCTGATGAAATAAAAGGATTAACAACTGCTGAGGAATCTATCATACAGTCTATCAGGACGGATAGAGAACAGCTGAAGAACAAGTCTTCAGTTGTTACCGATCCTTCAGTACTTAACACAAGTACTGAAAGGAGGAAAGTACTGAAGATCACACCTTCAGTAGTTTCCACTTCAGCAGTTGATCAATCCAAGATGAAGAATAAGCCATGTGAAATATGTGGTAAATTCAATCATCTATCTGATGATGCTGGTACAAAAAGGGTTCCAAACTCAAAAGAGATAAGCTCATTAAAGAAGAGATTAATAAAATGAAAAATGAGTTGAGACCAAGTTTGTACCAGAGTCATCTCAATCTGATAAACCCAAGGCCTCACAAAAATCCAAAAAGAAGGATGGGGTCTATCAGAAAACAGCTGATAGTGTTCCTCATGATAAACATCAGACGAAGTCTGTAAATTTCAAGGAGGACATGGTGGGTCACAGGAACTCATCAAAAACAAGTACTGATGTGTCAAATGAGCTGAAGGCTTTAGCAACAAATCAGACACAACTTGTTATGATGGTTCAGCATTTGTTGGGGAGAGTTAACCAACTAGATGCACCTGTGATCAAACCACTGAAAAGGAAATCCAAGCCCAAATCTAAGAATTCCATTTCAGCACCATCTCCACCTTCATCAGCTGTTAATCATGAGAAACAAGTTATGGTTAAATCTGTTGATGAAAACAGACCCAAAACCAAAAAGGTTTGGGTCTCTAAAGCTAACTAGTTTCTTATGATAAATGCAGGGTTCTTCAGCATGCCAAAGGAGCATCTGGTATGTAGACAGTGGAGGATCTATGCATATGACTGGGAGCAGTTCTCTTCTTAATGACTACTCTCAAGGAAAGAAGGGATTTGTCTCATTGGAAATGATGCTAAGGGTTACATCATCGGGAAAGGATTTGTGTCAAATGGAGAAATCAGATTTGATGATGTTAACCATGTGGAGAATCTCAAGTATAATCTACTGAGTGTCAGTCAGATGTGTGATAAAGGGCATGTTGCACTTTTCACAGCCAGAACTGCCGGATTCTGTCTTCCAAAGTTCTGAGGCTGATTGACAAGGTATTGGATGAACATACTCTCCTGAAGGCCAACAGGATAGGAAGAGTATATGCCTTGGATCTGTCAAAGAAGATTGCGTTAAAAGGTCATCCTTGCCTGTTCTCCAAGGCCTCTCCTCAGGAATCTAAACTGTGGCATAGAAGGCTGGGTCATGTTAATCTCAAAAACATGAATCAGCTGATCCACAATAGTTTAGTAGAGGTCTACCAACAAAGGAGTTCCTCTGTGATGAAACCTGCACTGCTTGTTTAAAAGGAAAACAACACAAAGTCTCATTCCCTCCTATAGAAGAACCAAAGTCCACTGCCTGCTTGCAATTACTGCACATGGATCTCTTTGGTCCTGTGAGAGTAATGAGCATGGCAAAGAAGAAATACTGTCTGGTAATTGTGGATGATTACTCCAGATTTGTATGGACCTTCTTCTTGCATTCAAAGGATGAGGCTGCTCAGACAATTATTAACTTGTGTTGTATGTTGAGAAGCAGTATTCCCTATCAGTCAAGTGTATAAGAAGTGATAATGGAACTGAATTTAGAAACCATACACTTGATGATTTCTACCTTTCAAAAGGAATCAAGAGGCAGTATAGCATCCCAAGGACTCCAGAACAAAATGGAGTAGTGGAGAGAAAGAACAGGACCCTAATTGAAGCTGCAAGGTCCATGTTGGATGACTGGTTGCCACTGACCTTTGGGCTGAACTGTCAACAAAGATGGTGAAGAAAACCTTGCATGTGAAGTTCATGAATCTCTAAGGACAAAATCCCACAAAACCCTGTTTGTTTGATCTGGACAACTGCAATATGTTCCTTATCAGCTCCAGCTGTGAGATCATGTGATTTCATCACCTTTTGCAGCTAGTCATGCATCTGGTGGTACTGATGTTCATGATGATCCCAGTACTCACCTTTTCAAGTTTAGTGATCAACTGCCTGAGTCTACTCAACTTGATGTTCCTGTAGCTTCAGTAGCACCATCCACAACAAATGCTGATGAGATTTATGAATCCTCTACTTCATTTGACTTGCCATCTAATACTTGGTTTCAAGAATCTGGATCAACATCTGTTGCTGCTGAGCGTGCTACAAACACTTGCACAGATCTTATAGTGTATCCAGAGCTGAAGAATCACCCAACGTCTCAAATCATTGGTGATATCAATGCTGGTGTCTCAACTAGAAGTCAATTGTCCAACTTTTGCTTCTATGCTCTTTTCATCAAGTCAGCAAGAGCCAAAGAACTATCATATTGCATTAAGAGACAATGGATGGGTTGATGCCATGCAGCTTGAGCTTCTTCAGTTCAAAAAGCAGCAAGTGTGGGAACTGGTTCCTCTACCCCAGGTAAGTGTGCAATAGGCACTAAATGGGTGTTTGGAATAAAACAGATGAAAATGGGCAAATTGTCAAGAACAAGGCCAGACTGGTTGTCCAGGGGTTTTCACAAGAAGAAGGTATTGATTATGATGAAACCTTTGCCCCTGTAGCCAGACTGGAGGCAATTAGATTGTTCTTAGCCTATGCTGCATTCCACAATCTTAAAGTTTTTCAAATGGATGTCAAAAGTGCATTTTTATATGGTAAAATAAAAGAAGAGGTTTATGTGTGTCAACCACCAGTTTGAGGATAATAAACATCCTGATTGGGTGTATAAACTTGATAAGCTCTTTATGGGTTGAAACAAGCTCCTAGAGCCTGGTATGAAACACTGTCAAATTTTTTCTTCAGAATGATTTCACTAGAGGCTCCATAGATAAAACTTTGTTCATTAAGAAAGTGGGTCAGCATAAGCTCCTTGTTCAAATTTATGTTGATGATATTATTTTTGCTTCCTCTGATCCACAGTTGTGTGATGCATTTACAAAGTTGATGCAACAAAAATTCGAAATGAGTGCCATGGGAGAATTACAGTTCTTTCTAGGTTTGCAAATCAAACAAAAGGCTGATGGAACTTTCATTCATCAGTCAAAATACACAAAAAGACTTTTGGCAAAGTTTGATTTACAACACTGTAAGCCCTGTTCTACTCCCATGTGCAGCACCACACAACTGGATGCAGATCAGAAAGGTAAAGCTGTTGATGAAACACTTTACAGATGTATGATTGGGTCCTTGATGTACTTAACAGCTTCTAGACCAGATATTATGTTTGCAACTTGTGTTGTGCTAGATTTCAGGCTGCTCCTAAAGAGTCTCATTTGATTGCAGTCAAGAGGATCTTTAGATATCTGCAAGGTACTCAATCTCTAGGTCTTTGGTATTCCACTGGGCACTCTTGCAAATTAGTTGCTTTTTCTGATAGTGCTATGCAGGGTGTAAATTAACTAGAAAATCAACTTCTGGTGGATGTCAATTCCTAGGCAACTGTTTGGTTTCTTGGCAGAGTAAGAAACAAACATCTGTTGCTACATCCACTGCTGAAGCCGAGTACATTGCTACTGCAAGTTGTACATCTCAGGTACTCTGGCTTCAGAATCAATTACTGGATTATGGCATTACAGAGACTAAGTCTCCATTACTAATGGATAGTGCTTCAGCTCTTTGTATTGTCAAGAATCCAGTCCAGCACTCTAGGACCAAACATATTGAGATCAGACACCATTTTATTAGGGATTGTTTGAAAAAGGTCTGATTGATCCAAAGTTTGTTCCTAGTGCTGATGAGCTTGCAGACATATTTACTAAGCCTTTGGACAGTTCAACTTTCCAAACCTAGTGTTAAGGCTTGGTATGCTGCAGCTAGAATAAGTGACAACTACTGATGCTCTCAGTCAACAAGTACTGATGAGCATTCGTTACTACTGTCACAAATAAGTACTGAAGTTCTTTTATCCTCAGTAGTTTTATAACTACTGAAGACTAAATTACTTAAAAGTACTGAAGTACTCATCTGTTGAAAGAACTGATGTGGTTACAACTACTGCTGTAGTTACAACTGCTGATGTCAGAATAATAGATAAGTACTGATGACTTATGAAACATCTGAAACTCAGACAAAGTCTGATGAGTGTTGAGGTCAGAATGAAACAGCTGATGAGCTAAGAATTGACGACAACAGCTGATGAGAAATTTTTTCTCTTCAGTTGTTTCTACAAACTGCTGCTTCACTTCAAACAACTGAAGCCAAAACCATGTCTTCAGTAGTTTCACAACTACTGATGACTAACACCAAGTCTTCAGTTGTTACAAACCTGAAGCCAAAACCATGTCTTCAGTAGTTTCACAACTACTGATGACTAATACCAAGTCTTCAGTTGTTACAACTTCTGAAAGTTAAAACCAGGTCTTCAGTTGTTTTCAAACAACTGATGACAGCACCAACACTTTCAGTCGTTTATATCAGCTTTTTCTTACCCTATAAATACCTAAACCTACTTTCAGACGTTTCATTAGCCGTTTTCCGTCCTTCACTCTCTCAACAATGGCGACCATGAAACTCAAACCCAGACACAACTGTGTTGCCTACCTCTTGAAATCGGCCTTCTGGAACAAATTTGATAATGCCATCGATCTTATGGTAGATTCCCAGTACCGAACCGCGTTTCTTCTGAATCCTACCATCTACCCCGATTCCCTAAGCCAGTTCTGGACCAACGTCTCTGTGCAAACTAGTGAGAATGATAGCCAAATCACTCTCCAGTCGTGGTCAACCAGAAACAGGTGGTCATCACTCCGGAAATCATTCGACAAACCCTAGATCTACATGATGTCACCTGTGTCACAGAATACCCGAAAGGCACAACCGATATGTCTTTCATCAACAACGGGTATGAAGGAGACTTAAGTGCTACCACCATCTGAAGAAGCACTTCCATGATGCTGAACGCCTTATATTCCACATGGTGAATGTCTTCCTTGCACCAAAAACCTCCTCATGGGATCAAATGTCTTCCTGATGGCAACAGGTATTATACTCTATCTTTGAACGACAAACTTTAAATTTTTCTGAGATAGTGTTTATGGAACTAAAGGATCTGGCCTTGAAAACTGTGGCAAACAGATGGATATTATATCCCAGGTTTCTCATGGCCATAATTTTAACACAGCTAAAATCAGACGGCCTTGTTGGCCTTGGAGTCCCTGCTCGGCTGTATTGCCTGAAGTATACTCCAGGCACAACTCTGACCCTACAATGAAAGGGGCTGCCCGGCTGCTCAAACCCAAGCAGCAGGAACCACAGCCTCCACTTCCAGATCCAAAGTCCCCACCAAACCCAAAACCAAAAAGCCCAAAAAGGCTACTCAGGGAGATGAGTCCCCTGAGGATGCCCCTGTAACACCAATACAGGTCACACTTACTGGTTCTAACCCCCCAGTAGTGTCAAAGACTCTACCAGCCCTAGCCACTCAGGCATCCTCTCAACAGGATCCTGATGCAACCATAATTGGGGATACCACAATGCTGGAACCTATCTCAATTGAGAAGGTTACCATTGAAGAGCAGTCACCCCGGGTGCAATCTGCTTCAAACCTATCTCCAAATGCAACCGCCCCTCAAAGCCCAACATTTATTGTTGCACAAGTGTTGAGTCAGCTGCATTCCTTTCCTCCTCCCCAGACACCAATTACAATGGGGAGAACCTCAACAGCTGAGGAAGAGGACCAAAATGCTGCTGATAACCCACAGCACAGGGGTTATAATGTTCAATCTCCCCGTGTAGAGGAGGAGGTTAGAACATCTGGTGCGGCTGCCACTTCTACTGATTCAGCAAATGAACAGGATGAAGTTGGTAACATCTCTAAGACCTCACCAGAGGCAACTGCCGATGAAGGACTCAGTCCTGAGGCAGGAAGTCCCCAGAACCAAGAACAAGGGCACATGCTACAACTGATCTACACTCAGGGCATGTACATCCTGATTCAATCAGGAGGTCAGATGATTCAGCAAAGACTGATGATGACCTGGGCTTTTTCTTTGATGTTTTAGCCCATAACACAATCCTTGAGGCTGAGGTGAGCAGACTCAAAGAACTGCTTGCCAAAATGTCTCAGGATCAAAGTCCATCTGCCCCAATAAACCCACAGATGGCACCTTCATCTGAAGGTTTACCGAACACTCAGCCACTACACTCAACTGAGCCACCAGCCACTGTTTTGGCACCACCTCTCAGGGACAGAACCCTCTGAGCAGATGGTTGCTACATTTCAAATTCCTTACCTCTCATCACTCCTATCATCAATGAGATTGTGCATAAAGCTATTGATGAGAGGATTTCCTCAAATCTACAAACATTTTGATGATGCTGTGCAAAGGAAGATTTCTGCATTCAAACCCCTGAACCCAATGCACCCAAAAAGGGGGAGTCTAAGGCAGTGAAAGAAAGAAAAAGAAAGAGAGTGGAAAATGAGAAACAACAAGAGAAAGAAAAGGAAAAAAGCTGATCACATACAAAAGAAAGAAAAGTGCTGAAACTCAAAAGCCTGATGAAGAGAAATCATTGGAAGATCTGGTCAAAGAAGCTGATGAAGCTCACAGCAGATCAATGGACTGAATAATAGACCAACTCTTCAGACAGGGCTTTGATACAGCTACTTTAGACACTGAGATCAGAAGGCTGGAGATTGAAGAGATACAAGAAAAATGGGCCAGTTATAGTGTGATGGAAAGGGAGAGGTTGGAAATAATGATCAGGTTTACTGCAAAATACTTGGGAAGATCATTAATTGAGATTAAATCATGGACCAGAGACAGTATTCTGGCAATAACCACCAGAATCTGTACTTCTGAAGCATTCAACAAGGGGTTAATTATTGAAGCACTAGATGAAGCAGGTGCTGGGAAGAGAACTGATATGGCCAAGCTTTCCAAAGCCAAACTCACCATAAAAATGCTAGATCAGCCTTCCCAAACTCCCTCTCAAAAACAACAAACCCACAACTCTCCAAATCAACTCAACCCTCAAAACCAACTCCCTTACCCCAAAAACCACCTCAAACCACATCCAGTGATGCACCCAGAAGGAGGAGAAGGGTGTTGAGGATGGTAGAAGATGAAGAAGAAGATGATGAAGAAGATAGTCTGCCAATCTCTGCTGTTCTAAAATTACCGAGCCCAGAAGTCAACAAATGATCACACCAGACTTTCAGAGGCAAATGGTGAAAGTTAAGATTGAAGAAGAAGAACAGCAGAAACAGCACGATGAGCAACTTTTGAAGATGATTGACAAAGATTTCCTCAGTCATCATCTATACAAGCGATGAAGAAACATGCTCAAAGGCTGTATGCTCTCAGGTATACCTTTCAATATCAAAAGGAGAGAGTAAGGATTTGGCCAGACCCAGGGTTAGTTCTAGAATTCATAAGAAATCCATACCAAGTAGATACAATGGCCAAGTGAGAAAGACCATAGATGCTGCTATTATGTTGGCCATTGTAGTCTCACCCTGGGAAATACTTGAAGACTTAAAAGAGCCTAAGTCAAAGATGACCCTTAAACTCTAATGGAGAACAAAATGGTCAAGAAGGGGTTGTTATACAAGAGGCTGAAGAGATCAAGAAAAATGAACTCCAGTTGTTATTAGAAGGGACTCACCCAGATGAATTTGCCTACAGAGAGATAAAAACTGTTGAGTTGAAAAATGGAAAGACGATAAAGTACTTATCAGAGTACTATGGCCCAGAGTTCTTCTTCGAAGGAGAAGCAGAAGAACTCACTAAGGAGGAACAAGTTGTTCTCCTGAGGCCTACGTCAGAGAGTCTTATAGACTCATTAATGGGAAGTAGGTTTCATGGTTGGGATAACGGCTCTGTGTTAGTTCCCAAGACAGAGTCCCTTCCATCCTTTGACATTCACATCTACTGAAACCTGTTCCCTGGCCTGTGCTTACTATATCTCTAAAGCTGATCAAGAGAGTATTTCTGCCAAGAATAAGTGGGACCTCAATAAGCTTAAAGGTTTTGGCTGCATTGGTTCAGGGGGGTTTGTTGGACCAAAAGAACCAATGAGCCTGATCAGAAAAACCTTTAAGTCCCACGGACATTACAACAACTGAAGTAGTCTGCAACAGCTGAAGACATCAGCTGATAACAAGGTCTGAAGACAAAGTCTGAAGTGAAAGAGCTGAAGACAAAGTCTGAAGTGAAAGAGCTGAAGACAAAGTCTGAAGACAAGAGCTAAAGACAAAGTCTGAAGTGAAAGAGCTGAAGACAAAGACTGAAGACAAGTTTCAGATGATTGTCACAACAGCTGAAGAAGACCTCTTCAGTAGTTGTGATGGTTCCTTTCAGTAGTTGTATTTTCCTTTCTGTACTTGTAGTTTCAGTAGTTTTATGTTTCTTCGTGTACTTAGAATACTAGAGATGTTCTCAGTTGTTGTGAACATTCTCAGTAGTTTGCTTACTTTCAGTAGTTTGTAATAATCTGTTAGACGTCATATCAAGTGACATCAGCAGATGTCACATTCCTTTATATAAGGAATGCTGACCTAATTGTAATCGGTGCAGCTTAGGAAAACCTAGCAGCCGCCATACCGAAGCATGTGTGCATGAATGTTATTATCCCAATGCAGGAAAACCCTATTTCTATATAACCGTGTACTGTTCCATTGAATATTTATTGTGTTCTTGCTATATTTGCTTAATTCTTGCTCTAATTCCGCTGTGATTAAACTCTAATTGGTCAAACTTAGATCACTGATCCTAACAGTTTTCATGGAACTAAAGGATCTGGCTTTGAAACCTATGGCAAACAGATGGATATTATATCCCAGTTTCTCATGGCCATAATTTTAAATCAGCTAAAATCAGACGGCCTTGTTGGCCTTGAAGTCCCTGCTCCGGCTGTATTGCCTGAAGTATACTCTAGGCACAACTCTGACCCTACACTGAAAGGGGCTGCCCGGCTGCTAAAACCCAAGCAGCGGGAACCCACAGCCTCCACTTCCAGATCCAAAGTCCCCACCAAACCCAACACCAAAAAGCCCAAAAAGGCTACTCAGGGAGATGAGTCCCCTGAGGATGCCCCTGTACCACCAATACAGGAAACACTTACTGGTTCTAACCCCCAGTAGTGTCAAAGACTCCCCAGCCCTAGCCGCTCAGGTATCCTCTCAACAGGATCCTGATGCAACCATAATTGGGGATACCACAATGCTGGAACCTATCTCAATTGAGAAGGTTACCATTGAAGAGCACTAGTCACCCCGGGTGCAATCTGCTTCAAACCTATCTCCAAATGCAACCGCCCCTCAAAGCCCAACCATTATAGTTGCACAAGTGCTGAGTCAGCTGCATTCCTCTCCTCCTCCCCAGAAACCAATTACAATGGGGAGAACCTCAACAGCTGAGGAAGAGGACCAAAATGCTGCTGATAACCCACAGCACAGGGGTTATAATGTTCAATCTCCCCGTGTAGAGGAGGAGGTTAGAACATCTGGTGAGGCTGCCACTTTTACTGATTCAGCAAATGAACAGGATGCAGTTGGTAACATCTCTAAGACCTCACCAGAGGCAACTGCGATGAAGGACTCAGTCCTGAGGCAGGAAGTCCCCAGAACCAAGAACAAGGGGCACATGCTACAACTGATCTACACTCAGGGCATGTACATCCTAATTCAATCAGGAGGTCAGGTGATTCAGCAAAGACTGATGATGACCTGGGATTTTCTTTGATGTCTTAGCCCATAACACAATCCTTGAGGCTGAGGTGAGCAGACTCAAAGAACTGCTTTCCAAAATGTCTCAGGATCAAAGTTCATCTGCCCCGATAAACCCACAGATGGCACCTTCATCTGAAGGTTCAAAAACACTCAGCCACTACACTCAACTGAGCCACCAGCCACTGCTTTTGGCACCACCTCTCAGGGACAGAACCCCTCTGAGCAGATGGTTGCTACCTTTCAACATTCCTTACCTCTCATCACTCCCATCATCAATGAGATTATGCATCAAGCCATTGATGAGAGGATCTCCTCAAATCTACAAACACTTGTTGATGATGCTGTGCAAAAGAAGCTTTCTGCAATTCAACCCCTGAACCTAATGCACCTAAAAAGGGGGAGTCTGAGGCAGTGAAAGAAAGAAAGAGAAAGAGAGTGGAAGATGAGAAACAACAAGAGAAAGAAAAGGAGTTAGAAAAGGAAAAACAGCTGATCACATACAAGAGAAAGAAAAGTGCTGAAACTCAAAAGCCTGATGAAGAGAAATCATTGGAAGATTTGGTTAAGAAGCTGATGAAGCTCACAGCAGATCAATGGACAGAATAATAGACCAACTCTTCAGACAGGGCTTTGATACAGCTACATTGACACTAAGATCAGAAGGCTGGAGATTAAAGAGATACAAGAGAGATGGGCCAGTTACAGTGTGATGGAAAGGGAGAGGTTGGAGATAATGATCAGTTTATTGCAAAATACTTGGGAAGATCATTAATGAGATTAAATCATGGACCAGAGACAGTTTGGCAATAACCACCAGAATCTGTGCTTCTGAAGCATTCAATAAGGGGTTGATTATCGAAGTCTTAGATGAAGCAGGTGCTGGGAAGAGAACTGATATGGCCAAGCTTTCCAAAGCCAAACTTACCACAAAAATGCTAGATCAGCCTCCCAAACTCCCACTCAAAAACAACCAACCCCACAACTCTCCAAACCAATCCCTAAACTAAACTTAAACCAACTCAACCCTCAAAACCAACTCCCTTACCCCAAAAACCACCTCAAACCACATCCAATGATGCACCCAGAAGGAGGAGAAGGGTGTTGAGGATGGAAGAAGAAGAAGAAGATGATGATAAAGAAGACAGTCTGCCAATCTCTGCTGTTCTAAAAATACCTGAGCCCAGAAGTCAACAAATGATCACACCAGACTTTCAGAGGCAATGGTGAAAGTTAAGATTAAAGAAGAAGAACAGCAGAAATAGCACGATGAGCAACTTTTGAAGATGGTTGACAAAGAGTTTCCTCACTCATCATCTATACAAGCCATGCTCAAAGGCTGTATGCTCTCAGGCATACCTTTCAATATCAAAAGGCGAGAGTAAGGATTTGGCCAGACCCCAGGGTTAGTTCTAGAATTCATAAGAAATCCATACCAAGTAGATACAATGGCCAAGTGAGGAAGACCATAGATGCTGTTATTATGTTGGCCATGTAGTCTCACCCTGGGAGATACTTGAAGACTTCAAGAAAGCCTACAAGTCAAAGATGACCCCTCAAACTCTAATGGAGAACAAAATGGTCAAGAAGGGGTTGTTATACAAGAGGCTTGAAGAGATCAAGAAAAATGAACTCCAGTTGTTATTAGAAGGGACTCACCCAGATGAATTTGCTTACAGAGAGATAACAACTGTTGAGTTGAAAAATGGAAAGACAGTAAAGTACCTATCAGAGTACTATGGCCCAGAGTTCTTCTTCGAAGGAGAAGCAGAAGAACTCACTAAGGAGGAACAAGTTGTTCTCCTTGAGGCCTACGTCAGAAAGTCTTATAGACTCATCAATGGGAAGTAGTTTCATGGTTGGGATAACAGCTCTGTGTTCAGTTCCCCAAGACAGAGTTCC
Source organism: Flaveria sonorensis (assembly GCA_025506505.1). Classification (NCBI taxonomy): domain Eukaryota; kingdom Viridiplantae; phylum Streptophyta; class Magnoliopsida; order Asterales; family Asteraceae; genus Flaveria; species Flaveria sonorensis. Next base: position 33,807,371 of record CM046440.1, on the reverse strand, counting down.
CTTCCATCCTTTGACATTCACATCTACTGAAACCTGTTCCCTGGCCTGTGCTTATCTGATATCTCTGAAGCTGATCAAGAGAGTATTTCTGCCAAGAATAAGTGGACCTCAATAAGCTTAAAGGTTTGGCATTGGTTCAGGGGGAGTTGTTGGACCAAAAGAACCAATGAGCCTGATCAGAAAAACCTTAAGTCCCACAGACATTAACAACTGAAGTAGTCTCTGCAACAGCTGAAGACATCAATTGATAACAAGGTCTGAAGACAAAGTCTGAAGTGAAAGAGCTGAAGACAAAGTCTGAAGTGAAAAAGCTGAAGACAAAGTCTGAAGCTAAAGAACTGAAGACAAAAGCTGAAGACAAAGACTGAAGACCAAGTTTCAGATGTTGTCACAACAGCTGAAGAAGACCTCTTCAGTAGTTATGTTGGTTCCTTTCAGTAGTTTTATGTTCTTGTAATCAGTACTTGTAGTTTCAGTAGTTTTAGTTTCATCTTGTACTTAGCATACTCTGAGATGTTCTCAGTTGTTGTGAACTTTCTCAGTAGTTTGCTTACTTTCAGTTGTTTGTAATAATTCTGTTAAATGTCACTATTAAGTGAATCAGCAGACGTCACATTCCTTTATATAAGGAATGTTGACCTAATTGTAACCTGCGAAGCTTAGCGAAGCTTAGCGGCCGCCATACCGAAGCATTTGTGCATGAATGATATTATCCCTTTTGCAGAAAACCCTCTTTCTCTATAACCGTGTACTGTTCCATTGAAAATCTATTGTGTTCTTGCTATATTTGTCTAATTCTTGTTCTAATTCCACTGCGATTCAACTCTAATTGATCAAATTTAGATCACTGATCCTGTCAATTGTTACTTGTTGTAAGCATCGAAATCAGTTCATTGAACTTGAAAATGTCTTTGAAATCCATTATGCATGGTTAATTTGATTGTTCTAAACCTAGGGTTCTATGTTCATTACAGGTTCGATATTCAAAGTTCGTAAATCCACCAAGAATCACCTTGTTTCGATACTACTTGTGCTAAGAATTGAAATACAGATGAAATGAGGCTGAATGAACAGTCAACAAGCCAGGTTTATGATGATTTAAATGTTTGATGATGAACAGTGAACAACGCTCGTCTCACTTTGGTTTACTCAAATTAAAAAGTATTAAATGACGTTGATTGATGTGTTTAAATACTCATTTTAATGAATTCTCAAATTTTGTAAGTGAAGGGAGATGCTTGGACTTATACGCATTTGAGTACTGAGACAAATGCGGAAACATAAATCTGTCAGCATTTACTTTGTACTAAATGCGAAAGAACATTGGACTTGTCCGCATTATTTATCAGAACTTGTTGAAGCAAAATGGATGAACAAATTAGTTATCCGCATAAATTGTAACAAATGAGGATGAACAATTCAGTTGTCTGCATAAACTGTAACAAATGCAGATGGAATCCATTTGTCTGCATTCATAAACTTCTATCCGCATTGACTGAGGGTCGAGCACAAAATGACAGAAGAGTGAAAGCATATGTTTTAATGATTTTTATACAAATTCATAACAAAGTTAACCCGCATTGATCATGTCCTTCGCATTAAGTAAATGCAAATGAATAGAAACTTATCCGCATTGACAAATATGAAAGAACAAATTTGTCCGCATAAGTTTTCTGCCATGATACTTTGTTGCACGCATTTGTTTGGAAACAAATACGGAAGACTTACTTGTCCGCATTAGTTTCACTTTGGTTTTTCTTGCACCAAACTATTACCCGCATTGGTTAAATGCCTGGGTTACCTTCACCCGCATTAACCAATACTCTTACCCACATTAAATTTGAACTTGTAAAAAATTAATGTTTTTGCTATGGATGGTTTTGACTGATTTTTGTACTGATGCTTTGACTTATATGAAGGTTTGTCTATTGGTTTGAATTTTATGAAGTTTTGACTGTTGCATGGATTGTGAATTCTTGCTTGGTTTGAATTATGCACCGGTGTGAACAAATCTCCCAGATTTGACTGATCTTGGACTTTTGTGCTTCCAAAAATCTGCATACGCTGAGATACTATAGTATAACTTCCACAACACAACAACCAATTTTTAATTTTATATTTTTCAAGAAAAGCAACAACTGTACAAAGTAATTAAAATATTTTTTAGATTTTGTAAATTTTTCATGTTTTTATGAGCATTTTCATTTAATTTATATTTTCAAGAAAAGCAGCAACTGTACAAAGTAATTAAAATATTTTTGAGATTTGCAAATTTTTCATGTTTTGTGAGTATTTTTATTAAATTTTAATTACTCCCCCTAAATTTATATCCATATGGGATAAAAACTTTAAAGATATAAAATTTTGAATAGAAAATATTTTGTAATTTTGATTTCTTATCTATACATGAAGAGGAGGTATACCTTACTTGGGATCATATTAATCTTACCTTTCACAAGTGCAACAATTTTTAGTAAAACATACATAATCATGAAGATATTGATTGTAGGTATATTTGTCCTCTTAAACTCATGGTTGGTAATATTTTAATACTTGTAATCTTTATCGTGTTTTGAGTGGATTAAATATTCAACATGTACCTCACACTCAATTGCATGTCAAGACACTTTTTCACAACTTACATGACCAGGTCATTTAAATTATAAAATCTCATTTGGTTTTGGTAAGGGAACTTTGATCCTTATAATTATTTGATCCGTATTGGGATTCTTTTTGGCACTTCACTTTGGAAGGTGATCCTCTTTGGGATTCTTTGATTTATTAATTCATCCATTTTGGATGTGTTCCACATTGGGAATTTTTTAGATCATGACATTAGCACTTTATGCCTGTTTCTCCATGTCTTTGCATAGCAAAATAGAGGAGAAACTGATGTGGGAGAATGAGATTCATAAGCCATCATTACCTGGTGTGTTTAGGTTACTATACATACACATACTTGGATAAGCTAATACTTACTGATACAAGAGATGATGGCTTCATAGTTGAATATGAGCTTTAGTTCATCACACCATGTATCTTCTTTTCCAAGCTGAGCCTACCAGCATATCAGATAAGTCATGTTAGTCTTTCAAGATTTTAAAATAAGCATAGTGAATGATATAACGACTATAATAATATCATTTCCCATTTGGAGTATATTTCAAATACTTCAACAAAATAACTTCTTTTTTTATTTTAAAATATTTAACGTTTTTGAAAATTTTGATTTTTTACTCAAGGCTAATCATGCAGATTGAACTAAGAATTCAAACCGACTAGGGTCAAATGCCTTAGTGAACAAATTAGCTAATTGATTGTTCGTGTGAACCTGTATCAACTTGATTAACTATTTTTCAGCACAGTCTCTCAAAAAGTGATATCTAATTTCAATGTGTTTGGTTTTTGAGTGCTGAACTAGATTGTTTGTTATGAACATGGCGGTTGTGTTGTCAATGTGAATTGGTGGGTGAAAGAAGTTATAACCATAATCAAGCATTTGGTTTTGAATCCAAAGACCTAAGAGAAACAAGCTGATGCTGCTATGTACTCAGCTTATGCTATGGAAACAGACACGTTTTTCGCTTCTTGCACTACCAGGAGATTAGGACCAAGAAATTGACAACCTCCAGAAGTGGACTTCTAATTGAAGTTGCATCCCCGTAGTAGTCACTGTCTGTGTAGGAAAAGAGATTGAAATCTCCCTCCTTTGGGTACCATAATCCAAGTGCAGGCTTGCCCTTGATATCTGAATTGCTCTTTACAGCATTTACATGTGATTCCTTAGGATCTGCTTGATATCTGGCACAAAAACATACACCAAACATTATGTCAGCTTTGCTTGCTGTTAGATACATGAGTGACCCTATCATTAATCGATAGTGAGTCTGATCCACTGATTTTCTATCTGAGTCTGGACCAATCTTCATTTTTGTATCCATAGGAGTTCTGATAGGCTGACAATCTACAAAATAAAATTTCTTCAATAAGGATTCCATGTATTTTGATTGATTAATGAAGATTCCATCTGCTGTCTGCTGTACTTGCAATCCTAAGAAGAATGTAAGCTCCCCTATTGCACTCATCTGGAACTTGGAGTGCATAAGGTCCTCAAAATCCTTACAAAGAAGCTTGTTTGTTGATCCAAAAATGATATCATCCACGTAGATCTGGACTAGCAGCAATTCAAGTTCTTTTCTTTTTCTGAAAAAGTCTGATCAATCTTTCCTCTCTCATACCGTGTGCAAGAAGGAAAGATGATAGAGTCTCGTACCACTTTCGTGGGGCTTGATGTAGGCCATACAAAGCTTTGTCAAACTTGTACACCCTATGAGGGAAATCTAGGTCCTTAAAGCCTGGTGGTTGACTCACATAGACTGCTTTAGAGAGTTTGCCATAAAGAAATGCACACTCTACATCCATTTGATACACAGGGAATTTCATAGATGTAGAGTACACAAGAAAAAGTCTTATGGCTTCTATCTGGCAACCGATGCAAAACTCATCATAGTCTATTCTTTCTCTTGGGTGTATCCTTGTGCCACCAATCTTCCTTGTTTCTGATAACAATGCCCTGTCATCAGTCTTGTTTCTGTATACCATCTGGTACCAATAGGGTATTGTCCTTTAGGAAGGTCTACCAGGTGTCATACTTCTTATTTCTTGAACTGGGGCTATTCTTCCTGTATTGCCTCGATCCAGTTGTTGTCTTAAAGAGCCTCTTTTATATTCTTGGGTACTGTTTGACACAGAAAGCAAAAAACAAACAAATGTTTGCAATACTTGACATGCTTCTTGTCACTCGCTCATCTAATTCACTAATGATGCTAGACACTGGATGATTCTTATGTATCCTGGTAGTTGGAATTGAGTCACCAGCAATTGATACATCAAGATTAGAGACATTCAGATCATCTTGGCGAGAGGCACCTTCAGGTTATGATGTAGGAGAATTATGAAAGTAATCAAATGCTTAACCAGCTTTAGCTTCAGCATCAGCAGCACTATGAAGACTTTCATCATTGCATTCACTTCAGTTTCAACTGGCACAGTAGCTGGTTTGGATTTCTATCTTCAGTAGATGATTATGCTAAAGGAGTGGGCAGTGTATTAGGACCGGCCTTAGTTTGAGACACTCTGATTTTGTATTTCTTGTCTAACTAGATCAGCTTGCAATAGAACTTCTTCATGAGGTTGCTTTGCAGAAGATGGAAGAATCATTGGAAAGTCATCCATTCTCTCTACTATTCTAGAAGATACATAGATTGTAAGTTACCTGCATTTGACAAGTGAAGCTGATCAAAAGATCTTGTAAAAGAGTCAATATCAAACAACCTATCGGGACCATTAATTGACTTAGGAAAAGAGTGCTCATTGAATTGAACATTTATTGATTCATCAATAATGTTTAATCTAGGATTAAACACTCTAGAAGCCTTTGAGACAGAGGAATAACCTACAATCCCTCATCCGAATTAGGAGCAAACTTTCTTAAATGATCTCTGGTGTTTAATATGAGACAGGACAACGAAAGACTTGAAAAATCCAATGAATGGTTTTCTATGAAAAGAAGTTCATAAGGTTTCTGTTGTTCCTTTAACAATCAAAGTTCGATTTTGCACAAAACACGATGCGTTGACTGCTTTAGCCCAAAAGGTAATTGGTAGCTTAGCATTTGCTAGCATTGTTCTTGCTGCTTCAATTAGTGTTCTGTTTCTCCTTTCAGCTACCCTATTTTGTTGAGGAGTTTGGTTGCCCTAAATTGATGACCAATGCCTTTTTGTATGCAAAATGAACTTAGATTTTCATTTTTAAACTCTATCCCATTATCACTTCTGATTGATTTTACCTTTGATCAATTTGATTATCAATTTTATGATAAATCTTTATTATTTGGGACGCTTCATTTTTATGAAGTAAGAAGAAGACCCATATGAATGTGAAAGTTCATCAATGATCACCAAACAATATTGTTTCTTGCCAATACTCATGACATGAGTTGGTCCAAAGAGATCCAAATGAAGTAACTTATTGGAGTATTGATTGTGTTCACAAGCTTTGGCTTATGGGAAGATTTATGTTGTTTCCTTTGAGACATGCAGAACAGTGGTCAATAAACTTAAATTTTTTTAAGCTAAACCAATTACATGATTGCCTTTTACCAATCTGTTCATGTTTTGAAATTTGTGTGTCCTAGACATCTATGCCAAAGTTTTGACTCATCAAATGATGCTTTAGACAAAAGACATGTTCTTCTATTGGTTGAGCATAATTAAGGTTCAAGACATAGGTATTATTCTTTCTCGGAGTCTTCAAGACAACCCATTCTTCAGGAATTTAAAATCCTTGTTTCAAAATGTAGCAATGAGTGTCTGTGAAATGAGTGGAATATTTCTTGTCGCAGATCTGAGACATGCTAAGGAGATAGAAATTCAGTTGCTCATAGTAGTTAAGTTTGTCAAAGCTTAGCAGTCCATTGTTACAAATCCTTCCCCAGTAATTCTGCCACCTTGTGAGTTTCCACCGAACGCTACATTAGTTCCTGTATATGCTTGAAGTCATGAAGGGGGGAACTATCTCCAGTCATTTGCCGGGAGCATCCACTATCCATATACATAAGTTATTGGACCTGTATGGATGACCCTACAGGCATAAAAGAACTAGTTAGAATGGGAACCCAAGCCATGATGGTCTTGGGATGCCCGTTTCTATCTATTACTGTAACCTTTTGATACTTGCCTCTAGGTTATGATTTAGAGGTTGATGTTTTGAAGAATTTTTGTGGAGTCTTTTTTGTTTTTATTCATCAATTTCAACAGAGTTATCTGAAGACTAGTGTAATCTTTCATCCGGTTTCTATGTAGAAATTGGGCACGTTTTTATTTTCAGAAATCACTTTTGTTTTAATTTTTGGGTGAGAACCAAGTGATTGTTTCATATTATGATTGAGATTTCTTTTAACACTCTTTGACTGCCATTGATCATAAAAGTCATCATCAGAATTTGAAACCCGTGTTTGTTTAATGTGTGATAGACTTCTATGTTTGACCTTGTCAGTTGAAATTGGTGAAATAGGCTTGTTTTGTGGGATTCTTAAGCCTTTCTGTTTTAAAGAAACATCAGATGTATGTGATTTGTCATATCACATACAGAACAAAACTTGTTGAAATATTAGTTTTTAGTAGAATGATTGTTCATGTCACAACTAGAGCAATATTGATTAAAATAACACTCATCTATGTTGTGATTAGACATGTTACAAATATCACAGTACATTTGTTTGTCTTTTGATTTTTATGTTGAGGCTTCATTTGATTTAAAAGATTTTAGATTAGCCTTAGATTTTTTGTTCATTGAAGAAGCAAATTCAGCCTTCTTAGTTTTTGTAGATTGTTTCACAATTCTACTTTGCTTGGTCTTGGAGACTACTTTTGCTTCCTTTTCCCTTGCTTAACTCCTTTTCAAATTGGTCTATATCCTTTTTATTGAAAATGTCAAAACCGACCCCCTGTTTTGACTTTGTTGATGAGATTCGTGCAGCTTTTACTTTTATTTTTGAACCATGGGAGATTTTCCTTTGATGATGGAGATGCTATTGCGTTGCTTTTGGATTTTAGTGAAACCTTATCTGATTTGCTTGAATTTTTAGGAGATTTAATCTCACTATCAGATCTGCATTCAGCAGAGGATTTCACTGATACTTTAGCATTCTTCACCACCTTGAGATTTTCAGGGATGAATTTCACAAATGGCACAATGGATTTGACTGGGCTGTTTGGTTTCTTGACAACTACAGGTTTGTATGAGTACTCTTTGATTTTAATTGGGTGACCCAACTTGATTTTATCCTCATTGGTTTCAATATACATACTTGGTTTATTTTGAGGATTGGTTATTTGAGAAACAATTGTTTTAGTTTCAATAACTTTAGGTTCAGTTGAATCAGAATGAGTGAGTGCCTCAGGAATAACCGTATAGTTGTCATTGTATGGAGGTGGACAAGAATTGTATCCTATCCTAGTCATATCCTTTGCTCTTTCTATGAGTCAAGTAACTCTTGTAGCTTAGCAGAAGAGAATTGAAACTTTTCAAGTTTCCCTTCTGTAGCTGATTGCTTAGCTTTGTTTTTGTTAACAATTCAGTTATCTTCTCATTCTCAGCTGCTAGAGTGTACTTTTGCTCTTCTGCATTGTAAGTTGCCTTATGCTCTTCAGATCTTTGATCACTAGGCATGCAGGTGGGGTGTAGTAGATGAGAGTTGAAGATGATTGCTTGTTTTGTTATGAATCAGCAATGAATCCAGTGTTCTTGCTTGAACTTCAGGAAACAGGAAATCATCTTCTTCTATCACAAATGCATTTTCAACAGAATGAGGTTTAGATGGAAACTAATATGCCTCAATGACTTGAGGTCCACTAAGATCTGCTACTCTCATCTAACTCAAGAGCTTAAATCTTAGCAATCATGATGTATGCTGGTGCTTTTCAAGTCAAGAGTGTTCTTCCACATTGTAACATTCTGCTTTCAAATTTCTGGCCGACTGTGCAACATTCTTGTTCATCTCCTTCTCTTTATATGTTACCCCCATGATTTCCAGATCATTCACCAACTGTATATAATGATGTAGCTGCTTGGAGATTGATTCACCCTTGGTATGATGAAAGGTTTCATATTGGTTCACTAGTTTGTCATTGTTTATTTCTGTCACCTCATTGCTTCCTTTACACATAATCTGCAGTGCATCCCAGACACCTTTGGTGTCTCATACTTTCTAGTCTTTTGAGAACATCCATTTTCAATGCTGAGTTAAAATGGAGTATGCTTTGAGATCTATCTTGATTTTCTTGTATTCCTCATCATCAAGATTTAGATTAGGATCCTCAATAGGAATTGCAGCAGTTCTGTACAGAGCAGCTTGATCAGCACTAAGAGACACAGGAATGTAGGGTCCTTTGCAAATGGATATCCAGTAGTCGGGATCCACACCTGTAATGTAGTTCTAAACTTATTTTCTACTGCTTAAACTCAGACTTATGTTAAGCATTGGAGGTTTAGATGCATGACCAAGTTCGGAAAAGTTAAAAGAATCCATTTGAATAAACTTGATTTTAGGTGGTTTAATATTGATTATGATTTTATGTTCAGTAGGTCAAACAGTCCAAAGTCAAGAGTTTCTTGTCAAGATTCAGTGATAGAGGCAATAGTAAAGTTGATTTTTAGTCAATGTTTTAGTGATTATGAGTGGTTTTTGTCTAATTTTGTTGAGAATCAACAATGGAACAGTTCTTGAGTTTGTTGTTCAGAAGATCATCGACGATTGATGAAGCTCCAGGTATTTTCAGTGAAGTAAGATGTTTATTAGGAGTCTGAAATATGCTAATAATCAACTCAATCAACAGTTCAATCAATTTTTGTTCAAGATCTGTGCTGATTTGAGACAAATTCAAGAGACGTGCCCTGATACCAATTGACTGGGTTCGAGATGTGAATCTGAGTTTGTGTGACTCAACTAGGATCGAATATGATGATGAGTCAATGATTATTAAGCGGAAATACAGAATCAAGGAACATTTAATGCTAAAAATACAAATAAATGCTTTGTATATTGATATTGTTAAACAAGATATAAAGTGTGCTAAGGTTTGCAGCACAAAATAGAAGCTTTTGATTAACTTCGTCACCATACATTTAGTGTATACTATTTCTATTATAGGCTGATACAATGCCTGTACAAAATGACAAAACTACCATAACAACTAGACATCAGAATACTAGACTAAGTACAAAATGTTGATTAGCATTGTAATGAACATCCGGATTAGTTAATGCGGATGTGTTGATCTACATCAACATTTCTTCAGTTGTGAATCCGCGTTAAGTATGTCATCAGCATTAACTAATGCGGATGACGAATACTTAGCCGTATTTGGTTATGCTTATCAGCATTAGTAAATGCGGATGAACAAATACTTGGCAGTATTTGTTCTTGCTCATCCGCATTGACTAATGCGGACAGCCGACACTTGTTCTTTTTCTTCTATTTTTCTTCACCGCATTACATCTTGGACTTGTACATATTCTACCAACCAGAACAACCTTCAACCACCTCTGAATTGGCATGTATGATCCTTTCATGGTCCAACAATATTGACAATCCAGCCAATCTTTGATTCTCTAGACGATTTCTTGAAAAAGCGTGTCTGATATCCTTTTATTTGTCTTTGTCTTTTCTCTTTTATTTCTTATCTTAAGTCTATGTGTAGGTAAATAAGTCTTCTTTTTGCTTTTAAATTAATGTCTTCTGCAAAAATGTAATTTCGCTATGCGAAACTGTAATTTACTATGCGAAACTAGCGAAGCTACTTTTTCACTGGCTGGTTTAGCATGCGAAACTATAGATTCACTGGTAGTGTCGCATGACATAATTTTAACTTGATCCATGCGAAACTATAGTTTTGGCATATGCGAAACTATGTTGTATAAATATCAGTTTCGTCCATTGTTTCGCCATTTGCGAAACACTCAGAAATTTTGAATTTGAAGTGACTTATTTCCATTGAACTCTAAATCGATTGCTATAGTGTGTTTTTGAAATTCTCAACCGGTAATCCTTGATTATTAGTTTGAACCTTTATATGGCATTTGATTGAGATTTTGGAAAAAAAATTATTCCTGTGACTTTTGGGTTTTGTTGGGTTCAACAATTGAATCAATGAAGCTTACCAAATGATAATCACAAAAACTGAAGATCTCATTGTACAAGTTCAAAGACCAAGTTGATCACAAAAAGAACACAATACAAGACAATTCAACATGACAAAGTCACCATCAAGATAAAAAGAAATGTCAAAATTAGGTCATGATGTAACAATAGTATAAATAGACCCACTAGTGTATTTTTGCAAGTGTGGTTCATGTGTGTGTGATTTGTATGGTGTGATCCACCACCAAGGAGTATTCCTCCTTTGGGTGGGTTTGATTCCATCTTTCATCTATGATTCTCATTGTAATTTGTTCATCAACATCAATGAAATCATAACATTATACATTATATGTCTCTTTGTTCTTTGATTCACACACATCCACCCATCCTAATTTTGATTTCTAGGTCTTGAACATGATGAATCCAAAGATCCAAGCTCAATGATTCTGAAATATTGATTCAACAAAATGGTATCAGAGCTGTTGGTTGTTGGATTCATCTATTTTTCACATCAGATTTCATCTTAACGATGTGTCAAGAATAAAGAATACAACAATATGAAATCGAAACCCCTTTGTTCATCACTCTGATACCATTTTGCTGAATCAATACTTCCGAATCATTGAGCTTGGATCTTAGGATTCATCATGTTCAAGACCTAGAAATCAAAATTAAGATGGATGGATGTGTGTGAATCAAAGAACAAAGAGACAGATAATGTATAACGTTATGATTTCATTGATATTGATGAAGAAATAACAATGAGAATCATAGATGAAAGATGGTTCAAACCAACCCAAAGGAGGAATACTCCTTGGGTGGGGTTCACACCATACGAAACACCACACAAGAACCACATTTGCAAAATGCACTAGTGGGCCTATTTATACTATTGTACATCATGACCTAATTTGACATTCTTTTTGTCTTAATGTTGACTTTGTCATGTTGAATTGTCTTGTATTGTGTTCTTGTTATGATCAACTTGGTCTCTGAACTTGTACAATGAGATCTTCAGTCAGCTGTGATTATCATGTGGTAAGCTTTAGTTTACTCAATTGTTGAACCCAACAATACTCCCCCTAAACTAATGCTTACGAATCATTGAACTTGAAGTTCTTCTCTGTCACATGTTCTTGAAAATACTTGATAATATGACATTCTTTAGATAACTATTGGTCCCCTGATTAAAGTCTATCTATCTGTTACGCTCCGTATTCAGACACGGGTTTAATAGATTATCTTTGATTGTAGTATCATGACTTTAAGAGATTTTCTGATAGTTGTACAAATCCTAATGACGTAGCAGAGTTTTATGACCAAGGTTGATTTCTGGTGTTGTTTTCTTTTTGTTGAATGCACAAAATGGACGTGCCTGTTGGTTGCAATCTTTCGCATTCATGATATTGTCTTTTTCTTTGTTGTTGTTGTCATCTGTTCATCATCTGTTCATCATCTGTTCATCATTTTTGTTTTGGATGAGTTGCATTAGAAGTTAACTCAGCCGTATTAGTGAGTAACATATTAGCATTTGTTCACTAAAGCAACCACATTTGTTTTAATGCACCCGCATTAGTTTACAAACCATCCGCATTTGTATGGTCCATTGTTTTTATGGTTTCATCCATATTTGTTTGGTTCAACTTTAGCATCCGCAATGTGTTGTTCCCTTCCTTATTTGTTTGTTGTTACACATATGCAACTCGTATTGTTCTTACTTCATCTGCATTTCCATGTTGCTTAGCCGCATTTGTTTGACACTTAGCCGTATTGGAAGCTTATCTGC